>OX596186.1:1200000-1800000 GCA_951394245.1 Cyclophora punctaria | reverse complement strand
ATATATTTAGAATTAATACCTGTGTTTCATGATATTCATCAAAATGGTACAGAGGAAATTGTGGGAACAGATATTTAAACTTGTCTCACAAAACGAAAGTACGTTTAAAAGTATACCATAGAATCTATACTTTACCCCGGCCAGGGTCTGTTCTGGGCTGAAAACAATGTGTTATTAGAAATAAACAATTTGCGTAACACATTCAAAGTTAATCGTAATGCCAAACTGATTACACGTAATTACATTTGGTAAGGTCACATAAACAATGTTTGCAGTAATGTATGTAAATAGTTATAATAGTGTTTGTAATGCCGTGTCCATAGGTCTGCAGTTTATGTGGTTATGAAAGTTTTCATTTTCAATGTACCTTATAAGTAATTCTTATTCATAATAGCTCTATAACTAAACCACTGTATTAAAGTGTTTTATCTCTTTTGCTCTCTGGCTGATAGCGTATGTCGGAAAGGGACATCAATTTAATAGCTCAAATTATATTGAACTAGCAGCGCACCGCGGTTTTAACCGTATTGTGCCCGATACCATGGGAATTTCGGGATGAAAAATAGCTTATAACCTTCCCGTTGAATGTGGCTATGTATTACAAAAAGAATTATTCGAATCGGATTGGTAATTCCAGAGATTAGCTCGAACATACAAACAAGCAAACTTAAAAATTTTGCGTCTTTATAATATTAGTATAAGGCTCTTTATCTACAAGTAGATGTTATTCTGTAAACTTGCTAAATCTAATTGAAGTCAAAGTACTCTAGTGCCTGAAGTTTCAGATGTTAAAAAGTCTAACTTTGGTGTGTCGCAAAACGTACTCGAATCAGCGATTATGTATAGTTTTCAAATAATTAAAGATTTTATGAAAACTTCGTCTTGATATCAGTACAACGCGGAAGATTTGCATTAATGATATTGAGAGGTCTCTGCCTAGCTGTGGGAGATTACACGCTAATACTTGTTTACTTAATATACCCATTAATCGGAACTACCTTTACATCAGATACACGTTTCAGCCCCTTTACAGGAACCGTGTTCACAGAAGTCTTCTGTTCTGTAAACGTAGGTTCAATTCAAAATATGTGCACTTTAACTACTCGTATACTTTTTATGTAAAAACTCTACCTGTCTTTCATTTCACACACAAATATAACCAAACCCTAACTTCAAAACTCCAACCAAAAGATACAATCAAATCAAAATCCTGTCATTAAATCGATAGCATCTGTAATTCGGTTACATTCGTACGATCTGCCATTTCGGTATTAGAATTCAAGAGAGAAAAATGTATCGAAAACTTGTGTTACGTTTGTTCGTCGCGTTGGTTTTATTTGGAGTTCTCTCTCTCTCTGTTGGGCAAGAGGAGACGACGGCGGCGGCGACTACCGTCAGGGAGGACGAGGAGGAAGAGGAGCCGAAGAAGGGCTGTTCCATCTGGTGCTGGATCCAGAAGATAGCCATGTTCGTTATATCTCAATTGCTGAGCGGGTAAACTGAAATAAAGGATTGCGGGCTACGTTTTTTTGTTTTATTTACTTTTATACCTTTATTGTTACCAGCTCTAGTAACTAATCTTCATTCCAACATCTGCTATCATAGATTGAATATCTGTTTTTTCAACGTGAACAAATTACAGATTAAGCTTCATAGTAATATACTGTGATTGAGATTACGCGGCAATCTTTTCATAGGTGAATAATGTTTGTGAATATGAGCTAATCAAACCGTTTGGTTTGATCTTCAATTTATAACGTACTAGCCGCGCCCCGCGGAGTTCCCCGCTTTGTACCCTTTCCCGCGGGAATTTCGGGATAAAATGTATCACATGTGTGACCCTATATTACTGTAAAGTTTCATCCAAATCCGTCCAGTAGTTATTTCGTGAAAGAGTAACAAACATATTTTTTTCAATAACATAAATCCATACATTCGTCCATTCTCACAAACATACACATTTATAATATTAGTAGGAAGTAGGATTTTTTCGTTAAACCGGATACCGTAGGACCTGTTGTTATAACCCACAGTACCATTTGCTATAGTCTTCAGATGCAGGTGACTGTGGTAGCAACGATGTAGTAGTTTATGCTTGTAACCCTCAAATATAAAATCTCTTCAAAGTGAATGTACATTTTGTACGCAGTGTTGATCATTTAATATCGTTAAAGGTCTTCCTCTTCGTAAAGCAAGGATAAAATCCCGGTGACGATAAATATTTGCCTTAAAATATACGATTCCCGGAATTTCGGGTTCAGGATGTGATTTGTACTAGCTCCCTTGCGTCCTTGTCGGGAAATTCAGAATATTCGGGATGTAAGCGTGAAGCTTTTATTTGTATAATTTTCATATACAAACATTGAGATAACTGGGAGTTTGGAACGAAAATATATTGAAAATCTTATAGGTAATACGAAGAAATATAATTCTTAAGATTAGAAATACTAAGCCATGTAAATATTAAACACACTACCGTGTTTAATATTTACATGACATTACAACCTTGTCGCATTATACAAAATTCAAATTCTATGTTAGTTTGTATAGAAATTTGAATATATTAAGGTTCTAAGTATGCTAACTTTTTTATCCGATTTGCACACTTAATTTCACAAAAATCGGTCAACCGTTTCGGAGGAGTATGGTTACTAACATTCTGACATGAGAAAAAAATATTAGGGAAAAATAATATTGGGTAGTTGATCTATACAGTCAAGAATTTATCTTTAAGACTAGCAGCGCCCCGCGGTTTTACCCGTGTTGTGGCCATTCCCGTGGGAATTCCGGGAACTTTTATGCATATAAACCTTCCTCTTAAATCACTCTATTAATAAAAAAAGCCGCGTCAAAATCCGTGCAGTAGTATTTAAGTTTATCGCGAACAGACAGACTGACGCGGCCGGGGACTTTGTTTTATATTAAGTAGTGATGATCCTATTATAGTACAAACTACACCTTTCCTTAGATACCAAAGAAATGAATACCATGCTACAAAACATTTATTCCTGCGCCGTTTAAACAAGTACCTACCTATCATTAAGTGAGTATTTTGTACAAGTGTGTACAATCATTGAACACTTTAGCCTTCTTACAGACGTCTTGTTTGTGGGGCGTCGCTTCAGCACTCTCGATACATTCACTGCCGTAGTCGGTTAGTCCGTTCCTTTGGTCCATGGATATGGCTGCTCGGAGACGTTTCCTGAAAAATAATAAAATAAATAAATATTCACGGGATAAATTCACACACGATCAATTAGACTTAAACTAAGCTCTACGCTTATTTGGAATCTAACTAGTTACATACTCGTGTATGTATGTTTGTTACTCTTTCACGCAAAAATTGCGGAACGGGTTTGGACGAAACTTTACAATAATATACATGAGAATAACACATGGGATACATTTTATCCCGAAATTCCTGCGGGAACGGGAACAGGGTAGTTTAATATAAAACCTTTAAAATATAAGCAAATAGTGTACCCGTAACAAAAGAGCGAATAACCTTGCAATCTTGCAAATAAACGTATTATTCGTATAAATAAAATGTTTATGACGAGAGCTCAAGACGCCTTTCAGAGCATTCAACGAGAAAAATCTAATTTACGTCTTCTTTACTAGCAACCTATTCGAATAAGAACTCATTTCAACTATTACATTCTTCGAAAGAACGATTGTCATTTGAATTCTTTATGTCATTTTGAATGAAAAAAAACGGCAAAAATCATTGGAAGGATCGAATATCGATACGATACGGATAAAGATTTAAATCTCTATAAGAGAATTCTGATATTTTTGATCGATTGGAAGTTGTATAACATGTATTGAAGCGGCATGGGAAAGGAATTCGGTTCTCTCGGGCCGGTGGTCCGCGGAATTATTTACTACCGGCTAGCTCCTAATGAGTTGCGACCCATGGCGAACGCCATCACTCGCGGTATACCTAACTTCATACCAAGAACCACTTCAACTTTTTTACGATGGCTACCTATCTTCGTAGGTAAGTTCGAGTTATTGGTCTACTATCCGAATATTAACAGAGGAAAATTTGTAAGTTTGTATGTTCGAGCTTATCTCTGGAATTACCAGACCGATTTGAATAATTATCTTTGTAATAGATAGCCACATTCAACGGGAAGGTTTTGGGCTATTTTTCACCCCGAAATTCTAACAGGAACGGGCAAATCGCGGGTTAAACCGTGGGGCGCGCTAATTGAGTTATAAGGTACTAGCATATTAGTGGCCAACATTGGTTTCTTGAGTTTCTTTCCGACTTCAAAAACTGAAGGAAGAGCTACCCTGAAATATCCCATCGTTGTGAACCGAAATGAAAGGGTATGCTCACAGAAACGCCTCAGTGGTTTAGTGGCATGTTAGTTTACCTACCATGTCTGGCGACCCTCGTTCAGTTATCGAACATGTTTATATACTTTTCGACTACGGCTCGGGTTTGAGATCACTAATGCAGTAGGCAATTATGGTTATTACACCTAATTATTATCTCTGAACCGATGTCTTCAGTGAAATTAAGGTAGAAATGAAGCCTTTGCCCAGCAGTGGGACATCCTAACGGTTTGGCGCAGTGTTTAGGTAGTACGAGGTTAGTTCAAATATTTTCCGCTAGAAAATTATTTTTTTTTATTTGGTGTTTTTCGTAGGCACCACTTTGTTATATTTCGGCGTAGATGAGTACCACTATAAGCTGTCCCGGAAGAATATTAAGGACTACGCAGATGAGAAGCCCCCTCCTCCCACTCCCCCACCAGAACCCAATCCAGTGAGGAAGAGTTGTGATTAAAACTTTGTGGATGACGAAATAAAGTTGTTTTTTCAAATTGTTTTTTCAAAGTACTCCCTTCTTATGTAGTTAGAAGGCTGCAATTTTGTGTAGATTAAAATAAATTAATTAGTCATTTATTCAAAAGTCATTATCTTAAGCCGCGTTTCCATAATGCAAGTGACTTGCAAACAAGTTGCAACTTGTATGCAATTAGGTTGTAGGCAAAACACAAGTATGTCGTCATACATGCATGCAAGCACTTGCATAATGGAAACGCTCCTTTAGGTATTATAGATAGAGGCATGAAATGTCTACAGAGTTTTAGAAATGTTCACTTATGGACCCCTTGCAGCTCTGGCCACGTGGTCCTACTGCCTTTGTCCTACCGATCGGACCACATGAACTTTTTTTTCCGGTTGGTTCGATTAATCGGATTACAAGGATTTGTAATTCCGCTTCGTCCTACCGATCGGACTACATGAATTTTTTTTTCCAATTAGTTCGATTAATCGGATTACAAGGAATTGTAATTCCGCTTCGTCCTACCGATCGGACCACATGAACTCTTTTTCTTAAGATATAAATTAACTAACAGATATTTCAATTGTACAGATATTGGATCCTTTATTAGTATGAGATGTTACATAAGACAATATGTCTTCATGGTCAACTCAGCCCATATGGACATTAATGTAACAATCGACAACCGTAGGTTAGGTTAGGTTAAGTTTATATCAGGCCCGAAGGGCCAAAATAAGGCGGAAATAGGAGCTCCGCGCAGCGGAGCTCCGTCGACACTATTATGGCACAAACTGGAACTTCAAAAGAGTAATTTAATAGCGTGGTCCGATTAGTAGGACCATGTGGTCTAAGAAAACGCAAGTTTCTATAGTCCGATTAGTTAATCGAACCAACAGGAAATTCAAAGTTCACGTGGTTCGATTGGTAGGACCACGGGGTCTACGAAAATGATAGATTCAATAGTCCGATTAGTTAATCGAACCAACCGGAAAAAAAAGTTCATGTGGTCCGATCGGTAGGACAAAGGCAGTAGGACCACGTGGCCAGAGGGCCCCTTGCTTCAAAGTAGAAATAAATTTGTCTTACTATTGACTAGTGGCGGCGTCGTCGTTACTACAAATTATTTATTATTGTAAGGGTGCATTTACACCAGGCGAGCGAATGCTCATTCTAACCCCACTCTATAAAATTCTTACAAGAATCATCAGAGAAGATGTCATGCCGTTGTTACCCCCCCGAACCCTTTTCAATGGAAGGAATTATCTTTGAATGAACAATGAGTGGTCAAGATAGTTTAAATTTTAATTATCGGAAGAAAAAAAAATGTGTGTAGAAAACTTTAATCTCCGTAAAGTACTTTATGCGAAAATAAATTACATACAAACAGACAGCTTTTGGGGAACCAAACTAGAAGAGAGTTATAATAATAAAGCTACGAATTAAATTTACCTTTCAATGAAGTGTATCTACTAAATATTTACACAGATATAACAACTTTATCAAAGGTTTAATTTAGCTTAATGCTGAAAATAATTTAATTTTAATCCCGAGATTAGAAAATGGAAATCCTCTTATGACAAATTAATTGTATTTTCACATAACGGGTACTAAATGAAACGGGAGTTGGTTCATACCTTTACGGAATTTAGAGGATATATTTATTTAACATTGAGTAATATATTTTGGGCATTATCAATTTTACTTAATTTATCTTTTACTAACAGCACCCCGCGGTTTTACCTGCGTTCTGCCCGTTCCTGTAGAAATTTCGGGATAAATATCATCTTTGCGTTGAGTGTGGCTATCCATCACACAAAGAATTATTCGAATCGGACTAGTTTAGTAGTTTCTAACCTACTCGAACTTACATTACAGGCTAACACTCTTTAATTTAACTTATCGGTAAAGATAAAATTAAGTATTACCGTCTTAATCATAAACGAAATTTAACTTAAGCAGTGTTTTGTCTCTTTCGCTCTTTGGTAAATAGTGTATGTCAGAAAGGGATAAACCATTTGATAGCTAAAGTTATAAGCGTCTATGAATAAGGCCCTTAGTCTGTAATATCCCACTGGTGGACAAAAGCCTCTCATCCCACAGACTCAATACAATCACCACGCTTCTTTCCCACGCTTCAGCGATCTCAAACGTACCTGTATGCTTCAATATTGATCACACCCGCATTGTTCATGATCCCGAACTTCTTGAGCACACAGAATATGATGCAAGCCTCGTCTGACTCTTGGAAGATGATTCGTCTTGGCTTGGGGTACATCGCGTTGAGGCATTGCTCCGCGACGGCATCGCTCCGCTTGTCGTGCGCATACATCACCGATATACGGGCTTCGGACATACTTATCAGTAGGAAAATGAAGGTGGTTACTGGAAATAAGGAAATAATGGAGTATTAGTTCTCATTTTTAACTTACAAACACATAAGTAAGTAAGTATTACCCTGTAATGTCCCACTGCTGGGCAAAGACCTCTCATCCCAATGATGATATCAGTACAATGAGGAGGACACATAGTGAACGTAAACACACCGGTTTTTTTTCGCCTTAGAAAATGTATAAAGCAAGTAAACTACTTACTTTTAACGATTCGAGTAGGTTGCACCACTCGTGGTCGAGTGAATTTCCTTAAGTTTGAAACCCGTGTGAGTACGTATCACTATCAGTTATGTGGTTACATAAATAAATAATTTACATGGACAAATTCATATACGGTTATTTAGACCCAAACTAAGCTCTAAGCTTGTTTTATTTGTATTTTATCAAACTAACGGATACTATCACAAATAAAAATACAAATACTTTGATGAATATATAATCGACACCTAGACGTCGTCGCATCGTCGGCGCCAATAACTATGTCATATTATTGTTGATTCCGGGCAGGAATCGAACCCGCAACCCTCGACGCAGTAAGCACAGTCTTTTAAGTTCGCTTAGTGCAGTCGCCGATATGTTTCAATCTACCCCGGTCAATAACCGTCATGTTCACATTAGTTAGACTGCATGTAGACTGTGGGTGCCTAGTTAGACAATACCAGTGTAATGCCCGTTGTCCCGCAACACTTTATTCTCTTCCTCGGGGACCCTGGGACTTTAATTAATTATTTAAAATTGTTTCCCATTTATTTTTCCCTGTAGGTAAATGTATCAATTGAGTAGTAATGGCTGGGTTAGGTTAGGTTAGAACTGTGACTACAACACTAAATTCTACCTACAGGATATGGGACTACGGGAAAAATAGTTTACGGGAAGGGGAATCATGGTTCGGTTATGTGTACAGTGCACATGTGCATAGCGGTATTGCAAAAAAAAGCAATTCCGCTAAGCGTATTGTTGAAGTTTATTTTAACTATAAAATCTTTTATAGGTACTTATTGTAGTGTAGTATTTCCGTCCAAATCTGTTCAAGTTTTGGGAGAATGGATGTAGTAGTAGTTATGTAAGTGACCCCCTGCATGTGACTGGTGACTTGATACTGTCTTGGCGATGTTTACTTATTTGATGACACATCAACTGTTGCATATTATACAATTCAATCTAGAGTTACATTTCTGATGTGATTGTACAGTTGTCTTGATGTGTATAATCAGAATACCTATAATATACACGGACAAATTCACTCACGGTTAATTAGACCCAAAGTAAGCTCTAAGTCTGGTAATAAGGTAATATGGAATCCAACTAACTGATACTACTATATATGCATACACAAGTACTATAAGAATATATAATTGTCACCCAGACGTCGTCGCCACCAAAACTATGTCTATAATGTTGACTCCGGGCGGGAATCGAACCCGCAACCCCCGTAGTAACACAGTAAGCGCTCTCACTGCCACTGTGCCAATGGGCTTGTCTGGGTATGTCTTGATTACCTTAATATGTCAACTGTCAGAGTGATCTGATGTGCGATCGATTGATTTATGATTCTAACCCAGTGATAATACACACAGATATATTCGTATACGTAAGAGGCTCGGTTTGTGATAATAAAACCGTCTCATGCTAATTTTATTGACTTCTCTATTTCGTGGTAAATACTATTAAAATCAAATAAATATTTTAAAGTTTAGCATATCCTCGCCTCGGCCTTGGTAGCCTCGGTGGTCTTGTGGTATGTGCACTCGCCTGCTAAGACTGATGGTCCCAGGTTAATTTCCCGGGTCGAATGAAAACATGTTTCCTACTTTTCAAACAGGGCTCGGGTTTGAGATTACTAACACGCATTTGGCAAGCGTGGTGATTATGCCTAATCCTCCTCACTGTACTGATCTTTAGTGAGATGAGAGGCCTATGCCCAGCAGTGAGACTTACAGGCTATTTACTTGTTATATCAAATCGTTGTTTCATTAGGGCAGATACTTTAGGTTATAGGCACTTCAATGTCCGTTAAATACACCAAACTAAGTTGCAAGTTTTTATTCATTAAGCTGTTAAGGCATAACTTGTCAACTCGGTCTTTCAAGGATCTTAACCACCTAACAAAATGAGAAAAACCTTTGTTTTACCCCTCTTTTGTTGTTAAAGCCTGTCTTTAGACTTCGAGAGTAATTCATTAAAACAAACCAGGATTGAAGTTAAAAGAGGATTTTTAGCTGCATTTTGTTCTACTGAAATAGCACTTTAATAAAAGGAGACAAACTTATATTATGTTTATTGTTTGAAAAACATTATTTAATAGTAACGCTTTCAATTATTTCTTGCCTTTTAATTAAATCAGATATTCTCCTTTGAGCAGTTTCTGTTTAAAACGGAACTCGACCAATGAGTGAACATTTCGATGTCTGCACTTATATCTCATAAAATTTAGATTCCATCTTACAAATAACATTTCAATCAGTCATACAATAAAATTACAACAGACATTTATTACGTAACACATGAAAAAATACAAAATCAGACATTATTAATCAAAGGGCTCTTTGAATGAGATGGCGTACAGTTGGGTACAGTCGTTGAATACTTTTGCTTTTTTACATACATCGTGATCCAAGTTCATAGCATTGATGTTCTGGGCACAAGTTTCTCCAACATCGGAGATTAGGATCCTAGGATCGTACCGATGTATGGCCTGTACTCTCTTATAGTAGTTCTTGATTCTTATATAACCATCATTCGTCATTATGCCGAACTTTTTCAGTACGCAATGTATGATACAGGGGACATCATTCTTGTCGATGTGTAGCGGGTATTTGTACAGATTCCTCGGGTACATCTCGGTAAGACAAGCATTTGTTATCACGTCACTCTTATGGTCTCTTGCGTATAGTATAGACAAAGAGGGATCGCTGTCCAAATGTTTCTGCAGTGTGTACGATTTTATACCATTCACTGTTATTGTTAGCAAAACGAGGACGATCTTTTCTGAAAATGTTTTTTTTATTAAATAGTTTGTGTTATAGTTATTATTGTAGTCTGGGGTATAATGTATCAAATTACATTTTTATTATTTTTACTTTTATTGTCGTGATGTTGCTTTGATAACAATAAAATCTTACGACTACGTCTGTTGGGTTGATTGGATTGGGATTCTGGATAATGATCATAAATACTGTTTTTTTTCTTGTTCTATGTTACAGTTAGACTTTCAGTTCTAGAAACCGAGTACGCTATTAACCTAAACTGTTCTAATGCGAATAAGATACTCAAAACTATAGGGCAAGAGACTCTTCCTCTAACTCTAATTTTAAACCCTTATACAAGGACCGAAAGGAATAAAAATTAACCACTATTTATTTTTTTAAATCCTTCATAATTTGCAGGAATAAAGAGAAATCGAATATTGGATCGCTGCCTCAAAAAAAATAGATACAATTAAAAGAATAAAACGGTTACAGCTCAGTCAATCCCTTTGGTTCTAATAAAAAATACACAAGAGTTCTGGAATCTAAAAAGGAAATAATAAAAAGTTTCCGACAGACATTAAAACATTCCTTTGTCGGACCTTGAGATTTTTCCTTGTAACTTTGAAAGAATAAATCTTTTTTTATAAAATTGTACAACCACTTCGTATAGAACAATAAGGTCTTTATGTACAAGCGAGGATAATGGAAAGAATGGATATGAAATATTAGACCCTTTTCTACTATCGACGTGATGGAAGGCCCTTGCAATATTAAAGGTACGTTTCCATTGAACTGGAGCGAGCTGTGCCGAGCTTAAACAACCAATCACAACGCATCGAAATAGTTAAACAAAGCATTGAAATTCTCAAAAAAAAATTGGTCCTTTAAGTCCAAGAGTCCATTGAGCTCCGCACATCTCCTCTCCGTGAATAGAAACGCACCCTTAAGGATCGTTGATAAACGAGATTACAAGCTGCGAGCTTACCACAAAGTTTTTAAGGCCCGAAACTGCGTTAAGCGGGCACCCGCGCGGATTTACACAAAGGTGCTCTACGCGCGGGCGCTCGCGCGGGCGTCCATCCGCACAACGTGGTCCGCCTCCGTGCGACGGTTGCCCGCGCGGTTTCATATAAAAGTGATAGGCGCGGGTGCCCGCGCGGGCCTCCATCCGCCCAACGGGGTCCACCTCCGTGCGACGGACGCCCGCAGGGGTCCCCGCAAAGAAGCACTTTTGTATGAAACCGCACGGATGTGCGCTCGTGACGGGGCCCACGTGTGAGCACGCGCGTGGACCCGCGACGGTTGCCCGTCCGGGCGCCCGCTTAATGCAGTTTCAGGCCTAAGACACATGTTTTATATTACACTCGCCGGCTCGCAGTTCATAAACTTTCTCAAAGGCAACAAAAGTCTACTAAATGATTGTAATATATTGTGTTTCAATCGTGCAGTTTACCTTTAAATACATGATTTCCATACCGAGAATACGGCCTGCTCAACTGAGAGGCCAAATTTGAACAATGGTTAAACTTTCACCACATATCTTAAAAACAATTAACGAATTTGTCTAATCTATAATTTATTTACACCACAATTGGGACACCACACAAAAAATGCTTTCCAATTTCAAATTAATTTATTTACTGTCGATTATTGTTATTACTTCCCAAATAGGAATTGAACGAAAATGAAAAAAGAATTAAAAAAATCCAACTTACTTTCCATTTTGAAAAACTACTGTATGGTCACTGGCAACTACAACATGGTACTAAAAATCCTGCCGAAATCTTACCAGTGTACCAATGTTTGTTCAAAGTATTGCTTTCTAGATTGAGTTTGTGTATTTATATCGGGTGTATTGGTTTGTTACGGCTAACAATTGGCTATTGTGCAAGCGATAACGAACTATACCTAACACTAGAAGTCAGGTGTTGGATGCCATAACTTTTACGCATAAAATGGAATTTTTAGACGTTGCACAAGGGAGCAACACCTCTTTATATATTTGATAGAAATTCGAAAAATTTAACACTTATTTCAAATTGTCTATTTTTAGTCTTTTTGACACTATCACTTTTATATTTACTGGCTGATCCAAAGATGGCGGTAGTGTGAAACTGTTGTAGGTCGCGCTTACGTAATTTTCCCAGATTAAGTTGGCCAATGTATTTTAATTCAGCAGACTTTCCCTATATAATTTTTTTATTTGTATATAAATATATTAAATAGTGCTCTATTTAATGCAAAAAAAAAATTGATTTTCAAAGAACATCTTTTATTTTAAACATACTTAGGTTACATGAGCCATGTCAGAGGCCTTTGGCGGCTCAATAACTCTGACATCAGGATTGGTCAGGTTGACCATCAACTCCAGGAACATACTTAGACTTAGGTGTTAAATAGCTTTAGAAGTTATGCAATCCGCCCTAAATGTCTTAATTTAGTAAAGCAAGCAAGCGCTAGTATATAATTAAAAATTAATATCGTTAATTAGAACGTTTTAATTAATTTAATTTGCATCAATTGTAACCGTAATTATATTTAAGGTCACAGTACCCTTGAAAATGATAATTATACTTTAAGATATATTGGTAAAGTTTAATTATTTGAAACCTACAAAATCAAGTTCAATTACGAGGTGGAAATTGAGAAAGGGTATAAATAATAAATGTTTTCCTTTTCACCGTCTCTCGGAAACGTATTTTTTATTTATTTTACAAGTATTTCCACCCCTTTCCTCATTTGAGTCGCAAATTACTTTAAATTTAATTTAGTTTACTTTTCAAAAGCGCATTGCAAAGAGAAATTTCTTTGTTTATTTTATTTTGTAAAATGATTCGTTTAGTTCGTTTTGCTTTTACGTAATTACATAAGCCATTGTTTAAATTCGCTGCATGCAATATGCAAAGTAATGGCGGTCGAGTCGAGCCCCACATATCCCGGTGTTTACCCGAACACCGGGGATGTGTAAATGCATTTCCTCGCTTAAAAAAAAGGGGATGCAACAGTGAACGATGCGTTCCAATCGAAGCGGAGCGGGGCTGGAGCTCAATCCACCAATCACAACGCATTGAAATTGTTAACAATGCATTGATTGGTCCTTGAGCTCCGCGCCGCTTTAATAAAAATGCACATACACGGTAGCTATATTCGGCGTGCGATAGTCGCCTAATTAGGTGTTTACAATCGATGGACAATCTAGTGTGTGGAGACGACATTCGGTGACCGGTTCATTCGGTGGCCGTTGATTGAAATAAGTTCGGCGCCGGCGAATGACATAATGCATTTCCATCGTGAGCGACTCATTGTATTCAAGCCATTAACGGTTGTACTCAGAGACGACAAATGCTTCCAAATATTACGTCAATTAGTTAAGTGTCCATTTAATGGCCATCATGGGCAAACATACCTTTTTAAGCTGTTTAACCTTTTAAATCAGAAACATTGTAAACAATAGTATACATATTTTTGTTTGTACTCGATTTTAATTCTGTCTTCCTTAAATTCCCAGTTTCACTAAAGTATTTTGTATTATCGCGCGTGATGTGTGGGAATTTATATTACTTCGAGGAAGTGAATGTTTCTCCTTAAATTCTATTCCAAGAAAGGTTTTATACCTAAAGGAATATTAGATAGAATAAGTGTATTCTTAGAAATAACATACTATGACCACAGATTAATAAATAGTTACTAACGTAACAGATGCATCACTCCCATACCAAAGCGAAAATACCTACTCTAAAATAGCCTACAAAATCTTAAATAATAATACCTGCTGCTCAAGACGAGAAGAATGCTATGACCAGTCTTATTCATTCATTGATTCATTTCGAGTAGGCCATGGCCAACCCTGGTGTCAGAGATTTTAGACCGCCTAAAGGTCCGACATGGTCTGACAATTGAAAAAACCGGGACCGATAGCTTAACGTGCCCTCCGAGGGACGGTAGCGTTCAGTTAGAAAGGTCACCAACGGCCCACCCATCTGAGTAACGGCCGGCTGCACGTTATTTATCAATGATCTAACATCGCTTAAACTACGCCATGACACATGCTATGATTAGTTTTATTGTCTTGTCACTTACCTTCCATAAACACGCTAAAGTAACAGCCTCCGTGGTCTAGTGGGTTGAGCGCTCGGCTCACGATCCGGAGGTTCCGGGTTCGATTCCCGGTCGGGATATCTCACAAAAATCACTTTGTGAGACTGTCCTCAGTTTAAGTAGGGCATTGCAGGCTGAATCACCTGATTGCCCGAAAAGTAAGATGATTCCGTGCTTCGGAGGGCACGTTAAGCCGTCGGTCCCGGTTACTTTCTACGGATAGTAGTCGTTACATGAGCCATGTCAGAGGCCTTTGGCGGCTCTTTAACTCTGACACCAGGATTGGTCAAGTTGACCATCCACTCGATAAGAAGAAGAACTCGCTAAAGTACAAAATATGAGGCATTTGTCGATTTTCATTTCCATTTCTTCAATTCCATAATGTTAATACTAAATATGGACCAACTACACATGATTTAACCGCGAAATCTCAAATTATTCTTTATTAAAATAAAAAATATAAAACTTAACAATACATACTTAAATGTATTTTGTATATTAGGCACCATTTCGGTCCTATAAAATAGAACCTTTATAACTATAAGAAGTTTACGTACGGTACGTCAAAAGAGCCTCTTTGGGCCAAAACTGAATTAAATATGTGAATTTGACTGTCCAGTGTATCATCTTTCTGCAGCTCCAAGGGCAGCAAACTGGACAGACAACTTGTTAACATTGAACTTTATACAGAAAAATACTATAAGTACAAAACATTTTTACATCCTTTTCTTTCCTTTACTTCGTCTATCGTCTGTTCAAGCTTCAACCTTCATTCTGATCATTCACTAGTTGCTGTACTACAAACAACCCAAGTCTTTGAACCCAGCACCAGATGCTACAGCTTCTCCTGGTCGTTGTTTCAGGAGCTTGAGTACTTGTCTTTTCAGTGCACTCCGGACCATCTCCGTCCACATTCTTTGTAGTATAGTTCGTTTGTGTAGTCACATTGTATGTATCTCCGCTTTTCTGGTATGGTAGAGCAACAGGGTGTATGTAGTGAGGAATATATTCGTAGTAATCGTAGATGGGGACGAAGCATGTGGCGGCCATTTTGGTGAAGAAGATTAAGAAGATAGTTATCAGTGATAAATTCATTGTGGATTATTTAATTGGTGTTTAGTTATTCTATATTCCTTAAGTTATTTTTTTACAAGCTTATAATAGCTTGCAATTGATTTCTTAGATTTAAGTGTTCAGAATCCTTGTAGATGATATTAAAAGATAGTAAAAGAAACGTTTTCTCACACCTCAAGTAATCTGAAAAAGCAAAACAGAATGATTCAATATCGTCGGTTATATATGTAAAGATTTAACGGGTTACCAATTTTCTCATGTACGAAATGGATATGGAAAATTCAGATATTCACTTTGAATGTGCAAATTGAGAGCCGAAAGGCTAATTCTATTTATTAGAGTCGTAAAGCTAATTTTACCAATTTACATCTGCTAGCTAGGACTAGTCACACAGCGCTCTGAACAAGACCTCTAAGGGTTTCTTTTGTAGCGGAGCGGAGATATGTGGAGCTGAATCGACCAATCGCAACGAATCTAATCAAATAAAGCATTGACATTAAATGCCTTGTGATTGGTCCATTGATCGAACAGTTCAAAACAAAAATCTTTACGTGAAACCTACAAGTTAATTTTAAAAATAGAACTTACATTTCAACCACTTTAATAAAATATTGGCTCGTCTGACTAGACTGCAGCCGTCACTATTTATTGAAGCCTTTCTGAAGATATTCCAATTTCCTCTGCCCGAGAGACGTCGGCCGTGGACACAACCATTTATTGAAAATGTTACTTTTGAACTTAATATGAAATCGTAATTCGATTTATAAAGGTTGTTTAGAATATGGGGCAACATGAGTGATATAATTATGGATTGGATGTGAGGTAATATGGACGTAGTTACAGTTATTGTGTTGATTTAGTCACTATTGAGAAGCGCCAATCATTCGTTAAGATTTTTGGTATGTTAATATATGTAAACTTGGTAAACAAAAAAAAAACAAACCATTTGATGGCCTTATTCTATCAAATGGTTTGTCCCTTTCTGACATACGCTAATTACCAAAGAGCGAAAGAGACAAAACACTTTAAAACACTGTTTAAGTTAAATATTGTTTATAAATAAGGCGGATAGAAAATATGTATTTGAATTTAGTGAACAACTAGGAGGCGGAATGATTGTCAATTGTTTAAGAGTTATCTACAATATTGTGTAACTAAAGTATCACCTGCTGATAACAAATTGTTACAAGTTGTAATGGACAGATTTTGATTTGTAATGTGAATACGAGTGTCACACATATTGAATTACTGGGTCGTTCGCATTCAATTAAACTTGCACACTAAGTTTATAAACTCCGACACTAAAGTTGGGTTATAGGGTTTAGGGCCTATTCGAAGTGAATGAAAGAACGAATGATTGAATGGATGAGTAATAGACATTATTCAAATAACCTTTTATCACAATTGACTGTAACATTGTTTAGCCGAGATCAATATCTCATAATGTATTATTTGAATGCGAAGTACCTTTGCGCCATGCAAGCCATTCATAATTTATTGAATTGAAACATACAATGCATTGCAACACATGGTAATAGATGTGTTGTGTATAACTAGCTGCTTCCCGCGGTTTTACCAGCAGCGTACCTGTACTTTATAGATTTTGTGGGTGCCATGACTCAATAGGTGAAAGTCTAATAAAAAATAAGATTGAGAATGAATTTAAAGAATAAAAAGTCGCTTTTATACACTTAGTAAGTTGCCCTATATCATGTCCTTCTTCAATGGAAGACCTGCGCAGAGCCATGGAAGGCGTAACTGTTGCCGCAAAGTTTTGGTCTGCCTCCGTATAATTTTGACTAGAAAAATATTTTACGCAAAAACTACTGGACAGATTTGGATGCAACTTTACAGTAATATAGGTTATACATCAGAATAATACATGGGATACATTTTATCCCGAAATTCCCGCGGGAACCGATACAACACGGGTAACATCGCGGGGCGCGGCTAGTAACTAAATAAGGCTCGGTTCAGACACGGCGGGAACCGCGCGATTTCCATGCGATTCTGAAATCGCGCGGGTCTTATTTGTATGAGTTATAAAGTAATCGTTCAGACATAACCGCGCGATTCCCGCACGATTCCCGCATGTCTTAACGCAGGCTAAGTCATCAAACACATCACTTCCAATATTAACTCTCTGATTTGATTTGTCCTTTATAAGTAAATTGTCGCTCAACTTTGAGTGGATAGCTCATACACAATTGAAAGCTCATTTTCGATGCAAATTGAATCATGCCTTCCTTCTCAATTCAACAAGATTATTAAATCGCAAATCAATTATGTCGGCAGGTAAAAGGACGTCCGGTCTTTTCAAGACTGTTGATTTGTTTACGTATAAACAATCTAGATTTGTTGTGGAAATAAATTGTAATTAATTCGTTTTCAATTAGTATTTGTGTAGCTTCTCAAAGTTCTTCTTCTCGTAGGGAGGTAGCCTACGCTTAAAACAGCAAACTTTTTTTGAGAGTGCCAAAAGTACTTTATTCAATGTACTTGGGTTGCTGAGCGCGATTTCTCACTGGACTGTCCGCTGACAGCCAATATCTAACTTGCTACAGCTGCAGGCGATTTTTGTTAGGGTAAAACTGAGGTGAAAATAAAGCGTAATCAAAAAGAGAACTATCTAGATATTACTAGATAAAAGAAATTAAACCAAAATTTAAAAAAATATACTGCATAAAAAGCCAATTAAACTACACAGCGACATTCATTTTTTTTCCTAGAACGAAGTACGCTCGTCGTAATTAACTCTTCAGGTATTCAATAATTTAAATACCCAGCTTACTTTATTCAAATTATATGTAAATATCGTGATCCAAAAAACCCGTAAACAAGTTCATCCGATATGTTAATTAAGCGAATATTAAGCAGCCGCCCAGTGTCCAGATCAAAGGTAATGAATTTCACAAAATCAAAAGGTTCTGCAAAACTATTCTAAATTAATTCCTAATGAAATGTTAGATCAAACTCGTTTACCTCTGAACACTTTTTGAACTATCGGTTTTTGAAACTTTGAATAAATAAATTGTCAATGTATGCTGTTTGTTCAGTAAAGTGTAATACACACATAGTGTAGCTGCGGGCCGGTGGGGGTTAGGTGCGGGTCACGTGATGTTATGTTCCTTGTATTTGAAAGGCGTCACACTGGCCCGCAGTGGACCCGTTGCGGGCCCGCAGCCGTACTATGTGTGTCATGCGCCTAACTGCCTTTGACTTTGACCCTTATTGACTTTGTAATTTTATTGGAATTTAACAATTGTTCCATGTATTTGATCCTGATTGTTATTATTTACGTTTATGTTATTAAAAAACTTTTCTGGCATATACCATTCCGCTGCAAGCAACGGTTGGCGGGCGACTTGAGAAATTAGTGAGAGAGCACATTTTTTCTGATTTCAGATACCTATGGGTTGGGCTTTGAGATCAGCAATCTGCTGTAAGCAAAGGAAAAACAAATGAGTCCAAGACAACTCCAGAAGCACTCAGATAGAAATACCAACGGCTACCCATCCAAGCTGTGGACGTGCTTCGAGTTGCATAATAATCTCGATATCATTGCTATTCAAACTATGCTATAAGCGAAACTAAAAGAAGCTCCTAGTAGATAGACAAAAAATATTCTTAAGGCGCTTTCAAATTAAGCGTTTCCAGCCGTTCTGAAAAACAAAAGAACATTCATGCACGCCGCAGTTAGCACTTCGCTTTACCGTGCTTGCAGATTAATGTACCTACCACGGCCGCAGGACGACTAAGAACGCTTAAATTGAAACATCCCTTACTGTAGTCTGCATCGAAACCAGAAGAGTCATCTGTATAAACAAGAGACTACTAGACCTAAATACGTCACAAAAATAGAAAAACTGTGTCAAGAACCACTAACGAAAGATAAATATGTAACTCTCGTCGCTGAAACAATTTAAAACTTGTTTCGTTTAGTTAATTTCACCCTTTAGATGTTCTTCATACAAATTAGCTTTAGTTCTTACTTATTGCTTCAAGCATTTGGAATAGAAAGTGGAAAGATATTTTTTACTAATTAGTGTCGACAGAGTGAAGACTCTCGCGATGTTGTTTTGTTTCGTTGTGTTCTATTTTTGAATGTTGATGAACGATCTCTGTAATTATTATTTTGGTTCATTTATTAACCCCTGAGGGTTGTTAAGTTTTACCCCTACGTATGTCTTATGTCTGTCTGTGATAATAGCTCCTGAAGGAATGAACTGATTATAATTTCCTTTATATTTTTTTGCAAGATGCTTACAAAGACTGTCTTAGCTATGTTTTAATAAAAAGTCAGTTAATCCAGAATCTTATCGAGGACTCCTGATGGCTAGTACAAGGATTATCGCAGAAGGTGGCAAGACATTATGTTAACATTATGTTAATAAAGACTGTGAGTTGATTAATGGAATATTGAATATTAGAATTGAAACTACGTATAGAACTTTATAAAACGAAAAATCAAAAGGTGCAATCAAGTCATAAATTAAAAAGCAATATACCTTTTGCTTTTCCTAAATTAATAAAGCACATATTGGTACACGTGCTTTATTAATTCAGGCGCTATTTTTAGTTTATTTTCGAACTGTATCAATGTCAACAGCGTATAAATTAAGATCACCCCGGCATGGATTTATAGGCCGTCTTCGGAAGCCCATTTACATTTTCCGATATGATCAATAAACGGAGGCCTATTGAGCTTTCCATCGTCGATAAAGGCACGTTCCCACAACCGTTTAAGATAACTTCAACCGAGACATGAGCCCAAATATTTAAACTCATTTACAAAACCACAAACTGTTACTACATAGTTTGTTGTAAATAGTTTAAATTCTGGAACCTTCTTTGAGGCTAACTACGTTCACTTGAGGTTTTAATGTACTATTTAAATTAAAAACAGTGCGGGGAGAGACGCTGTCGCGAGCGCTTCACCCACCTGATGAAGGTCACCGGACGTGACCGAAACGTGTTGAGGAGTTTCCGTTCTAAAACTAATAATATCATTAACGTACGTTTCCATTAATAGTATCCATATTAAATTAACACATAAAATAAGAACATATGAAAAGAAGCAATACTTATACACTATGAACTAAATACTGTACTGACTAAGCGATGTTAGTTCATTGCGAAAACTTCGACACCAGGGTTGGCTACTAATCTACTCGAATACTGAAATATATGAAATTAAAACTAAGTACAGTGGCAGCGGTATATAGAGGACACACAGTGTACGCTATGGGCTTGTTACACTCCACAGCACTTGTTTTCAATCTACCCCTCTCTTAACACGTCTTTACACGGTTTTAAACAAAACATTGAGAGTAACATTCTAATTAATAAATGAAATTACATGTAGTAATGCCATTGTCACCTCGTACGAGCCACAATATTAAAATATTACGTCCTGTTACCGTCATAATTACATGAGATTCGGATTACGTATGCTCCACAGCTTTTCGCTCTATATGTTAATTTTAGAGTTTTTACCTGGAGCCGTTTCGGTATAATGTTTAATTTTTGTAAAGGATCGACTGAGACCTAATGTCTGGTTTTAATATGAAGCTGGTCAATATTATTTTAGGATACCTTAATTACGCATAAGCTGATACTTTGATGTTTTGTATACATATAAAAAAAACATTGTTTGATTTTTACTTTTGGTCGGATTTTTAGGCTAGTATTTATTAAGCACTGAGTTTATTAAATCTTTATGTTTAAAAAAACGCACCCTTAAAGGTAATCTTATTAAGGGCAAATTGCACAAGAATTCTTAATTTTATTTATTGTCTAAATATCTATATTTTTGTTTTTTTGAACGTGCTAATTTCAGGAACTACTGGTCGGATTTGAAAAAATCTTTTTGTAATGGATAGCCACATTCAACGGAAAGGTAATAGGTTACTTTTCATCCTGAAACTCCCACGGTAACGGGTAAAACTGCGAAGCGCTGCTATATCTAATAAACAAACGACGTTCGTTTCAAATAGTATTCTATTTCGTGCAATATAAAATTTTGAATGAACAGATTTTAATGTATAGAAAGTTCTCGTGCAAGCCGCCCCTTATGTGACTGAATTCAGTTTTCAGGAAACCCGGTATATCCGTAGGCGTTTCCATTATTTATCCCAAAGAACATAAATAATTGATTATGTCTTTAATACATTACACAGCTTAAAACTATTGTCTATTTCAAAACAAACAAAACATTCCTAAGCATGTTAGAATTGTTTATGTAAAATCTAGCCAATTTCGTAAGTCAAAGTGTTAATTAAACTTGAGTGGAGGATAAATTATTCATAGCGCCGTTCTTGAGGTTAATTTATAAGGGAATCAAATAAATTAGACTCGGGAAGAGTTTCGACGGCTGAATTGTCTGATGTATTTGATTTAGAGGTTTCCGTTTCAATTTTCACTTCTGAGATATTCTGATCTTCAGGTTTAACCGTCTTATTAGGGCCGACACTGCGTTATGCATGCGCCCATCGCGTGCGCCCGTCGCGTGCGCCCGTCGCGTGCGCCCGTCGCGTGCGGTGTCATGCAAAAGTTAACCGCCGCGTACGCACGAGACGGGCGCACGCTTAACGCAGTGTTGACACTTAATATACGTTCTGTAACTAAAACAATGGTAAAAAGTGTTTTGTCTCTTTTGCTCTTCGGAAAATTGCGTATGTCAGAAAGTGACAAACCGTTTTATAGCTAAAATGTTCTTAATTCGCGTTTATTAATATGGCTTTAAGGATTTATTGTCACTTATATGGTAGTATTTTTAAATGCAACGTCCGTACTCAGAGACGTCAAAAACTTAGTAGTTTAATGAGTAACTAGCAGCGCTCCGCGGTTTTACCCGCGTTGTGTCCGTTCCCGTGGGAATTTCGGGATTTTTTTTTACATAAAAACCTTCCTCTTGAATCACTCTACCTATTACAAAAAACCGCATCAAAATCCGTTGCGTAATTTTAAAGATTTAAGCATACAGACAAACAGACAACTTAGTTTAGCGACTTTGTTTCATACTATGTAGTGATTTTGACATGTATGTAAAATTACGTCAATCAGCTGTTAAGTGTCGAATTAACGGAAGTCTCTGAGTGCGGCAGTGGACATAGTACGAGTATAAAGAGTAATTATAAGTGAAATATTGAGTCTGTTTCAGTCATACAGTGCGTGTACAGTAATTTATGGTTCCTCTCATAGATGCAGTGCCCCTACGGGGTGTTACAGAACTTACTTTGTATTTTTTTAGTTATGTAATATGTGATCTATACAAAATGTTATAAAGAGGTAACATTTGTAAGTTTGTTTTTATGTTCGAGGTAATCTCAGGAATTATCTGTCCAATTTGAATCATTATTTTTGTAATAGTAACCACATTCAACGGAAAGGTTTTTTCATCCCGAAATTCCTACGGGAAAGGGTACAACGCGGGTAAAACCGCGGGGCGCTGCTAGTAAGCAATAAATATATTTGAATTTGAGTGTTCTAGTAAACCTGTGAGGCATATGAACTGACCTGCACACGTCAAAGTCGTACGCATATCCGCTCATAATATAAATCCCCACTTACCTATACTATAAGGTCGGTACAAGTGTCTTCACCTAACTGATACTGATACGGTTCTTGAAAAAGGTCGAAATAAACATATAAAATAAAAGCGAAGTGTATCAGTTTGCGTAGTTTCAATAAATGTGTTGTGTTTACTAAAACCTAAGATTTCAGGTATGTGTAATTTAACGTGTTCGACAAGGTTAGGTACTTACTTCTACAATTTAGGCTAAAACTGTACCTGCGCACGCTTACGTGATTGGACTAACAGCATTACAGGAACGATCGTTGAAGGATTTGCATATTGAGTGGCTGTGAAGGACTGTTGGTCACATTGGATGTGAAGAACCGATTAACACCAATTACTCTAGTCGTACAGCATCAGGCTTATGAACACTAAGCTTACTAACAGCATTTCAGCTATCAAATGATTTATCCCTTTCCAACATACGCTATTTTCAAACAGAGCGAAAGAGACAAAACACTTCATAACAGTGTTTTAACTAAATATTGTTTATGCATAAGGTGGTATAGCTTTTATCTTACTAATATTATAAATGCGGAAGTGTGTAAGGATGGATGTATGTATGTATGTATGTTTGTTACTCTTTCACGCAAAAACTACTCAGCGGATTTTTAAGTAACTTTAAAGTAATATAGGTCATCACAATAACACAAGGAACATTTTATCTCGAAATAATAAAAATTAAGACTCGGGTTTCAAGCAAGAGTAGTGAAATCAAGAGAAAGCGATCATTCACAACTATTAAACCCTAAACACTATTCCATTATTTACTAGAGAGGTTAACCGAGATAAACCCATATATGTATAATTTATCGAAGTTTAATGTAGTTTAACTGTACGTTATTGTATATTACTTCGTTAACGAAGGTCCGGGCAAGTGGTTTGACATTTAAAGTTAGAAGTTTGATTCTGATTGTATACTCGTATGTATCCCTTGTGGTAATCGCCACAAAACGGGGCCATATAAAGAAACGCGTAGGTATTAAGAACATTTTAGCTATCAAAATGGTTTGTCACTTTCTGACATACGTAATATTCCGAAGAGCAAAAGAGACAAAACACTGTTTTTTAAGTTACAGAGCGTTTATTAACTTACTAGCAGCGCCCCGCGGTTTTACCCGCGTTGTGCCCGTTCCCGTGGGAATTTCGGGATAAAATGTAGCCTATAGCCTTCCTCGATAAATAGACTATCTAACAGTGAAAGAATTATTCAAATCGGTTCAGTAGTTTCTGAGATTAGCGCGTTTAAACAAACAAACAAACAAACAAACAAAACAAACTCTTCAGCTTTATAATATTAGTATAGATTCCGCCTGAATAAGCCTATTTCGTAACGTAACCTCTATAGTCAATACGGTCGCTGAATTGCCCTTATGGAGATGATATGCTGTACTGACAAAAATGTCAACAGCATTTTTTGAAAAAAGAACACATAATTATCGTGCAACACACAATGCTCAATGTTCATACAATTCGATTGCCGCCCTCGCTGTGGTGTACAGTGGCAACCAAAATATTGTAAGGGATTGTTAATGTGCTACAGATGTAATAATTAATAGTAAGCTAAACTACGAACAATAACTAAGTCACCTCTACAAATCCAAACACATATTTCCCCTCGAGCCTATTAGTCAAATCAAAAGTTTTAATACAACAAATTATAATGATAAATTACTGAGCCTTTATCATTTGTGGGGTCCAAAAATGTCTTATTATCGTTCATTTTACCGCGACCCCCGGCCAATGATACCTATCGGAGTTTGGAGCATATTTTAGCGACAACTAATGGATTCAAATTAAGGTCACCGTGATAAACCTTTGATGTTTTGGTTAATTTTCATTTGGTGGTAACTTTTAAGTTAATTAATTTGAGTAATTTGCCAATGTTTTTCAAATTGTTTGTGTTTGTTTTTGTATCATGTTTCTAAACAAATCAGGTGAAATCAATATCTTTCGGAGGGTTTGGCCACGTTTTAGAGTTCATTTACACCACTGTATTCGCCTTTATCTTCGTTGAATATGCTACGTCGACCATTATCTTTCCTGTAGCTGCTGTTACTCACGGACTTCGGTCGACTGTATCCTATACTAATATTATAAATGCAAGTTTGTGAGGATGGATTTATGTATGTATGCTTGTTACTCTGTCACAAAAACACTACTTGACGGGCGACAGTAATATAGCTTATACATCGGAATAACACATGGTATACATTATATCCCAAAATTCCCGCGGGAACAGGTACAACGCGGGTAACACCGCAGGCGTGGCTAGTTCTTTAAACTGTTGTTGCAGTAATTGCATGTTGTATGCGTCAAATTGTGTATGTAATAACACCGAGATTTTGCGATCTTTCGTGTAACTGTGAGCGGTCCCAAAATTCTCTAATAATTTTGAATTTTTGTAAGTACACTCGACCCAATAAAATATTGATGACGTAGCAATTATTGTGATTGATAAGCACGTGTAGCCGGCATCTACTTGAATGGATGGCTGATAGTGGAGTTTATATCTGAGTACTATCGTGGGCCGTTAAGCAATCGGCCCCGGTTGTTTCAATCGTTAGACTATGTTATTGGATTCAAGGCGGTCAAAAATTCTGATACCAGGCTTGGCCTCTTCCCTACTCGAATTGAATGAACGAAGAATCTTATTATATTCTAACATGTCAATAAGAATTCCAAATTTTTATAATGTGACAAGGTATTAAAGTGCTCAATATTATCAAGTTCTGACTGTACGTCGTTGATATAAAGTCGATATCTCCGTCCCATAAATCTCGAATCCTTCGTGATAGATCGTATGGAACAACGAAAACATGTCAAAGCTTTTACATATCCTCTCATTCTTATTTACGTTCATTTTTCACTGCAGAAGGTACTCGAGTTTTCTTTTGTATTTATGTAACAATAGCCGCGCCCGCGGTGTACTCGTTCCCGCGGGAATTTCGGGATAAAATGTATCCCATTTACCCATTCATTTCGACTAGGTTAGTAGCCTACCGTGATGTCGGAGTTTTTAGACCGCGTAAAGGCCTCCAACATGGTATACATATATTTTAAATATTTTTATCACTACACGTGTAGTGGCACGTGTGTCACATGTACGAGTATACTATACATATCAATGACTAATCTATTTCAATAACGTGTCAATATTTGATAATGTTTTGAAAAATACACCTGTCTCAAATTTAGGCTTACTGTCCATGGTGGATTAGCTACATGCTTCTATGTATATTCTTTGTTGAACGTCAGGTGACAACGACAACGATAGGCAAGCATGCGAGTGATTGTCACCGCAAGCGTTTTCTAACTTTATTGTTCTCTTACAACCGCGGATTAGAGTAAATTATTGTTTTATACATTTTGCCGTCGCATCTCATGACACCTGCACTGCAATGCAGTGCAGTGCAGCAGCACTGCACTGCGGCTTGCTGACTGCGGTTGCAGTTTGCAGTCGCTGCAGTAACCAGCTGTGCTCTTGATAGTGGACAGTGGGCCTTACTTGTTGTCGTAGATAAAGTGATAAGTGTAAGGTAAGGAAATAATTAAATACAATTAACGTGATATTTTTTTATTTTATGCTGTCTAGACATTCCTATTGGTCCCGTTGAAAGTTTAATCCCAAAATTCCTTCGGAAACCTTGGGCTATTGTACAAAGGGAAAGGAAAAAGACTGGATTATAGGAATGAAGTTTGGATGGAATGGAATTGGGTTATTGCGCATATGTCGGCACCTGCCATAACATGTGATGAACAAAGTTATCAGCGGAAGGCCGTGGCTCTTGTTACAATTATTCATGTTCTGAATAGGTGTCAAATAAAAATAATCCGATAATATTCACAGATAACTGACACCAATAAGCTTGGGCACTTCATATAAAAGATTTCTACATCTCGCCACTCATTAACGTAGGAGACATCAGAGTGTCAAAAATGTTGTCTTACATATTACTTTCGTGTGTTGCATGTGCTCTATGCGCATTTTACTTCTACGTAACTTCCAACTCAAATTATTGGAAAGTTCGCAATGTTCCTCATGAGAAACCACTGCCGATCGTAGGAAATTATGGTGATTTTATTTTGTTCAGGAGGTACATGGGGTACATCGTTCAACGTTTGTGTAAGAAGTTTCCAAATGCTCCTTACATTGGCACGTTTTACGGCACGGACCCGGCCCTTTTGGTACAAGATCCAGAATTGCTGAAACTCATCCTGACCAAAGACTTCGTCTACTTCAGTGGGAGAGAGTCCGATAAGTTCACCGAGAAAGAGGTCTTCTCCAAGAACATGTTCTCTTCAGGAGGAGACAAATGGAAGGTTATCCGACACAACATGACACCTCTCTTCACGTCATCGAAACTGAAGAAAATGTTCCACCTGATTGAGAAATGTGCATTTCAACTGGAAACTTTCCTCGAGAAGGAAGTGGATGATGTGGTGGAACTGAAGTCTTTGATGACCAGGTACACCATGGGGTGCATAGGATCCTGCGCCTTCGGAGTCGACACCAAGACCCTAGAAAAACCAGAGAACCCAAATGAGAAGAATCGTTTCACTGAGATGGGAGACCAGCTCCTGAGTACCAGCCCGATACGAACCTTTTTTGTTATCTCGAGAGTCATGTGGCCTACCCTATTTTATGCCTTGGGATTGAAGTCGTTTCCAAAATCTTTTTCGAGGTACTTTAGCAACTTTATAGGCAGTGTTTTTGAGAGCAGAAATAACAAACCATCATCAAGAAACGATTTCATTGACTTTCTCCTGTGTTTGAAAGAAAACAAATATCTGACTGCCGATACCTTAAGCAGCATAAAATACGGACTGGAAAAGAAGAAGATTCAAATAGAAATTGATGATGAATGGCTATTTGCTCAGTGCTTAATGTTTTTTGCTGCGGGTTTCGAATCGTCTTCTACTACGCTAAGTTGGATATGCTTCGAGTTGGCTAAGGACAAGGAGGCACAGAGGCGAGCACAAGAAGAGGTGGATGCATATCTAAAACGTCACAACAACACAATGACTTACGATTGTATCAACGAGCTACCATATTTGGAGGCCTGTATGGATGAGACGATGCGTATATATCCCGCCTTGTCAGTCATGACTAGAGAAGTGATGGACGACTACACTCTGCCTACTGGTCTCGTCTTAAAGAAAGGCTTGAGAGTTCACATCCCAGTCTATGCCCTCCACCACAATCCTGAGCACTTCTCAGAGCCAGAAAAGTTCATTCCAGAACGGTTCTTGGGGAAAAACAAGAAGAACATCAAGCCATACACTTATATACCATTTGGAGAGGGGCCAAGAAGTTGTATAGGTATGTTCAAAATTCAATTTCTATATATTCCTGCTTCATGTGGAACAAACAGTTACGTGAACAGGTGTTTTTTGTGAACTGCATAAGTACTTTAATAAAGACAAACGCTACTGTTGCTACTAGTCATAATGGCTTACTACTAGTAATAATGGCTTATTACTATAGTAGCAACAGTAGCATCGGCAAAACTATAGTCGGCTTCCCTAACCCCTGACCCAGATGAGCCTTCTCACACAGACGTTTGACGGCTGCGTGGGAGTGTGTGCTTGTCTGTCTGTGGCATCGTAGTTCTCAAACAGGTGCAAATATTAGGTGTACGGCATTTTTGCCATGACATTGTTTTAGGGTTCCGTACCCAAAGGGTAAAACGGGACCCTATTACTGAGACTTCGCTGTCCGTCCGTCCGTCTGTTACCAGGCTGTATCTCAAGAACGGTGATAGCTAGACAGTTGAATTTTTTACAGATGATGTATTTATATTGCCGCTATAACAAAAAATACTAAAAATATGATAAAACAAATATTCAAGGGAGGCTCCCATACGTATATAAAATATTTTTATTTATAGCCGGATATTTTTTTAATTAAGTTTTGATGGCTGGTGGATATCATTAATTAAGTATTTTTAGTTTTTTCAGTAATAATTTTTATATTATTTACAGGTACACGGTTTGCCAAAATGCAAATGATGCCGGGTCTTATTAACATTCTGAAGAGGTTCGACCTAGACCTGGCCCCCAACATGGAAGCAAACGTAATATTAAAACCGAAGTCTCTGATAGTGCAAGGGATCAAAATCAAAGGGCTTCACTTGAAAGTGAAGGTCAGGGAAGATGCCGACTCACGGCGGTTTGATAGGTCTCATATCAACTTTTGAAGTGAAATAATGAAAATAGTAAAAATACGTAGCGGGCTGCACTAATGTCCGGTTCACATTGTTCAAGCGTTAACCGAAGTAGGTACAGAGTACGCGAGTACAGAGAGCAAGGACAGTGGTGTGGACCGCTGGGATAGTGGCGAGTCAACTTGGCCTTCAAATTGACTTGGATCCAAACTGCTTTGGGAAACCCGCTCGACACTTGACTTCGCCACTTTCGGCTTTGTACAAAAGGTAAAAAGTACAGTGAGTGCCTCCAAGAAGATTGTGTTCTGTTCGAGCTCAATAGTACACGTATTATTTGGCGTGACTCGTCCATTACCCCGGAAAATTCCACTTGTCTGGTTGTAGTGTAAACAGTTTTGCCAACACCGTACTCGCCCGTTCGCTTAGCTCTTGACCAATGTGAACGAGGCATAACCGCCGTACCCAAAGATGTCATTCTATATGAGTGATTTTTAAAACGTAATATATGAAAAATGACGTTAATTAAGTCGTCTTATATAGTCGTCTAATACTGTTGATTTAATAGATAATTATTATCGTTTTGTGATTATCGTTCCTTACTTTAATTAAGTTACTTAAGTTAATATTAAGTAAATAAATTTAGTAGATATAAGTTTTACTTTAAGTTTCTTGTGAGATGTACAAATGTATGTTTTGCGCATGAAAATTGTGAAGTATTTCGTAAAATATGACCAAATTTGAATCTTTAACTATCATGTATTCTCTGCCGTACTCAACATAAATTTAAGTTTATTAAACCGAGATCTGGGTCTTTAAAATTCGTGACGCAGATAAGTGATATTAATAAACGAATGTAAGAAATAAAAAAGTATTTCTTTATATTACCCTTTAAATATATTTTTATGAAAATAAGTACTCGTATTTAAGAACATGCGTATTCGAATTAAACAGATGTGCGAAAGATGCTCTCTTTGTGGATTTAACTTGCACGGTTGAAGTTCTTGAGTTAACTTAGCGTGTGTTATAATGTCGGGTAATCAACTTGTTCTAGAAATACTGATAAGCTCTGAGAGGGTCATCGCTAGCACCCAGGCACCGTGGCACATCCACAAGTTTATGTAAATAAGTAAAATATAACACTTCACTACATCTCTGTCTGCCTGTATGCTTACATCTTTAAAACTTCGCAAATCGCAATGGATTTTGACGCGGTTTAAAAAAATAGATAGTGTGATTCAAGAAGAAGGTTTATATGTATAAAAATTCCCGAAATTCCCACAGGAAAGGGCACAACGCGGTTAAAATCGCGGGGCGCTGCTAGTATAACTATATCTATCGATTCTATTCTATAAATCTGCCCTTTTTGACCGGGCCTTACTCTGAAGTGGTATACCGATCTTCAACTAAGAACATTACTCGTAGTTATGTATTTTTATGATAAAGAGGTGATTACCTTAATTCTATACTGTACTGTATAAAAAAGTAGTTAGTAGTAGTAATAGCCGGACCTGGTGTCGGAGTTCTGAACAATTAAAACAGTCCTACAAATATTATAAATGCGAAAGTTTGTAAGATATGCATATATGGATGTTTGTTACTCTTTCACGCAAAAACTACTGGACGGATTTGGATGAATCTCAGCGCTGCCGTGTTTCAGAAGGCACGTGCAGCAATCGGTCCTGCTTGTTTAAATCTTCAGACCATGTTAGAGGTCTTTAGGCGGTCTATATACTTCGACATCACGGTAGGCTACAAGCTAGTCGAAATAAATGAATGAAACCAAACATTATTACACCCAATTTTAATGTAGATTAATAATTTTATCAGCAAAATACAGCCGCCAAACAATCAATCAGGCAGTAATGATGGACATAATAAATAGCATTCCCTCTGTTTATACTTTATGGAAGATGAAATATTCGCTGGGCTTTTATCGGGAAAGCCTGGACACGGGACGGATTAAGGTTAAGTCGGGGCAATAAAATGATTGCAGAGTTCATTTTTGTTCTAATTAGGTACATCAATATAACGCAGAGCCATCTAGTGCATATTGTGCAAACTATCTAATTACTGCATTGTTCGGAATGAATGTATGTTAGATTAATCGATCTGTATAAGCTTCCGGTTCTCTTATTTGAATTAATTAGTTCTCTGTTGGTTACCATAGAGGTGACATGTTTTACTTAGACTAAGCTAAATATTAATTTTGAATCGGACTGAACCAGTGCGACGCTTTTCATACAAATACAAGGTATACTACTTCACGCCCCCGCAACCAGCCTGCACTCGGCCCGCACCCAGCCTGCAACCAGCCCGCACCCAGCCCGCACTCGGCCCGCAATCGGTCCGCAGAAGCATTATGTAGACGTGAGGATTTGATGTTCGTTGTAATTGAAGTATGCCTCATTATGTTTTAATCGCTTTAAATAAAATAGTGTTAAAGCAGCATTAATGTGCGCGTTGTTTGAAGGCGTAACTGTGGTTGCGACACCAAACCTCTGATTGGCTACAGCTTGACAGCACATATTTCTGATTGCTGCAGATTGACAGCACTTCTCCATTACAACCTATGATCGGGTCGGTTCGAGTGCAGCTTGACAATTATCAAGGACATTTTCCGTCTGATTGGGTCATGCTGAAGTCATGTCAAACATTGTTATTGTATACATATGCGTCGTATTTTTCTTAACGCCTATTACATTTATCGATAATAAAAATATTATTCAGGTTATCTCATGTTTGGAATACAGCTATCTATCGCGTGTTGCCGTCAGGTGGCAGCCAATCAGAGGCTTGGTGCCGCAACCACAGTGTCGCTACCACACTGCAGTCAACGACGAACGCGCAGCTGAAAACATTAGTGTTTACGTTTTATTCCTTAATATTTGAATCTTCATTCAACGGGAAGGTTATAGGCTTACTTTCATCCCACGGGAAAGGGCACAACGCGGGTAAAACTGCGGGGCGCTACTAGTCTTCAATAAAAAGAAAATATATGAGTCATAATATCACTGTTCGAAATAAACATATAATAAGTAAGCGATACACCACGTGTAATAACACGGTATTGTGCTATTTCACAATTAATAAACAATAATCAGATAATGAGTCCGATAAATATATTCTTGGTAGATATGGTAATTACATGTCACTAAAGGAATCAAAGAAAAAGGGTCATATTCAGGGCCGACACTGCGCACGCCGCGTGCTCCCGCCGCGTGTGACTTCATATAAAAGTGAAGCGTCGCGTGCGGTGTCGTACAAAAGTCGACCACCGCGTGCGCCCGCTGCGGGCGCACGCGGTGGTCGACTTTTAACGTAGTGTACTTAACGTAGTGTAGACGTTTCCATCTTACAAGAAATTCGGCATCCGATAAGAAATTCGACCTCTAAAGGGATGAAAATGGGAGTCACAATTTGTATGGATCAGTAAGATTCCTCGGTGGAATCTACTTCACAAACGTAAACATTTTTGTAAAGCGCTTTTAATAGAATTTATGGCACACTTATTTTGTTTAAATAAATCAATTTAAGGGGTTAAATACAACAAAATTATAAATTAATAACGTTAAAAAGCATGTTATAAATATATGAGGACCATTTAATTTCGACAGCTTCTGAAATCGCAACATTAAAAAACACCCCCCTCAGCCCCTTATCCTGAGTGCGTTCCTGTGCCGTTGGAAATGAAAGCGTTTCAGAGATAATTTATCGGAAGCCGCCTCTGCGTTCCACCCAGAACTGCATTCGAGTGCATTTGTAAATCACTCTCGGAGCTCAAACTATTTTAATACAGACTGATTCCACAACACAAGTTTCACATCGCGATTGTTGCTCATAATGAACTTTACACTCAGGAATTTAATAACAAAAATTTTCGTCCGTTATATGCTAGGTGGGAGTACACTTTTTATTTACAGGCGTAATTATATTTATACGGTTACGGTATTTCATTTAATTTTCTACGAAAGTTGTCTAAAATATTCAGCATTTCGTTGAAATAGCTTCTAGTTATATATTTTTATAACAACGCTGAATATTCAGTGTGAATGTTCGTTGTCATGCTCAATTTTAAAACCTTTCGTAGCACGTAGCAATTCTCGTAGCTCGTAGCATCTGTAGCTCAAAAGGCTACAAACTAATTCACTACACGTTCTTTTTAAAACGCGCTACGACATTGACTAGTTGCTTTGGACTTAAGTATTTTAAAACTTTATTTAATTTACAAAGTGCTGTCTCTTAAATGTTCATGTAGTAACAAACTTTTATAGAACGTGACTGTGCCATTTTGGAAGTGATTTTAAGTTTAAATATTTAAACGGGTCTATATCGCGTTAGAAAATATATAACGTTTTTATAAAAATACGTACCCAACGTTTCGAGCGAGTTACAGCGCTCACAACAGAGCTTACAACAAGTTAACAAAAAATGCTAGTCGCAGACGCTTGACTGCGCCGTGGCACGCTTACTAGAATTCATTAATTGTTCCCCTAATATAAATTCAGGAGAAATAATAACTAAAACCAAAATAAAGAAATGTTTACCTTTCATTCCTTTCTCAAATCTGCTCAAAATTGTGACAGCATTTCCTATTTTATTGAAGGAGAAAAAGGAAAATATAAACATACCTCCCCGTAGTCATTCCAAAAGTGCAATTTACCCCTTGTAAAATATTCATTTTGATATCTAGTTTAAAGGAAACTTTTCCGAATGAAATTTAATCCAACTCCGGGTTCTATGAGAATTTTCATAAAAGTTAAGACAAGTTTACCATTGCTATTTGGAATTGTTTGAATTTGAATTTGATTATTATTTTTCCCACACAAATAATATTTTTAGTTAATTAAGGATGACTTGACGAAGGTTTTTCGCTGAAGCTGAAGCTAATTCTCATCTGAGAGTTTACATTCATATTTTAAAACTGTGTGTTAATAATTAAAAAAGACCTTACACATGGCTAAAACGATTTTTACCAAACGTAGCGGAGAATACAACTGCGGCTTTGAAATGAAAAAACCACATCGAAATCGATCGATCCGATCCGCCACAGTGCCACAGACAGACAAACACACACACAGCCATCGATATCAAACTTATAACACGCCTCTTTTGCGTCGGGGGTTAAAAACAGATATGCTTATTTCACCATCATAAATTTACGAGCAAGGCTCTTGTCGGTGAGTCCGATGCAGACTTCTCCATCTGTTCCTATTCAGTGCAAGCTCCTTCACATCTCTATACGACATGACAGACACATTTTTAAATCTGACTCATGTTACTGATTCTAGGCCTTCCCCTACCTCCACTTATTTTTACAAAATAATAAAACCAGCTTTACATTTATTAAAAAGTATTGACTACGTCATTGATTCAATGGAAGCGCTTTATTCGAAAGGCTTTATCGAAACTATTACTAGTTCGTGGAATATTTTTCGAAATTCAAATACAAACGTTGTTCGAAACGGATGTATTTCACTACAGAATCGTTAATTGCTTTCTATGTCAGACGGATTGAGCTCACAGTCGATGTTTCGGAGAATTTATTTGCTATTGATATTCAATAATAATTCTGTAATGTGTGAGTTCTCGTGTTTTTAGCTATTTGGCGATGATGATGGTAGTTATTTCTGCTGCCTAGATGATTGTATTGTTCAAGTTCTAAATATTTAATCAGGATTCTTATTTGACCCAAGCTTCTTATGCTTTTGTGCTGAATTAATTTATAACAGTTAAATTGCAATTCGGTGTCAAATAAAATAAATACCCGTAAAAAGAAAGAGCTATGGCCTTTTAAACCGATATCATTAATATAAAATATCTATTATCTAGCACTATGAAAGTGCATCAGTTTTCAACCACAACAATTTGCAAACTTAAGCAATTCAATATTATTGCACTTTCCATGGTCACCGCTTGTCATCGACTCCCTCTGACTGAAGCTTAGTTTAACGATATAAAAATTCCTTTGAGCTCCAACAGTATTAAATAAACCTTCCGCTTTTCTTTTCAACGTAAAATCAAAGTTCATTAAGTATGTAAAATGGCTTAATAATGTAGGCGTGAGTTTGAGAGAACATAAAAATGCAAAGAATCCCGAAACAAGGCGGGTTCCGTTCTTTGTGAATATGCTAATGTTCGTCTTGATGAGTTTACTCGACAGTCGTTTATATTGGTCGGCTAACAACTTTAGCGGCTGTATCGTGGTGGATCATTAAATGAGCAAAATAAAGGCATATCTGGAGTCAACACTACGTGGGAACGCATTTTCACTTCCCGGCATTTCACTACACCTAATCGCGATACGGTGTGTCTTAAAACTATGTATAGTAGTAAATTGTTCGCCGGTTAAAACATACATTGACAGCTATTGAAACAAGAGACTGATAATTTTACGTGCCCTTCAAAGCACGGTTAGAAAAAGAGAGAGAGAAAGAAAGAAAGAGATAGGAACAAAGTAAGAAAAGGCACTACAATTACTGCAAAGTTGGAGAAATCCAAAATCATTATGAAACTAATATTGGAAATTAAACTTGGGAATTTCAATTGGGATTTAAAGTTAGCACTAATTGATTACTAAGTTAGAGTTTCAGTTGGAACAAGTTCAGATAGTTAGGATATAATCAGCTTCCTATGTTCAACACGAGCTATGTTCGACAAGTTACAAATTAAAATTGAATTTATGCGTAGTTCTCGCGAAGAAAGCGAGTTTGACATATGTCAAAAATTATGCGAGCTTGTAAATGTTAGCATAGATACTACAATTTTTTTCAATCTAAAATTATTTAGAGACTTTTACCCAAGCAATGCCTGCCAGGCCTATCATGCCCTGAACCTTAAAGAAACAATAAACATATGAAAACACAAACAACTTACTTAAAATAAAACTATTAATATTTTGTATCAAAAGCTTTACCGCGTCAGAAAAAGGACAGGCTAAGAAATACAATTTTAAACTAAACATTTTTGAACACAATACATAGCGCAATACAAAGCGCTTTAAAGCATATCATATTTTCCACTGACCTATCACCCACAGCTATATATTCCTTTTAATAAATGTAGCGCTTTACCTAACAATGAATGTTTTTGAATTATGAATGACTACTTAATACTAGTAGACTACAGGTCTAGAATTTGATAGTGTTTGACCTTAGAACCACATATAAGGTACCTGTTTTCCAAAATTCCTATGGGAACAAAAAGTTCTCTATAATTTTCGGTGTTAGATCACAGGAATAAATGTCTTCCTGGGCTCACAACGGCAGAAAACTACTCAACAAATATTTAACTAAATTCAAACTGGCAAATTGCAGGCACGTTCAAACTACGTTGAATCTTGAACTTTATTAGTGTGTAGATAAAGTTTAGTTCAGCTTTAGTTCACTAGTTGAAGAATAGAGTTTGATTTCCAACAGTTTCCGTGTTGTTTGTAAAAGTTGAATTATTGTTAAAGGAACATGTTTCATAAGTTTATTACGCACTTGTAAGGAATTGTTTGAATATTGTTTTCAACGTTTGTATAGTTGCCTATTTTACAGACACGAGCTTCAATAACTTAACTAGCGGCGCCCCGCGGTTTTATCCGCATTGTACCTTTACCCGCTCAAATTTTTGGAATACAATGTATCCATGTGTTATTCTGATGTATAACCTATGTTACTGTAAAGTTTCATCTAAACCCGACGAGTCGTTTTTCGTAAAAGAGTAACAAACTTACATACATCCATAAATCCATAAGTCCTCACAAAATCCTCATAAACTTTCGCATTTATAATATTATTAGGATTATAAAAAATAACCAATTTATGTAATATTGGTTTTAACCTTTCAATTGGTAGCAAGCCCTGGTGGTTTTCCGCTTTTCGCGTTAGTTAACAGTAATAAAATTATTAAAATTATCAATTTTATTCATATTAATTTTTATAAAAGTAAACCATTTTAAACCTGTTTATCCTTTGATTAAAACAGGATTAAATTTCTAACAATAATTACACTCATCGGGGAACCACCACCTTATAATTAATTACAGGTCTAGACGTTTTAGTAGGTAAGTCGGAAGCGAGAAGTGTAGCTAAAATTTATTATTGTGGAGTCATTTAGGTAGGTCATAATTTAACAAAAGTTCTCAGGCATACTACCCTCAAGACAGACTTATTTGACGCGAATAAAACTGTCTCTTGTCAGTCTAACAACATTTTCCGGACCAAATTCTTCAGTCTAACTGCTCTAACTGCTGTTAGACGTCTTTAACCAATCTATATCACTCAGTTGATGTTCAACTTTTTTAAAGTCACAGACCATTCTGTACATACAAAGTATTGAAACAATCCTTAATCAAATTGTATTATATCTAAATTTACCGTCAAACTACATGTGTATTAAAATGTCCCGCACTGTATTTGTCTTTTGGCTGCCGCCACAACCGGAGTTTCCGTTAAATTAATTAAAAAACAACTCCTTGTTACTTAATTAGCATGAAAAGGGAATCTCCATTTCAAAATATTCATCATGAGTGAGAGAGAAGTAAAATCATTTTGAATTGAAACTACGTTTACGGTTACACTTCCTTGATTAACCCAGTATTGACCCTAAGGGTACACAATTTTATTGAATACTAATATTATAAAGCTGAAGAGTTTGTTTTGTTTGTTTGTTTGTTTGTTTAAACGCGCTAATCTCAGAAACTACTGAACCGATTTGAATAATTCTTTTTGTAATAGATAGCCACATTCAACGGGAAGGTTATAGGCTATTTTTCATCCCGAAATTCCTACGGGAACGGGTACAACGCGGGTAAAACCGCGGGGCGCTGCTAGTTGAATATACTCGTATAATATGTGCAAGTATGCATTACTGTGTCACAAGAGTGATCTCGAATCAGACCTATGTTTAAAAAATAAATCAAACATGCTTCGCTCGAAATATGGTTCGCTTGACCCAGGAATTGAACCCACTCAAAACCAAATACCAATATATACAGCATGTGCCCTATGACGTGTGCAGAAAATACATTTTATAACTCTGCCTCGTCGGTGAGGTTACACAGCACACGATGAATGTAAACGGCCTCATTACACCAAACCGACTCGATGCAAGTTTTATTTCATGTTACGATGTAAATAAGTATTGAAATATGTTTCTAATAAGATGCCGTAATCTAAGTGCTTAGTTTGAGTCTGACAGCGTATCAATCACCGATGTCCCTAGGCATTGACGTCGAACGCTTCCTTAGTAAATGTCAAAATCGCTCATGAATGCGCCTATAACCTTCCCGTTGAATGTGACTATCTAATACAAAAATAATTATTGAAATTGGACTGGTTTCCGAAATTATCTCGAACATACAAATAAACAAGCAAATTTACAAATACCTCTTTGTAATATTAGTAACAATAGATACCGTTTGTATAATTATTCGCACAAATGAAAATGGTGTTGACTCAAACTACATTTATGACTCCACTTCGTTTTTATTGTACACGACGCGAGTCGTTACGCGGCGAGTAATGGAATAATCCGGTAAAAATACATATAAACAACCAGCCGTCCCGAAATTCCATTCAAAATATTGCTAAAAGCATTTTTGTAATCGAGTGCATAGTTTTTTGTAGTATTTATTTCTTTAAAAGCGCTTTTGAGCCATGCTTATGTATGTAAACACAAAATCCTACCAAAATCAGGTCACAATAATCGAAAAATACTAACCGCCTATTCTTAAACGACATTTAACTTAAACACTGTTTTGACTCTTTCGCTCTTTGACAAAAAGCGTATGTCGGAAAGGGACCAACTATTTGATAGCTAAAGTACTGTTAATATAAGGCCCTAAGTTATGTATTGTTATTATAGTTATGTTTGAGTTTCGTAACATTGGGCGAAAAATAGTAAGCTCTCACCTAAACTAAAATTAAATGCAAAACCACCTGCTACAAACCTAATCAACCTTTTTAAAGTTAAAACACGAGCTAAGATAAAACCTCTTTGGGATGTAAATTAAAAAACTTTTCAATTTAAAACCGTCTCAATCTCCTTCGTATTAGAGAATAATATAACTTTTAAAACTACACGCACCTACAAGTTGTCAACTATCTAAGTTACCGTTCCGCTATACATACTAACCAGCTACAAAGTACTATTGCCTACAACAACGTGACCACTGTACAACCATGTCAAAGTAAACGTCGCTTAGAAGCAGAAACGCCACGGTTATGGAACGAGTAATGTGAAAGGTGACAGAGTTCTAAAGCGTTCACACGTAACTATGACAATTTTTCTAGTTAACGTACCGAGCGCGGATGACGAGTAATAACATTTTGTTGACAACCCTCACTGTGCGACAAGGATGGCACACCAGGATTATATGTATAGAGTTGGTTATACCATTAAACATAGTTTGAATATCATTTTAATATGAAGCTAAATCGTATTAGTAATTAACGTACTCTACTTCAGTTATTGAATATTCAACAAAACATACTGTTTTTTCTATTACTATATACTTAAGAACCTATTAAACCTTTAAATTATCTGCAGATTAGTCTAGGCAACAATATACAAGTGATAATTTAAAACGTGAAGAACTCACCACGCATTTTTTCTGAGAGACAATTGAGAAGAAAATATCATCTCTTTACATTTCCGCCCACCGCCTCCGTCAGAGGGTCCGTATAAGGGCAGCAGCAAAACGCCAGTCGTCATTCGTGTCCCGTCTCGCCTCCCGTTCGGTCGGGGCGGCGTATCCTTCTATCGCGACCAAAACACCGCGCGCGTACGTATCTCAACTTATCTACAATATTCCCCTTAAATCCCAAAAAAAATCTGATTATTTTAGGTGAAAAATTGCCGAAAATCGCGGTGTTTTCACTGAATTATCTATATCTAAATACTTTTTTTAATATCGCAACATATTTAGAAAAAAACGTCTTATTAAAAAAAAGATATACCGAAAACCACGGTACTTTCGGTCAATACCGAAAAGGCTCAGTTTTTTAATTAGTAATTTTTTTAGAGTTGTGACTTGGTTGTTCGGAGTATTTCGATACTTGTGATTCTTGTGGTATGGGTGAGTAGTGCATGTCCTAATGTTGTTGGCAGGCGCTTGGTCGCGTTAATTTGACAGGATAATTGGTTTGTTTCACTATTTTCGGTATAACTGTTACTCTATGGTTATCATCAACAATAATGTCTACAAAAAGCCTTATTGGGTACTATCGTATGTTAAGGAAGATAAGGGTTTTTATTTGATAAGTATTCGTATACTTATTATTAATAGTATTTTCATTGCATTGTTTGAAATGCTACGCAATTTTCGAGATTTTTTATTTATTTTGCAAAATGCGCTCTTTATTTTAACAATTTTGGACATATTTTAATTTAATTTTAACGCTTAATGTAATATGATATTGATACGTCTGATGTGATCAGCAGTGTAGGAATATATGTGTGTCTCTTGTGTGTGTGTGTTGGAGAGCACGTTAAGCAGTCGGTCCCGATTTTTTCTATCGTTAGACCATGTCGGAGGCCTTTAGGCTGTTTAAAAACTCCAAAATCAGGGTTGGCCGCTAACATACTCGGAATGAATGATGAATAGTACCGACGCTGTCAAAGTGGATATTTTTTGTTATTCGAGAGTTTCATGTCATGAAAATCCTCGTTCGATTTAATTAGTTTACTTATGAACTATAGCTATTTCCCGCGTTTCAGCCCACCCTTATAAAATTTTGGTATAAAAGGTAGCCAATGTCCTTTATCAAGGTCTTATCTATTTCTGCACCCAATGTCATCAAAAATGGTTCAGTGGTTTAGGCGTCAAAGCGTCATACGCATGATAAAGCAGCGACTGACAGAAATATTCGCATTTTTAATGTTCATTACAGGGATATGGGGGGAGGACTTTGCCCAACAATGGGATGATACAGGCAGTAACAGTAACAGTAGGGATATATAAAGACCAAAGGTCGGGTGATGTAATTTCGCTATATTATTTTTTAATCAATCAAATGGAAATATGACGCTTTATATGAACACTAGCAGCGCTCTGCGGTTTCACCTGTGGTACCTATGACGGTTTACGGTTTTGGATAAACGAAAAAATAAAATAAAAAACGGTGTGGTAATTACCAAGCCCAAGCTGGCACAGTGGCATTGAGAGCGCTTACTGTGTCGGGGGTTGTGGGTTCTATTCCCGGAGGCAACAATATGTACAGACATAGTTGTTGGGACGGCGTCTGGGTGTCAATTATATGTTCATATTAAGTATCGTGTTAGGTCTAATTAACAATGTGTGAATTTGACCGCTTGTATTTATTATATTATTATTATCGGATTCTCCTGGCTTTACTTATATCTTCAGTGAGATGAGAGACATTTGCCCAACAGTGGGACATTACAGGCTAATACTTACTTAAGTTAGGACGTTTTAGCGCTGTTAAGCGCTTGTTGGTGCTGGTTGCTGAGAGACTCGGCACCGGCGACTAGCGCTGGTCACCCGTAGTATCCAACCTGGTGACAAGGGCGGGCTCACACTACCAGCTCTCTTTCTATATACCGTCGATTTTTCTTGGAAATTGTGGCAATTAAATTATATTCACGTTGAAATATTAGACGGTAGAGATCCCGGGGAAAGTCTGTATTATATTATTTGATGATATCATAACATTGAGCCATTAGTTTATTATAGACGCTTTTAGCGCTCGCAGCGTAATTTAACTAATGGATGTTTACTTATCGAGATTGTTTAGCACCGTGCAGCTCGGCCCCTTGGATGGGTGGCCGATAGAGGCATTTCTTTCTGTGCGAACGTTAAACTGTCGGTACTTCTTCTTCTTCATCGAGTGGATGGCCAACCTGACCAATCCTGGTGTCAGAATTATTGAGCCGCCAAAGGCCTCTGACATGGCTCATGTAACGACTACTATCCGTAGAAAGTAACCGGGACCGACGGCTTAACGTGCCCTCCGAAGCACGGAATCATCTTACTTTTCGGGCAATCTGGTGATTCAGCCTGCAATGCCCTAACCAAACTGAGGGCAGTCTCATAAAGAGATTTTTGTGAGATATTGTCCCCACCGGGAATCGAACCCGGAACCTCCGGATCGTAAGCCGAGCGCTCAAACCACAAGACCACGGAGGCTGTTACTGTACTGGTACTGCTTGTTTCAATCGTTAGACCATGTCGGAGGCCTTTAGGCGGTCTAAAACTCCAACATCAGGTTCCATCACAATGGTTCCTAACCTACTCGATTTTATTTTATAAACAAATAACGTTTTTGTAATGCCATGTCCAATCTCTACCTATTTAACGAGTATTCGTATTCATTTGAGGCTGTTCAAATGTTTCGCATATAAAATCGATGGGATCCGATTAGATATCGATTTACCGCTCGAATGGCTGCCAGATTAGCTTTGCCGTTGATATATTGTATCACATACTTTCGGAGATCCGCATGCAAAGGGTTAACAAGTCCACACCCATAGAATGTGTTCTAAAGCGAAGTGTCGACTGTCAAATGACTGCCACAATATTCTACAGAACTATTTCTCAGTTCTGTTACCAATAGGAGTACAGCAATTTCACTCTTCTAAAAAACACTTCAATATAAATGTTCGAACGTTAAAAAGCATATACACATAATTGAGAAACCCCCTCATTTCATTGAAATCAGTTAAAACATTCCAACTTAAAACACTATCTCTAACATAGGTTCTTAGCGAGCTTACTCATGCTCGGCACAAACTAAGCTTTCACCTTATAATATTAAGCTTTCACCTTATTAAATTAATATTTCTATTAACTTTCGGGATATAATATTAAGTTGTTTCGCCGGAAAACTGAGAGCCGTCGCTCTTGGCTCTTTGCCTTTTATAGCTTTGTCAATATTTATTCACTCACTACCAGCTCGAATAGAAATGCTTCGTCGAGTTTTTGAAAATGTTGGGTCTGAAACCCTATGATTGTTATGGTACAATCTGATTATTGGCTTAAGACACGATCATATACTTATTTGCTGCATGCAACAAGCGGAAGCAGTGCTAAGATTAAAGTAGTCGCGTATCAGAATTTGTAAAATTATGTTAGACATAATAATAGCCTAGTTGTTATAGCATGAATAAGGAATCAAACTCTCAGTTTAAGATAAAGAGCTGAATACTAGTATATCTTTAGTTTTACGTTCTAACTAAATGTTGCACCAAATAGCGTCATACAAGTCAAATGTAACAAAAAAAACTGTTTTATGACATAACTCAATTCCTTTCACTTCAATGTTTTTGGATTGTATGGAAAAATATTAGGGCCATATCAAATGATTGCCACTTTCTGACATATGCAATTTTCCGAAGAGCAAAAGAGACCAAACACTTTTAATAGTGTTTTAGTTACAGAGCGTTTAATAAGGTGGCTAGAGCATAAAAAAATAAATATTGCCCATACACTTTCTTCTAGGTCTATTCGTTAATATGTATACACCAAAAAAAATTCACTGCATTAAAATATTTACCAAAAGAGGCCTATAAAATCTCACTGACTTTACTCCAATTAAAATAACAAAGTACATGTAATAACAAAAGTAATTAAACAAAGTCTCAGCAGCATCAAGATACTATTACTTGGTAGTTTTCCAGGAATATCTCTCACCAATTTGTCTCCGACTCAAATTAGTTTGCGTAACAAGATTTCGTGGATATTTCCATAACAAGCCGTAGGCTTATCACGCTTAGCGTTCTATTTTACGATTCTTGTCTTTTAAGTGAGTGCTGGGTCGAATATAATTGGATTTATTATGACACCATTATGGAACAATTTAATTGAAGAATGTAACTGATTGTACCATATAGTAGTAGTAGTATTAGCCTGTAATGTCCCACTGCTGGGCAAAGGCCTCTCATCTCCCTGAAGATATCAGTACAGTGAGGAGGATTAGGCGTAATCACCACGCTTGCCTAATGCGGGTTGGTGATCTTAAACCCGTGCCATGTTTGAAAAGCAGGAAACATGTTTTCGCTCCACCCGGGAATTGAACCTGGGATCTCTGTCTTGGCAGACGAGTGCACAGACCACTACGTCACCGAGGCATTGTGGGTTAACAAAAATTTAACGCCCCGAGCACGTTAAGCCGTCGGTCCCGGTTACTTTCTACGGATAGTAGTCGTTGCATGAGCCATGTCAGAGGTCTTTGGCGGCTCAATAACTCTGACACCAGGATTGGTCAGGTTTACCATCCGCTCGATGAAGAAGAAGAAGCGCCCCGAGGTTTTCGCGCGTTGTGCCCGTGCCCGTGGGAATTCCGGGATGAAAATTCCTGTTGAATGTGGTTATCCATTAAAAAAATAATTATTCAAATTGGTAGCTCCTGAGATTAGCGCGTTCAAAATTAACAAAAAATCATTTCATCTATATAATATTACTATGAGTAAAAATTTAAATAGATACTCCATCGATATGACAAACAGGAGAAGGACAGAAAAAGTCTATTCCTTACCAATGTTTTAAAATGCTCTAACCCGCTGTATTTACGAGGCAGCCCGCCAGGTGGCGCGGTCACTTCCCACCTCGTTTTATTGGTATTTATATAGCTCCTAATCCATTTACAGAGCGTATCAGCTTTAGACGGATGGACAGTTAATCTAATTGTTATTCCTGTTTTATTGTTCGTGCTAATGATATTTATGTAACGACCTTTATGGATATGTAGACTTGTTAATGAAAGGATATTAGGGGTGTTACTCCTGCTTAAAAGACCAGGACTGCTTAACTACAGTTGTGAGTGACAAGAGAGTTCTGGGGCTCATGTAGAATGTGAACAGTTGATATGGCTGGTTTTCAAGACTAATACATTTTTTTTTTAAAGAGGAAAAAGGTTTAGAGATTTTATTAGCGCATCCTTTTTCCTTTCCAGAAAAGATTATGGCTTTGAAAGTGTGTCATATTTTTTGGATTTTTTACTTCTACTTAAATAACTAACGTCTTTAAAATCATCAGCGTCCTACATCTTCGATTACAAGTCGGACAAAACTTATAAGAACAATCTACATACCAAACGTTTCCAATATGGCGTACAATTGAATTGTTTCAACAACGTCATGAATCCATACGACTAGCTAATCTAGATCTGTTCGTAACGTTCGCTGTGACATCGAATAGCCCATACAGCTATGAGTTTGAATTTCTACTAAACTATATTAAACAAACAACCTTGGGTGTATGTGCGAAAACATAATTAATGGTGTTTTAGATTTATACTTTGTTTTTTCCTTAGTTTAAGTTACACTGTTTGTTTTCCGAATAAAATAAAATAAAAATAAAATAAAATAAGTATCTGTGACCATCCTAGACCTAGCACGTAGACGATGTATGATTTATTATCTTATATTTATTAAAGGCTGTCAAAGGCATTAAAAATTAAAAAAAGTGTAGTAGACAGAGTATGAGTATTAAGACTCCCGGCTCGCAACCTCTAAGGCCGACACCGTACAGGCTGCATCTAGATCTGAATTCAGTTTCTGAATTATAAAACTGAATTTCAGGATCTTTGCCTCTTATATGTCTGAAAAATCTGTTCGCTTCTTGCCAGAGTATTTCTTACAGATCGTTCTTAAATATTAAGAATCTGAAAAATCTATATGTGTGTCGTTAAATTTCTTACAATTCAGGGCGTCTTTTGATATCTTCAGTGATATGCCTTTGTCGAGCTGTGGGACATTTAAAGCTTATACTTTACTTGACTTTACTCAAGGCGTCTTTTGAGATCGAAATTCATAATATGGTACCGGTCTAATATGATATTCGTTAGCATGCGGCAAAAGACAGCAGCTGTCAAATAATTAGGTGTTGACAGTCGGCGGACAGCCTTGTGTAAAGATAACGTTAGATGAAGAAAGTTTTTTCGAAGTATATTCAAACAAGATGGTTGACCGTTTACTTAGTTGCGGTTTAAATCAAGAAAGGATGTCATTTCAATAATAATTGCTCTAAAATCTCGTCAAGTCGGCACATGTCATTACGCTACGGTCACAGTACATTAGGGCACAGATTTTGAGAAAGGTCCGCTACTGGTGAAATGTGTGACAACTCGTGATCCTACTTATTTATATTGGATGAGGGTTGCGGGCCTACCCGAGATCATTTCATTGGACTGTTTTCTGTGTTTTAGTTTGAATTTCTGTTTGCAACTTCTCAGTTAGTTTATAAAGGTTGTGTACTTATTAATAGGAGTTTGGTTACGAGTTTAGTCAGGTACCGCCTTCCTGTTTAGGCTTGATTTAGATTGGGCCTGTTCATATACATATACACTACGAATTGGTGACTTTAAAAGCGCAACACATAAGTGCGGATGCGGGCCAGTGACACACAATGCAACGTCACGTGACTCGCAACCGGCCCGCAACCGGCCCGCAACCGGCCCGCAACTGACCCGTAACTGACCCACACCCAGCTTGCAACCGGTCCGCACCCATACACCACGCATCCAGACGTTGCTTTGGGAAAGTACGTTTATGTCGAGCGCTTCAAAATGTACAAACAATTAGTAATTATTTGCAGTTATCTCATATGCTTTTTGTGTTATTTGCCACAAATTCCATTTTTGGTTTCAATATTAGTCGGTCTTTCGGTCTGTCTATACTTGTCTGTCCGTATGTATGTATACCTACCCTGTCTTACCACAGTAATCTATCCGTCTCAACCGTGATCTAATTTTCAAAATTAGAATTGCTAATTCTTAAATTGGCGGCCATTGACAATCCAAAAAACCTTTATCGTACTCACTTTAAGAGTGATGATACTCGTAATTTGCGAAGGTATAAAGGGAGGTTTGGATGATAATAAACGATTTATGGAACTATGGTACCTCCCGCTCATTTGAAGTTTTAATTTTATCTTGAATCTTTTGAATAAACTTCTAGTTTGTCTGCTGTGACCTGTGAAGTAATCACTGTGGTCCGTTGAAGTAATAAAATCTTACAAGACACATTTAATTCCTTAGAAACAAAGTCAAGCCTTTTTATTGTTCTGTCTTTATCATATTGTTGTCTATATATTGTCTATATCAAGTTTAATTTTCGATCGAGATCGGTTATTAGGACCGGCCATTAATGAAAAATCGGACCCGCCATTTTGATTTTTCATTATTTACTACGAAATATGATTCAAAATACAGCCTTTGTTGTTCTAACCAATTTACATCGAAACAAAATATAGGAGAGATAAAAAGAAAATTGTATTCGTGTACATTTATCATACCTGTTTATATCAAGATGGCTTCTCCCTTTATTCACATAAAAGTGATATACAAACTTCCGTCCGCAGTATGTTTGTTTGTTTTCAGGTGAATGGGTAAGAATAAAACAGGTCCCTTGATTTGTCAGCAGTACCTTCTCATTTATTTTTTATTTTATTTTATTTTCCAGTCGATGTTAACCGCTATTGTTAGTTCTACCCGAGCGGGGGGCGTCTGAAAACCAGCGCTGTACCTCGGCCTCTGTACAGCATAAGCAAAGACGTCTCCTGTTGATGTATTATTTGAGTTGTAATTTTATATTTCGATTTTCTATGTTTTTTGTTAATGTGGCTTTATTTATATTAAATTCAATAAAGAAGCCTCTTACTCACTTTTTACCCAGCCTAAAGGCCCCCGACATGGTCTGACGATTGAAACACTATTTAACGTGCCACCCGAAGCACGGGATCGCTCAGAAATGCCACTATCGGATCAGCCACCTATCCAACTAGGGGCCGAGCAGCACGTTGCTTAACAATCGCAATGAGCAATCATCGCTTAATCAAACTACGCCACGAGCGATAGACAATAGATAGAATTACGATTAAATCACCACTGCCCTTTTTCTTCTTCTTCATCGAGTGGATGGTCAAACTGACCAATCCTGGTGTCAGAATTATTGAGCCGCCGAAGGCCTCTCTTGGATTTTTCTATTTCCTCCACTCCGCAATCCCTTCGCTGCGATGGACAGACAGCCTTAAATAAGACCTAAGTGTTATATTAATGTTATACGGCCTCTGAAATGTTTACTTAATGGCATAACACAGATGGCATTAAAAATTAAAGTGCCTATGTAGACGGGGGGGCCATAAACAACACTTTATGAACCATAACTTATTTTTATAATTTTCTCTAAGTCACTGCAGAGATAACAGAATGAATATAGGGAATTATATTTTGTGATTTAAGTTGTGTGCTCACTTAATACGGTCGGACGCATTGTTATTAGGGTGGGTTTGTGTATTTTGTAACTTTTGCTTAAGAAATATAAATTTTTTGTATAACAATAAGCAACATTAAATAAATAGTTATATTTATTATAGCTATAGTGTATGTATCTATACTCTATACTAATATTATAAGGCTGAAGAGTTTGATTTCTCTTTGTTTTTACATATACTAGCCAACTTCACTACCACTACATAGTATAAAACAAAGTCGGTTTCCGCTGTCTGTATGTCCCTATGTATGCTTAGATTTTTAAAACTCCGCAATGATTCAGGTGGAAGGTTTATATATATAATAGTTTCCGAAGTTCCCACGGGAACGGGCACAACGCGGGTAAAACCGCGGGGCGCTGCTAGTACCTCATAAAAGGACTAAATAAAAACATCTTATTTATGTTTGTTTTATGTTGCTCAAAGGTCCCAAGTTCGCAGTACAGTTATACCCATAAACACATCTAAAACATTTGAAGTGTACAAACAAACCAGGGTAACTCCAACAGAAACACCGAAGTATAATCTCAGTTAATTAATATGAAAATGAATTATTATAATCTCTAACAAAGTAAGAAAATAAACAAATGAACAAGTTGTGAACTAACAGTTGGAGATTCTTCAAAACTGTTGTTTTCAAAATGAATTTTGCACAAACAAGAGTTTGATTTATTAGTTTGTTGTCTTTGACTGATATTGGAAGAAAATTGGAGTATTATTTATATGAAATTCATAGTTATATTTATTTGAAATTAATTAATGAAAGCGCAAGACATCGGGTGCCGTTAGGATGCGGTGTCATAGTCGCAACGGGCCAATGTTTATAAATTCAATTATCTTAAATCTTGTGCTTCTGTCACCACGGTTGTAAAGGGGCCGAAACGGCAGATAAAAGTAAAGTAAAGCATGAGCCTATAATGTCCCACTACTGGGCAAAGGAGAGGAGGATTAGGCGTAATCATCGCGCTTGCCAGATAATACGAGTATATCTATACTAATATTATAAAGCTGAAGAGTTTGTTTTGTTTGTTTGTTTGTTTGTTTGTTTGTTTGTTTGTTTAAACGCGCTAATCTCAGAAACTACTGAACCGATTTGAAAAATTCTTTTTGTAATGGATAGCCACATTCAACGGGAAGGTTATAGGCTACTTTTCATTCCGAAATTCCCACGGGAACGGGAACAACGCGGGGAACACCGCGGGGCGCTGCTAGTATACTAATATAATAACGCTGAAGAGCTTATTTGTTTGAACGCGCTAATCTCGGAAACTACCAATCCGATTCGAATAATTATTTTTGTAATGGATAGCCACATTCAACGGGAAGGATATAGGCTATATTTTATCCCAAAATTCTTACAGAAACGGTTTCAACGTGGGTAAAAGGTTAAAGTTAAAAAAAAGTAAAACCATTCCAACAGGTTGACTTCCTAACCAAAACCGCTACATATTTTAACCCTTTCATACCTCACCGGGATCTCGTATACCTACCTCTGCGGCGGGGGTAACCACAGCTATCTATCTAGTCGTAATTACGAGCTGTCTCAAGCCGTGATAAATACGGTCTTCGAGACACAGGCACAAATATGATTGATGATAGTCAACGTGTTGGAACTATGACTTGCTTTAGTGATACGGAATTGCTGACTGATTTCGTATAGTTGGAGTGTTTATTAGATAGCTATGTGGATAAAACAATGGTTAGGTTGTTACTTTATACATATTCCAACTTCTTATAAAAAAGTATTGGCCTTTTTTATTCCACGGTAGGGCAAAGAGAAAGGAGAGAGAAAGGTTTGTATGTATAATAATTCTTGAAATTCCCACGAGAAATAGCACAACGCGGGTAAAACCGCATGGGGTTGCTAGTTTTCAATATAACACAAAAATCCTAGAGCTAATCCATACAAATTACGGACATTCACAAACATTGAGTCGAGAATTCGTATCAATCTGTGTTAGCAAAAAATCTGTATTCCAATCGGGGATCAATCACGATCCTAGGGGACGAGCCGTAACTGAGGTTGAGCCGATGGATGAGTCGGGGTGGAATTATTTAAATTTAGAAGTCTTGTCAATGTGTGAACTTTACCAACCTATATATTCGCGTCCATGTAATCCCATGTTTTCTCCCTGGAAAATGAAAATAAGGCAATGATTTTTACACATGATATTAAAATTTCTGGGATATATTTCTCTATCTTTTTATATTTTGCATAAAAATATTATTTCTTTTTAAAGATATAAGCTGACAAAAATAAAAAAATTACAACTTTAAAAGCATGATATTCAATCTATACTAATATTATAAAGCTGAAGAGTTTGTTTTGTTTGTTTGTTTGTTTGTTTGTTTGTTTGTTTAAACGCGCTAATCTCAGAAACTACTGAACCGATTTGAATAATTCTTTCACTGTTAGATAGTCTATTTATCGAGGAAGGCTATAGGCTACATTTTATCCCGAAATTCCCACGGGAACGGGCACAACGCGGGTAAAACCGCGGGGCGCTGCTAGTCATATTATAAAAAGCATGTCAAAATCACTCTTTCTGCTTAGGAAGCATTTTACGTATACTGAGTAAAGGCGTTAGAATATCATTTATGAAAAAATCATCGTATCAGTTTACTCATATTCAATATAAAGTACTTACCATTTGTGTTGACCAAAACGGTCAATATAACATAAAACTTCCTTTGAATGTTTGTGCACGAATGTACTGACTCCCATTAATATCATATGAAGTCACGTAGAAAGTATAAAATGTATTGGGAGTAATAAAAAATACTCAATATAAATAAGTACATACAGGAGTACTGTTATAAATATATGTTGTATATATACAGGTTATGAAAATATCTTTACGTGCTATGTAAATAAGCTTACGTACTTATAAATAAGCTCATTTTAAATATTGACTTAGTAGTTACGCACGTGCAGACTTTCAGCTTTAGCTAGCTTATATTTGTGGAAAATAAAATATAGAGAATATGGTCGAGACGTGGAAAATAGGAGATTGGGAATAATCTTCTAATATATTATAATATGGCCTTACAAGGAATATTGAAGGTTTTATTTTACCAAAATTTATTTTTAGCTCTTTCACGCTGGATGTGGGGTTAAAGACTTAAAGCGCAAGACACACATAGTATGCGAGCCGGTTGCGGGTCTCGTGACGTTGTATTCCTTGTATTTGTATGAAAGGTTTCACACAGGCGAACAGCTGGCAGCAACAACCCTGTGTGACACTTTTTATGCGACCCGCACGCGGCTCGCACCCGCACGCAGCCCGCACCCGCACTATGTGTGTCTTACCCTTAAGTAACATTGATATAATTGAATAAACGACTCAGCGATTTAGCAGCTCTTAAGTGGGCAGCAACAAAACTTAACATGTCATTACTTTTGTTGCTGTATTTTTGAAGAGTCTAATCAATCTAATACGATTGAATTGAAATCGAATCGAACCAAACTAACTAAGTGTCAAAACGCACAATCGAGCTGGTGCAATATAATGGAAATAGGATCGGCTTAAATTCGTAAACAGTTTGTTAACTGTGGTTGCTCCCTGTGTGGTTAGATATGTTTAACAATTCCTTCGTCAGTACATAAGTAACAGTAAACAAAAAATATATACACCTTAAAACAAGAAAACAATAGAAATATATACGTTCAACAACAAATACAAATAACAAGCGTTTTGTTTGGCGTTTAATAAAACTTTTCCGTGAATTTTAGTAGGTTTCCCTAAGCATCCTTTAATATCGCATTTCAAAGTGGTTTCCGACCGATTCCTACCATTTAACGCCGAAGATTCCTTTTGATGTAACGTTATACTTTCAGACGCGTGACCTGACTGCTCTAGTTTAGTTCTCGAGGGGAAAAATATATGAATTTTACGTTACACTTATGGTTTCGATGTTTCACCCACAAAGAATATTCTGGATGATAGTCAAAAAATGGATGCAATTCAGCAGGACAAAGACTCGCTGTTTAATACTATACATAACAAAATAGAGTGAGGGGCCATTATAGCAAACATACCACAATAAATACCTGCCGCACTCAGAGATGTCTATTAAATCGACACTTAACTAATTGACGTAATTTTTCATACATTACATGTCAAATCACTAATTAAATCTCTTCATATTTCATACTAGCAGCGCCCCGCTATTTTACCCGCGTTGTGTCCATTCCTGTGGAAATTTCGGGATAAAAAATAGCCTATGTTACTCGTGGATAATGTAGCTTCCGAATGGTGAAAGAATTTTTAAAAACGGTCCAGTAGTTTTTGAGCCTTTTCATTACAAACAAACAAAGTTTTAATCTTTATAATATTAGTGTAGATAAGCATTTGACGTCTCTGAGTACGAGCGACAGTGTGTTAAAATCTAATTTAGCTTTCTCCTAAAAAGTGATGAAGTATTAGTACTGGAAATGTATAATTCTACCAAATTTTCTAGGTAGTAACAATTTGATGCTTCGTTCTTAACTTTAGACTTTGAGAGATCAATAAAAATATACTTTTTGTGTTGTTCCGAGAACACAAACAATGGCTAGTAAAATAAGGCAGTAACTTTGTGTGCATAAAATATAAAACAGTTATTACATTTACTTCTTGTGCTAAACCTTTCTTGTTCTACCAATTGAGGAAGGAAAAGAGAATAGAAAAAGGTTTACTATTCAAAAGTACATGAGAGACTGGCAACAGGCTCTAAATCGAGAAGAGTGACGAGAAAGAGGGAAAGCCTTTGCCCAACAGTGGGATGATACGGGCTAACAGTAACATACATATAATTTTAGATTTTTCTTTAATGCATGTACCAACATCATGTCTGTGTCGTGGCCATATAAAACTACTGGACAGATTTGGATGAAACTTACAGTAATAAAGGTTATATATCAGAATAACACCTGGGATACATTTTATCTCGAAATTCCCGCGGAACGCCCTCGTCAAAAATAATAATCCCTACAGTTGTTAATTTGCTTGTAAAAGCTTACAATGGTACTAAAGCACAATAATGGAGAACACAATTGTTATCTTCATTCGTAATTGGAAGCTCCGTGATGCTTTCCGAAATTGCACTGAGAGAGTGATTGTTTCGAAGCCTTTGTTTGGTCTTAACCACCTTACACAGATAGAGGTTGCAGCTTTCAGCTTTCAGCGAAGAAAGGAAACCTTTGTAATTATTTATCAACATTGTAGTTAGTCGTTTCGCTTGAATGAGGTTTCTTCTTTCAGTTTTCTTTTTAGATTTTAACGCCCGTACTCGGAGACGTCAAATGTAGTAGAACTTAGACTTCTTCTTCATCGAGTGGATGGTCAACCTGACTAATCCTTGTGTCAGAGTTATTGAGCCGCCAAAGGCCTCTGACATGGCTCTTGTAACGACTACTATCCGTAGAAAGTAACCTAGACCGGCGGCTTAACGTGCCGTCCGAAGCACGGAATCATCTTACTTTTAGTGTGTAGTATAAGTAGAGATTTAATGAATGATTTTGACATGAATAACGTCAATTAGTTGATTGTAAATTTAATGAACGTCTCTGAGTGTGGCAGAGTCCTTTACATTGTTTTAATCCCCGGTCAAAATGAGGGATATTATAAATTTGACATGTGTTTACTGTGGCATCGCAGATCCTGGTTACGAACAGACTATATTGCGGGTTTTTTAATTGGTTAAAAGCTGACGTGTGTAGGGATGACTTAAATCTTTGATTCGGATATTATAAACGAATTCTCCGAGTTAAATATATGGTGTTAGTACACGTAATAACCCAAAAATCTTTAGTATATATTTTTATATTTGATTATAAAAATAAACAAAAATACAAAAGTTCCTTTATAATTAACACCAAATCCATCATGATATCCATCATGAAACAATAACTTTAAACAAACAATCAAGATATCACGTAATAATGAGCCTCTTATATTCAAACAGCGTCTTATATTCGAAATGGAAATATGTATTTTTAATATCATTGTAATGAATATTACTTTGATGTTGTTCAAATATTACTTATTCTAATTGAATGAATGTGCTTTTTCCTTAACAAAATGAGACAACATTGTATTTGATGGCGTATGTTCAAATAAGATGGAAGAGCAACGAACCATTGTTATTCAATCTTCAACCAAAGATGGCGTTATCGTATTAGGCAGATAAAAGTATCAAATAAATATTCACATATATTTTATCTTTTACTGTATGTATGTTCCCTTTTTAGGTCAAAGTCATCGTTTATATTTTGTACCGTGATCAACTGATTTAGGTTTTAGTGAATCAGTTTTGAACTTTTGATCTCAGTTTGGCTTGTGACCTAGGATTAAGGCAAACTGATCGAGTTTAGTGTAATGGTAAAATTTTCATCGTTTATTTTTTTCCATAATTTTAATAACTTTTTAAAGATTTGGTGACAATATTTAGAGTGTAGGTGGATACATGGAACTTCATGATCCATAAATATTTACGGGCCATTTTGATTAATTAATAATGAAAGGCTATTTCATTTGTGAAAGATTGCGTTGCAACTTCTTTATTTTAATAGCAGCTCAGATAATCATACAACTGATTTTCTCATTCGTAATGAGTGGATATTGGCAGTTCCACGTTTGATTTGGCAAAAAATAAACTTCTGTATTTCTATTTGATCGGGTATCAAAAACTGTTAGTCTGTCAACTGTTTTATTTAAAAACTAGCAGCGCCCCGCGGTTTTACCCGCGTTGTGCCCGTTCCCGTGGGAATTTCGGGAACTTTTTTACATAAAAACCTTCCTCTTGAATCACTCTACCTATTACAAAAAACCGCATCAAAATCCGTTGCGTAATTTTAAAGATTTAAGCATACAGACAAACAGACGCGACTTTGTTTTATACTATGTAGTGATAACTGCTGTTGAAATGCCTTTGTCTCGCTAGCCAGATGTCACGTCAGTACAGAGTACTGTCACGTCGGCATTATGTAATAAAAACATTTTTTTGTTACATGATTTTCATTTTGCATGTTAGACCATGTTGGAGGCCTTTAGGCGGTCTAAAAACTCTGTCATTTTGGGTTGACGACTAACCTACTCGAAATGAATGAATGAATGAATGATCTTGGATCTTGAAATATCTTTTTTATATCAACGGTATTAATGTACATGTCAAAGTGGATTCAACTGCGATATTGTGCAGACAGACAGTAAAAGATAGCAGTCTCAGAACGTCTACGGTAATTTTTGTCCCGAAATCGTTTTCTGCGTAATGGAGACTTGAATTTTCTTTAAAATGATTTAACATTTGGTAATGTAACAAAGCTAAGTTAAGTGTAAAGCAAAGTATGGTTATACCTTTTTTTTTTTTTTTTTTTTACCTTTTATTTGACAAGCCCGTTGGCACAGTGGCAGTGAGAGCGCTTACTGTGTCGGGGGTTGCGGGTTCGATTCCCGCCCGGAGTCAACAATATGTGAAGACATAGTTGTTGGCGACGACGTCTGGGTGTCAATTATTATTATATTCTTATAAAGTATTTGTGTATGTATATGTAGTAGTATCAGTTAGTTAGATTCCATATTACAAGCTTAAAGCTTAGTTTGGGTCTAATTAACCGTGTGTGAATTTGTCCGGGTATATTTATTTATTTATTTATTTACTTAAAATATAAACGTTAGACCTTTATGTCGAAGGCCTTTAGGCGGTCTAAAAACTCCGACACCAGCGTTGACCACCAACCTACTCGAACTTAATTACTGTTTTACTAAAAGATAAACCTGGTGTTTCTTTAATTTATTACTACAACAAAATCCTAAAATGACTTCTTAAATAAAAAACACGGTATTTTATCAAGACGTGGGTGAAACAAAGACAGAATTTCAATAAAATGGTGTCAAAGATACTTTCCTTAACAACAATAACGTCAACCAAAACTCCCAAAGTAACTACATAATTTTCTTCCAAATTCGAAAAGGTTACAATCTAAGAGATACCTAAAACTGTAACATATTTAATATATTCTAGTATTTACTTCGCAAACTATTCTTTGTCCCAACTTGCCTTCGATAAAAGCCTGCCACGAATGTATGGTAAACAACTACCTCTGACCTTTCGTGATATTGGATCACATCTTTATGGCGCACACACATTTGGGCTACTTTATCAATCTTCTGCGTAACATACACAGTATTACACAGGCTTACATTTTCTTGTCAGATCTTTTTCGGTAAATAGATAATATGAGTTTTGCCTTGAAAGCGTTTTGGTAATGTGATGAAGCAAGGCTTGTTATGCTAGTTTTTTGTGGTAAGAAATGGTAGGAAGGGTCGATTAGTCAAATAACTATGGAGATGTATTCTTTGGACAACATTTATGTGGTTAGATTTTAAGCCTTGGTGGTCTAGTGGTATGTGCACTCGCCTGCAAGACTGAGGTCCCGGGTTCAATTACCAGGTCGAGCGATAACTTGTTTCCTACTTTTCAAACTTGGCTCGGGTTTGAGATCAACAACCCGCATTTCGTAAGCGTGGTGATTATGCCTAATCCTCCTCACTGTACTGATATCTTCAGTGAGACGAGAGCCCTTTGCCCAGCAGTGGGACATTACCGGCTAATACTATCCATATCAAATCTATAAGCCAAAACAAATAGCAGTAGCTAGTAGTAACCAAAATATCTAACTTGAGCCTATTACTTCAAACATATCCTCTTTTAATCCAGTTTAGGCTTGCGGATTAAACTCGGTATCTTTCAGAGGGAACGCCTGAATTTCAGGGACTTTAGAATGCTAATATGTAATTTTGTATCTAACCTTGTACTAACAAATATATACGAAATATATGTATATACTCGTTTATATCTGCTTTTCTGCAGAGACGGAGTGTTGCTCAATTGATTAATCTATCTAATCTTCTAATATATAAAATTCTCGTGTCACGGGCTGCGTGGTTGAACTCCTCTGAAACGGCTCGACCGATTCTCATGAAATTTTGTGTGCATATCGGGTAGGTCTGAGAATCGGACAACATCTATTTTTGATCCCAAAATTCCCGCGGGAACGGGTACAAAGCGGGTGAAACCGCGGGGCGCAGCTAGTCATAAATATAAAGATAAATACACTGCTACACCAAATCTATGTAGAAGAAGTATTTTACCTGCCTAACTAAACTATGGGCGGCCTTCCTAAGTTTGGGATAACGCACTTGCGATCTACAAAATGTATATAAAAATAGCGCCATCTATTTTATCGCGGGGTAAACCACAGTGTGGATAATCTATTATTATATAAATAAAATATAACACACACAAAGATATAACTTCATTACAATCCAATGCTTCAGCCTTGTCTCCCTGGAATTAACAACCTACGAGCCGGCAAATTAATAAAAAAGCGGCCAAGTGCGAGTCGGACTCGCCCATGAAGGGTTCCGTAGCAGCGAGTAACATAATAAAGAAGTTATTGAAATAAATGTTTTTTTATTTACATTTGAGTTATTGAATGAATAATCAGTATTTTTTTGCGGTTTACGATTTATGTCGTAAAAAAAAAACTACTAACTAGACCTCGTTCAAACCAATTTTCGGTGTTAGATTACATTGTTATGTACATCATATATTTTTTTTAGTTTTATCATTCTCTTATTTTAGAAGTTACAGGGGGGGGGACACACATTTTACCACTTTGGAAGAGTCTCTCGCGCAAACTATTCAGTTTAGAAAAAAATGATATTAGAAACCTCAATACCATCTTTGAAGACCTATCCATAGATACCCCACACGTATGGGTTTGATGAAAAAAAAAATATTTTTTTCATTTCTAAGTATGGGAGACCCCCCTAAAATTTTATTTTTTTTCTATTTTAGTGTGAAAATATTAATGCGGTTCACAGAATACATCTACACACTAAGTTTCAACAACATAGCTCTTATAGTTTCGGAGAAAAAAGGCTGTGACATACGGACAGACAGACAGACAGACGGACGGACAGACAGACAGACAGACATGACGAATCTATAAGGGTTCCGTTTTTGCCATTTGGCTACGAAACCCTAAAAACGATCGTTATATTTTTCATTTGAAATCATACAATACATCTTTCGTTACAATTCACTGATTCGTACCTTGTACCAAAATTATTCTAATAGCGACGACATTTTTTGTGATAAGTTGCTTAAGATATTTATGCTTAAGAATATAAATCGATTGTTATGTCGAATTATACTAAAAATTAATGAGTTTAATATGAACACTAATTGATTTTATCTAACTTTATGGACTCGCGCATTATTACTAAGGCCCTAATATGGCGATCTTAAAACTGACACCGGGGTTGGCCACTAACCTAATCAAAATGAATGAATGACTAAGTTATTTAAAATAACTCTCCGTTCATCGTCGCTGTCGCGTGTACATTGTCACTCCTGGTGTCAGAAGTATTGAGCCGCCAAAGGCCTCTGATATGGCTCATGTAACGACTACTATCCGTAGAAAGTAACCGGGACCAATGGCTTAACGTGCCCTCCGAAGCACGGAAAGTAACACACTTAGTAAATACGTACATTAAACTTAAGAGAACCTTTCGTCGGGTACCCGATAAAATAAGTAAGGCACTCCTAATATATCGATAAGTCGACGTTAAAAGCTAAAAATCTATTCTCCTACGAGGGTATTTTTATTATTCTTCAAGCTCGTATTGTTGCGTAATAATAGTCCCTCCCAAGAACGAAGGTCGAACCATTTTGTTCACAATTCAACCAGCTGTAATCCGATTAAATTGTCTGGTAAATGTAAAGTTACAGTCGTTTTAGGAAACCTTATTATTTTGTTGTGTTTTACTTTGAAAATTAGAAGTAAAAATTGATTATCTACAATAATATTATAGTTTATTAGTATATAGTATTATTCTGTGCTTCTGACTTAGCTTTTAGGTAATCTATTTATTATAGAAGAAGAAGATTTATTTATCTAACAACACCACGATTTACTAACGATTTTATGGTCATCTCTTGTGTCCCACTCCTGCGCAAAGGTCTAAGGTTTATGGTCACGATTTATTGGGCTTTGTTCTCAATTAAATCGTACGCTATCACAATCTTAAAGCGAAAACATTTTTGTCATACAATTTTTTTGTAAACAAATGGTAAAATAAATGGTAAGCCCACTTTACTTTATATAGTCAATGATAGTTGAAATGTAGTAAACTTCACCAATACGTAACTATAAATCTTGGGGATTTATCACTTATAAATGTCACCTATTTCGACTTTGTTTAAATTAGATCATGTTGGTTATAAACTAAGGTTTATATCTAACCAACTAAGTGAGTGTGTATTTCAATGAAAATTAAGTGAAATCTGCCACTTTATAAGCTATTATATTAATATCAATATCATTATATTCCAAATTCAAAGACATAATACGATCAAGGAAAGATAATCCCTGATTCAATTTACCATTCGACGACGCATGATAATTAATATGTAATCAAGTTACATTGCTCGAAACATCTCGATTGTAACCGCAAATATCTTGACTAATCCGATACGTTTAATATTAAGATTATGTTTGATGAGCACACAAGCTAATACGTCACGCAGGCCTTGATTCGGTTAATTACTATAAACTAAATGAGATTGGCATCTGTTAATTAATTGGATTCCAGAGGTGTGACCGCATAGGTAGGATGTACGGATTAGGTATGTACATAGTATTGGTATTAGCATATTTTAAAGCATTCGATGATATTGTACTATTCTGCCGTACTCAGAAACGTCCATTCAATCGACGTAATTTTTCATACTAAGTATTCGATTGCTCATTTTGTTTGTTTGTTTGTTGTACATTAAAACATTTTCTCACACCTATTACAATTTACAGTTTTTTTTATTGAATTAAAATATAAGTTCTACTTAATTAAATATCTGGTAACTACTGCCAACTCAAACTAAATCAAACTCAATGGAGAGTGGCAAGGACAACTCGTCGGACAGATTTTTAATCATAACTTTCCAATTCAATTTGTTCTTCGGCTTAATTTAGTTTCATTCCTAGTTTAGTTTCTGCGCAACGCCGAGGAAAGAGAAAAATAAAATCGAAGTAGCATTGCCTTTTAGTGGGATGAGAGAGTCATAAATAAATAAATAAATGATTTTTCCAGCCGTGGGACAAAAAAAAGTATGGCCTGAACCGTAGCGCGTAGAGCCGTGCGTGTACACGCGCGGGCCTCGTCACGCGGACGGACGTAGCACTTTTGTATGAAACCGCGCGGGTGCCCGCTTAACGTAGTTTGAGGCCTAACAATCTAGCCATTTTTAGGCATTTTTATCGAAAAAAGCGCTCTTTGGTTGGATAAGAGCCGAAATTATTTTCTTACTACTGAAGTAGAGAATATGTTAATAGTTACAGGATTCCTTCGCTGTTTCTTGCGTTGCCACAAATAATTTCATAAACACTTCTATAGAAGTAAAAATGCAGTAAAATGTATATGTATGTAATATAACTAGCAGCACCCCGTGGTTTTACCCGCGTTTTATGTTTTATTGTCATGTTTAAACTTTAAAATGAGCTAAAGTCGTATTCAACCTGTACTTGAAAAGAAAAACCATATTTATTTATCAAAAGCTTCACAAGTAAAATCGAACGCGACCTTGAATGCCCTCTTAAATTTTATTACACACTATAATGCATGAAAAATTATTACTACGGTAATAAATATGTTGCGTTACTTAAGAAAACGAGTAAGTTTACAACGTAGTTGCGAGTAACTTAAGTTAGTTTTAAAAGGTATTTCAGAGGACACATAAACCGTAAATTCAATGCGACAGTAACGACCCCTATCTTAAACATAAAGTTTAAAAGGTATTTTGGTAAAGTTTTTGAGAAAATTGTTTTTTGAGAAACGAGCTGTACGGGTATTATGGCTTGTAACTTAACTAATTTGATCCAATTGAAAGTTAGTCGGGGTAATTTCATTGTTTTGGAAACTTTGTAAAAGAAAGTATGAGATAATGTGCTTAAATATTCAGCAGTATTTTTGACAAAGATTTGCGGGCTTATACATAAACGTTATTTAATTTAAATAAAGTGTTTTGTCTCTTTTGCTCTTTGGAAAATAACGTATGTCAGAAAGGATAAACCAATAGCTTAACAGCTCTTAATAAGCGTTTACGAATAAGACCCTTAGAATAACAGCTAATGTTATCTATATATATAAAAATGAAACCCGTTTTCATTGGTCAATGCATCACGCGTGAATGGCTGGACCGATTTCCACGGTTTTGCATTCGTTGGAAAGGTCTCGGGCTCCATGAGGTTTATAGGGAATAAAAATCTCAAAATTCCCACGGGAACGGGGACGCTGCGGGTGAAACCGCGGGGCACAGCTAGTACTTAATATAAAGTACACCGATTAATTGTATTTATAAGCTCCTTATACAAATATACAAAGGCTTAAAGGTCTGAGTATAGTTTGAAAAGGTAAATACGGGTCCATTAAAGGGTGACTGTATTTAAGACCCTCGCCGAGAGTGACTCTCAGACTCATAAAACTAGAATTTATGGACAATGAAATCACTTAGTTTCCTTTTTGGATATATGACGTCACTTGACATTAAGTGCATAAAGATGTTCTTGCTTAAATTGAAACTATGATGCTTGCTTATTACAGTACATAGTTGTAATAAATTCGGAAAATATTGTGAGGATTTTTTTGGGAATTGAGTATTTCCTTTTTCAAATAAAGTCACACTAAGAGCGTTTGTCCACCGCCGCCGGCACCGGACCGTCACCGGGAAAGAGATGACGGCGCCGAAGTAGCGGTAGATATATTTAGAGCGTTTTGCTTTAGCCGCGTGTCCACCGCACATCCGTCACGTCATAATAAACTCGGGCCGAAATAATCTCGTTCCCGGTGACGGTCCGGTGCCGGCGGCGGTGGACAAACGCTCTAAATCTATATAATAATACTAGCCGCGCCCTGCTGCGTTACTCGCGTTGTAGCGGTTACCGCGGGAATTTCGGGATAAAATATATCCCATGCGTTATTCTGATGTATAATCTATATTACTGTAAAGTTTCATCCAAATCCGTTTTGTAGTTTTTTCGTGAAATAGCAACAAACATACATCCATACATCCATACATACATCCATCCTCACAAACTTTCGCATTTATAATATTAGTAGGAATAAATATATATATTTTAAATAGTGTCATGCAATTTCGAAATGAACATTAGAATTCTGTATCGGAATTTATAATTTGATAAGTACTTTTCAACAGAAATCTTCAAATATGACAATAAGATTGTAGGTTCCAGGGAATTGAAAAATTTGGATTAGGATTGTATTAAAAAAACTAAAGGTTATAAGCATAACAATAGCCTCTATTTGTTGCTTAATTAAAAGAACAATGTAACAACGACGGAACTTTAGAATAATGTTTTCAAATTGGAGAATATAGGTCTCCTGGGAAAATATTGTTGAAGTATGCCCAAATAGCCTGATTCTAAAAAGTAAAAATATATTTTGATACTCTATGAAAATTGTCTACCAATAAATCACTACATAGTATAAAATAAAGTCGCGTCTGTTTGTCTTCTGTTTGTCTGTCTGTATGCTTAAATCTTTAAAATTACGCAACGGATTTTGATGCGGTTTTTTGTAATAGGTAGAGTGATTCAAGAGGAAGGTTTTTATGTAAAAAAAATCCCGAAATTCCCACGGGAACGGGCACAACGCGGGTAAAACCGCGGGGTGCTGCTAGTCAAAAATAAAACTAACATTCAGTTTTGAACCGACCCAGAAAATGCCAAGTAGTTATTTATATCTAAAGTCAATTTATATTTGCCACATTTATTTTAAATCACCAGACAGCTCAGTTGGCATTGTGCCATTTTAGGCTCGCCCTAATTCGACTGTGGCGAACTTATTAAAAATGAATCAGCTGCTATAACCGAAATGTTGGGGCTTGTTGCTAATTTTGGTTTGGTTTCGTATCTTTATGAATAAATAGTATTATTGATCACTCTAAAATGAGGATTCAGAGTTTCTAGAAACGTGACATCTATCAAAAATGTTCTAGGACTATCGCATCTTGACAACCTACGCCGTAGTATTGCTACGCCGTAGCTTGGAACAGTGCTACGCCGTAGGTCTAAGCTACATCGTTCGCTACGCGCACCCGTAGGCTTAGGCTCTGATACATTGCTCCACTGAATTTTCGAATAACTCGTATAGGATGAAATGAGGGCACGTATGCAATCGGGAAGTTCGGTTTGTTTTACAATGTTTGCGTCACAAAGCGAGCCGACATTGTCTATCGATTTTCTTGTATTTGTAGCTTTGTTCTTAAAATAACTTGCGCAAGGGAAATATGTGTGGGTTTATTCCATTTTCTTTAATAAATAAGTTATTACAATTTTGTATCATAAAAACGTATCAATTTACTTGGCTTACCGTCTTTTATTAGAACTTTGTTTTTTAAGAACATCTTAAGAACATATTTATATTTAAGAACATATCTTTTTTAAGAACATATTTATATCACATAATTTTAAAAGTGCATAAGGGACTGCCATTTGATCCTAAAATCCAGGAAAAAAGGAATAAATACAATATACTATACATTCCAAAAACGAAAACTGAATTTGCAGGTAGACAATATAAAAAACGCTCGGCGGTTTTATATAATAGAATAAATAAAATTATATATATATACGACAAAAAATATTCTGAAACTAGGAAAATACTTACGACATGGCTACATAATCTGAACTATTTAGAAACGGAAAGACTTGTTAATTAATATTCTTAACACCCACACCCAAACTCATACACACACACACTCACACTCACCCACCCCCACCACACACACACACACACACACACACACACACACTCACTCACACCCACCCACACCCTCACCCACCCCACACACACACACACACACACACACACACACACACACACACACAATCATAACTGGATAACTTATTTATTGTTCTATTTTGTTTTTATTTAATTTTTAATACTCATTGTTTCATAAATATATTTATAATGTAAGGGAAGAGCGGAGCCTCCAAATACAGGCATATTTTTGCTTAAATGGAGACTCCACGAATAATATTGTAAGCTAATTGTAATATTGAAATAAACATATTTTATTTTTTTTATTTATTATTATCTTCTGAATACGTTTATTCGTAAATAATAAAAAGAGACATAATATTATGTAGTATCTGGTTATTGTATCATGTAGTGCCAGATCATGTTGTAGGCCTTTAGGCGGTCTAAGAACTCCAACCCAGGGTTGGCAGCTATCCTACTCGAAATTACTATATCAAGCGTGTAATTAAAATCTCAAAATCATTTAAGCCTGTCTAACCAACCACTCCATTAATCTTATACTCGCACCACATCGGCCTGTACGTACGAGTATGTATGTGTATGTAAATAGTTTCTCGTTCAGTTATTTTCCGGATGAATGGTCGTCCCATCGATTATTCGGAGCGAAACTCGTGATTGATACTGTGATGTATGATCAAGTGTTATATTGAAGTTTGATTGCTTAGTACACTACACATAACAGGGAGTTTAGTTGTATTGTTTTGAAATGGTCAAAGAAATCACTTTTAGACCTATACCATACATACTGTATTCCGATGTGAATCCAGAATCTGAAATTCAGATTTAGGATCCAGAACGCCCAGAATTGCATTCAAATTTTTCAGATTTTATTGTTCAGGACAATCTGTAAGAATGATCGAGTCTGTAAGATCAAATTCAGATCGAGATTAAGCTTATAGGGTGTCTTAACCTTAAAGTGTCATTTGGTTAGAGTGAGTTAGCTAGCTTCGTGATGAGTTAATGGAACGAGAGAGATAACAGCGAGCGCGTTATTTCAAAACATTGTCTGATGATTCCAATCTAAGCTTAACAATCGATTTTTCGGTGTTTCTGTTAAAATAACAAAGTTGCTTTTTTAATGTCACTGAGCCATGTCAGAGGCCTTTGGCGGCTCAATAATTGTGACACCAGGATTGGTCAGGTTTACCATCCACTCAATGAAGAAGAAGAAGAATGTCACTCGCTTTGCAGTTTCTGTGTTATCTCATTGGATAATCGAGTTAAAAAAGTAGAGTTAACCGCTTAAGCTGATCAAGTTACAATCGGCTGTCTTGGCCCATCGCCAAATGTAGATATTATAACCGCGAGAGTGCGCAACCCATTAAGTATATGGGTTTAATAAGAGAATATTGTCTTATAATATTAGGAAGTGTTTATTTGATTAAATGTTATAATCGTAATCACATCGTTGAATGTCTTTGAAGTGTGTATTTTGATATAATCTGAGGGATGTAAAGTAAGTAAAGTATTAGCCTGTAATGTCCCACTGCTGGGGAAAGGCCGTTTATCTCACTGAAGATATCAGTACAGTGACGAGGATTAGGCGTAATCACCACGCTTGCCTAACGTGAGTTGGTGATCCAGAGAAGCATTTAGATATAAACTAGCAGCGCCCCGCGGTTTTACCCGCTTTGTGCCCGTTCCCGTGGGAATTTTGCGAATTTTAATACATATAACCCTTTCTATTGAATTCGTTTAGTAGTATTTGAGTTTATTGCGAATAGACAGACAGATGCGGCCGGGGACTTTGTTTTATAATATGTAGTGATATCAAACGAAATAGTTTTTGTACATTTTAATGAGACTTCCTGTAAGTTATCTGTATCACTCGTAACTTAACATTGATGTTAACTTATCGAACAGAGCATAACCCTATTGGAAAGGGAGGCACCCTTGTTATCTTTTTTACCATTCCTGTAACATCAAGGCTGTCTTTATGTATTAATTCATTAAATTCATATTCATGTACATATGTACACACAGTTTCTGTTGTGTGTTCACTAATTTCCAACTTTTTTATTTCAAGCAATTGTCTTTTATAGACCTTTTTATCGTCTAACGTGCATCTGTTACTTTTATCTTCATGTAAGTGGGAAAAAGATACGTTTTGCATTACAAGCTCCCATAACCGAAAAAGAAAACAAAATGAAATCATGTTTGTCATTGAACAAGTCAGTTTACAGTCTGTTTAAACAACAATATGCGATGGTCCTAAACATAAACAAATATTCATAGTCATTCCGGAATGAGTATGAATATTCGTTTATGTCCACTGTCATGATTTGAGAACTCCCAACTCAAATTAGAGAAGCCACTGCTGTTTTCAAATTAAAACTTTTCCAATAATATTTCTCATCAAAATACCAGTTCTCCAATTTGTGCTTCTGTTTTTTAATTAAAGCAATTAGGTTGTATTATTTTGGGCTTGGTTTTGTTTTGATGTTTTGAGACAGGTCCTTTTAAAGTTATTATTGTTTATATTAGGGCTTCGTTCAAAGTAGCGTAGCGTAGTAATAAGCGGCACGCTTGGCGTTGCGTTGCGTTGGATCAATCTTGGTAATTTATGTCAGCGTTCATATGAAAACGTTATTTGAAGCGAAGCAAGTTTATTTTTTAGCCAGACAACTCTCCATGTAACGAAGCCTAAGTTTTTGGTACAAAAACCGTTAGAAACTATTTCCCCGCTTAATTTTGATCGCACAAAATAATAACTATAGTCGAATGTCAAGTCACCGTATGTTTTAAAGGTATAACGCTATTAAATACAGATCCTATATTAGTATTATATTAATATATTTAGCCTAGTGTGTCTCAATGCTGGGCAAAGGCCACTCTCTTTTCACACTTCTCTGTTAAGTGCTAGACTGGGCCAGTCTTTCCGGAAGGAGTCCAGGCTATAGATCTTTATACCTTAACAAAAGTTAAGGAATATGTAGCCTGATCATTTGGTGGTTCGTAACCTATACGCACCTCCGCTATCACTTTAATATAAACAGCCTTTAACCCTTAAGACGCGATCAGTCAAACGCCGCAACCTTCAGAGCGTAAAATTACTTGTTCTTAAACCCCCCAATCGGGAGTCGTTGATTAAACTTCGGGAAATGTTTCCGATGGTACCTGTTTGAAATTGGAATAGGTGTCGACGGGCGGTGTTGGGCAATCGTGATTTACAAGTTTTGACAGTTGCGTTTTATGGTTAGGAAGATGAATGGGTAGTTTCGCGTTGTGGTGTTTGATATTGTATTTTTGTTATTTAAATCTTTTGAGCCAGTGTAACAGAGTTATAAGAGTTTTTAGAATGACTTGTTCGACGGGAACAAAACGGTCTTTTCTCAGTCTAATGTCAGTTGTCAATACAATTATACTACTAGACTAGCAGCGCCACCCGGTTTTACCCGCGTTGTGCCCGTTTCCGTGGGAATTTCAAGAATTTTTATACATATAAATCTTCTTCTTCAATCACTCTATCTATTTAAAAATCGCGTCAAAATCCGTGCAGTAGTATTTGAGTTTATCACGAACAGATAGACAGACAGACATACAGACGCAGCCGGGACTTTTTTTTATAATATGTAGTGATGAGTAATTCAATATATAAAAATTATCTTTTTACTGCAATGTTAAATCATTTTCAAATGATTCTCAAAGGCATTTTTTAATAACAAATCTCAAAAAATATGCTTTCCAATCCTATTACCCAAACGAATACATCACATCAAATGTAAAATCAAATAACCAAAATGTTATTTCACAGATGGACAGACATTCCATTTGCAATAAAATATTTCCGAACTGGACCAGTTTTATTCATGTGATCAGTTCAGATATCTATACTAATATATGAAGTTGAAAAGTTAGATTTTACGTTTTTTCGAACGCTTTAACTCACCTTAATCTCTTTTAATCTATCTCTCTTTTTGTTTGGGATAGACGCATACAAGAGAAAGGTTAAAGGTTGTTTTTATCCCGTTTATCCCGGTATTCTTAGGGGTATTACGAGGGTGAAACCGCGGGCCTATAAATTTAGCTTTTAGGACTTTTTTTACTATATTAATTTACCATTTTCTACCCATGGGCATAATGCTTTTTAAAAATAATAATTTGTTTATTTTAAACCGTCATTCGATCTTCAAAATGTGTTAAGTTAAATAAGTAGAGGCCAAAAGAGGCTAAGTTATCTTGAGACTTGTTCCGCAATGCGTCATTATTTCAGGATGTTTCTAGTCTCAGGATGGCAGGCAATGTTTATTGTTTATTTTTTAGGCAGTTAAGAAAATAGATATGAGAGCTAATTCTTTTTCATATAGTCAACTTTGTTATTAATTTTATGAAATTTTATTAATTTTTGTACCCAAAAATCTTATCTAGCCAACTCACACTCGCACACCATAAATTCATTTAAATTTAAATCAGTTCAGAAAATAAACGCCGGACTCGGACAAATCCGATTATACTAATAAGCTCGCGATACATTGCGTGCTCACTATAGATACTACACATAGCCTCACAATACTCGGCGAGTCATCTCAATTAAACCGCTTTTATGTTCAAAGGTGTTCACACAACAGTATTACGTGGTACTGCCTGGAAATCCACTGAAAGGTGTAATCCTTTGTGAATGTAAATTTTTGTTGACGAAATTCTTGTCTGAATTACGACAAATGTTTTGCGGTGAAAGTGTCTACTTTGTGTCAGTTAGGAGCTATTTTATTTGCCAAAATGTTTCTGAATGTTCTATTTGAATTGAAATAGGAAGTGTATAATTTTCGTAGAATGTTCGTACATCTCTTTGTGGTGAGTAAAAGTAAGTATACGTACTTTGTGATACGGTTTTGTTGGTTTTATTTGTATAGTGAACAAATTCGCGTGAAGTTAGCATTGGCTATGTCAGAAGCCTTTGGCGGCTCAATAACTCTGACACCAGGATTAGTCAGGGTGACCATCCACTCGATGAAGAAGAAGAAGCATTGGCTATACCAATTCCAATATCATGAGTATTTCATTACAAACAGTCTTTATTTATCGAGTGATCTGCGTTCTGTTATAAGGCATTTGGCTATAGCCTCTTTAAAAAAAGATATTTTATTTAAGAACAAGAGATTATAGAAACTAGAATTAGAAATTAATTAGACTGCAAATTAGATTTTAGGACAACGCCCGAGATGAGGATTGGAAGACGACTTGGATAAATGAATGTGGGTGTTACTATAGGATAGGAAATGCTGACAGTGCGGAATAGAACATAGGTAAGCGCGAAGTAATAAGTATGATTTATAACAGTTCGCGGTATTCGGTAACTGAATTCGGCTGCCAGACGTTGTATTCGCTACTTCGATCGTTTTTACACAAATAAGGTAACAGGTATCGGTCGCCGAATACGGCTGACGACCGAATTCCTTATACTATTGCGGTCACCGCACGCTGTATGCGTAAATTTCTTTGTTATTTTGCTATTGTATGTAACCTAATCCTCCTTCGTAATTTAAAATGTTAACTGGAATTTGACATCATGCCCGCTAAAATTTCAAATTAAGAAGGTTCTATCAAGCCTGTGATATCAAATCCACTCTTTGTGAGAGAAGAAAAATAACGTTAAATATTTTTACCAACTCACCATACATTTTCCAGTCAGTCATATTTTCAAGAAACATGAGTAGAACATGCATCTCGACCGCGGTTGTGGCGTAAAATATTCCAAGCCATCCAAGATATCTGCATTTGTTCAAAGCTTCCTTAGTATTCGTTGTAGCAGTGGCAGGATTTTCTAAAAGGAACATTCTGATCAAAGGAAATGCATTTTATGTGTATAATTAACCGTAGATTGACGGGATTTACAAGATGCAAGCTGCTGTTACCACTCGTTGCGTACTTCGACTAAGCAATGTTAGATTATTGCGATTGTTAAGCAACGTGCAGCACAGTCTCTACTTGGATGGGTGAACGATAGTGGCATTTCTATCTGACCGCTACCGTGCTTCGGAGGGCACGTTAAGCAGTCGGTCCCGGTTGTTTCAATCGTCAGATCATGTCGGAGTCGAAAATAGGTGGTCTTAAAACTCCTACAACAAGGTTGAACATCAACCTGAATGAAGCACGAATTATTTATTTTTTTAATAAATAAAAATGGATGTTACTATGGAATTTCTATTCTCGTATTCATTACTGACTAAGTAACTAGTCAAATACTTTAAAGGTTAAAGTTTTGTTGAAGTTTTCACGTCTTATTGTTCGGCACTAATTCGTCCGGTTAAATGTTTTAACCCAATTAATGCCGGATTACAGGCGTTCGGTCTTTAAGTAAACGGGGGCATTTTATTGCTTCAAGTTTATTAAGCGTAAATAAAATACGCGCATTTGCTTGTGTACTTAAATAAACTCAAATAAAAAAGCCCGTTGGCATAGTGGCATGTGAGAGCGGTTACTGTGTCGGGGGTTGCAGGATCGATTCGCGCCCAGATTCAAATACATATGTGAAGATATAGTTGTTTGCGACGACGTCTAGGTGTCAATTATATATACTCAAATAAATTATTTGTTTATTCGTATTAACGTAACAATTTTTTTCTTTTTTAAAGTGCAATTTGTGCTTTATTCGCATAAAAAATCGTAATTTATAATTAAAATGCTGCGACCATAATTTTCATTTTCAAAATAATTGCCTTTACCTAACGATGGCACTTAATATAATTTTTATTTTCATTTCTCCAGGAGCGTTTATTAATCATTGATATTAAAATTCATTCCTAGTTTGCCTACCCGCCTTCCGAGAATATTGGAAAAATATTTAAATTAACGGCAATGGACAACATTCATAATCTTTGAATTTTGTGTTAAGCCATACTAATAAATGTTGTCTTCAATGTCGAGAATGTCAAAACATTATAATATTTTTTTATTTTATCTACAAAACGATACTTAGATAGCTGGCACCATACATGCTGAATTTTGGTACCTGTGCATTTGTCTGTACAGTACTTCGATCAACAATACACAACTCTATAGATAACGGGTTACGTACAAAATCAAAGCTAAATACTGTCCGCGTGGATGACGTGGTGACAGCTTCATTTGTTTACTACGGAAATCAGACAAAAGTTTTAAAACAGTTCTAAGTTCAACCTAATTACAACCATGACAACTAGCTATTAAGTAGCAAATCTTATTAATAAAATAAGAGCTCACGTTTCAAGTGCGCTGTTATTCACCGAGACGTATTTATTGCGCCGACCCGACATCTAGTTGTGTATTATTGATCGAATGTAAAATTAGTCAGAGTCATTCTTACGGATCGTCTTGGAAAATCAGAATGTGTGTGGTACTCGTTACACGGTACTCTCTTGCAGTATTGGCCGGTTTGAATCCAGAATCTGAAATTCAGATTCTAATTTCATCTTATACTAGCTGTGCCCCGCGGTTTCACCCGCAGCGCCCCCGTTCCCATGGGAATTTTGAGATTTTTATTCCCTATAAACCTCACGGAGCCCGAGACCTTTCCAACGAATGCAAAACCGTGGAAATCGGTCCAGCCATTCACGCGTGATGCCTTGACCAAGGAAAACGGGTTTCATTTTTATATATATAGATGATGCTGACTGACGTGTGTGCCATGACACTGGCCGAAAAATCTATAATATAAAAATGAATCGCTGAATCTGTTGCTAAGCGCATAACTTCAGAACGACTGCACCAAATTGGATGATTCTTTTTTTAATGTGTTCCTGATTGTCGCAGCCTCCGTGGTCTAGTGGTTTGAGCGCTCGGCTCACGATCCGGAGGTTCCGGATTCGATTCCCGGTGGGGATATCTCACAAAAATCACTTTGTGAGACTGTCCTCAGTTTGGTTAGGGCATTGCAGGCTGAATCACCTGATTGCCCGAAAAGTAAGATGATTCCGTGCTTCGGAGGGCACGTTAAGCCGTCGGTCCCGGTTACTTTCTACGGATAGTAGTCGTTACATGAGCCATGTCAGAGGCCTTTGGCGGCTCTATAACTCTGACACCAGGATTGGTCAAGTTGACCATCCACTAGATAAGAAGAAGAAGGATAAGGTTTTTATATAAGGAATAAAAATCTCAAAATTCCCACGGGAACGGGGGCGTTGCGGGTGAAACCGCGGGGCACAGCTAGTATCTAATAATTTTCTTTAGCCGAGACTTCCATTACAACAAGTCTAAAACCCGTTGACTACAGTCGACTCAGGTTCCACACCTCCTTCAGACAAACTACACGTTCGTGTTATTATTAATTCCCGCAATATGTCCGGTAACAGGAGTCTCGGATCATATCTTGCAAGTAGATCCTCAATTAAAGCGCGTCCGGATCGTCGCTCGTTAATTAACTGACGGCTACCGCCGCAGAACGGAACATCCATTTTCATTATAATATCTCGGTTAAGTCTCTAATGGAATGCATTACAGAATGAAGACTACTGCAGTTAAATAAAATGCCTTTTGTTTCTTTATAGATGTTCGAGAAAAAAAAATACCTTGTCATAACTTTATTTTCATCCATATTAATAAAAATCAAACACTGAATGTTTGTACGCTCATAATTTCTAATCGACTGCACCAAATTGGATAAATCGTTCCTTTATGTGTTTGTTATCGTCAGGAGAATGTTTGTATGAATATATAAAAAATAATAGCATATATAAGATATATATATTAATGCGTAACGTAAGTTCGCCAGGTCAGGTAATCTATCTATATGTCGGGGAAACAGGGATAATTATCCCACTATCGGGGACATGTCACATCAGGATAAGCACGAGCATTATACCGCCAATACAACATCAGATATCTTAGGATTCCTAGGTCTTGATCTTGAAATAATAACTCACAGGACTTCATTACAATGACATTGCTTGTATTTTACACACGATCATCATGGATTACAGATTACAGTTAGGATACGTCTAGATTCAATTAATTGATGGAACCTAAACGACCTCCCTTCACCCCATCAGTCGTCCTGTCCACGCCATAGAATATCTTTTCCCTATTCTATACTCGATTCGCAATACGATCGTGATGTCGTCAACACCTCATCCTTCCAATCTACGTTTCCCATCTGATCCCAATCCAACCGTCTCCATTTCCCTCCAAAACTCTAATAATCAACTCTCATCTGTCATAGTGCGTAACACCACAGACTTAACACAGTCTATTCTCCTACCATAGACTACACCACGAAGGTAGAACTCACGTCACGGAATAACAAAACTACCGATTCCATCAGTCAACTGAATTTACAAACTACTCTTAAACTTCTACAGACTACAAATAATGTAGTGACGTTATAATCCGCTATTTGGTGTGGCGCCACTGATGCCACGCTCCAACATACAGACTAAAAATAATGTAGTGACGTTATAATCCGCTATTTGGTGTGGCGCCACTGATGCCACGCTCCAACACGGCCATCCTGCTAGCACACGTCCTCGTGTGTTAGCTAACCTGCACAGAAATAACCAACGAGAGTATTTGTTCGCCTCGGCCACTTCTGACCAATCATATTTCTACAAACAGCTCAAATAAAGAAACTTCGTAACTGTATAGTTTTTTTTTTTCTTTTAAATTACTCGAATAAAACTCTACTTAAATATCAACCAAAGCCATAAAAAATATCAACCAGAGCCATGTACCACTGTCGGTTGTAACAACAAATTAACACAATTAAATTAACCACACAAATCGAAACTTCACTCTAGTAAGCCCCTCTATCGCCACGGCTCTCGAGCCGTCCAGCAATCGCAATTGCTCTCACAGCCGCCGAGTCTACTCCTGGACTCTATGGTTCCTCCAGAACCCGACCTCCGCCAGAGTTGCCTGCTACCGCGTACTCACGGACCACAATGTAGACACCGACCTCTGGTACGGTCAACACAATACGGCCGATAGAGTTCTTACTCGAGTTTCAACCAAAACAAGTTTACTTATCCTCATCAGGATCACTATTAACATCAACTTCGACTGGTACATGACCTACTGGCATCTTTCGTAATCTATCGTGACCAAAACCCTGGGGCCAGTAACAGTGACAGACTCTGGGTTATTATTCACACACAATCAACAATTTAATCACAATTGATTTACTACCGAACTTTTATTCGTGGTCACAACACAAGATTTAGCAAACGCATTTGCCCTTTATGCACTTCCATTTCGGAATGCCGAGTCGTCCCATGACTCTACGGTCTTCGCTACCAGGCAAGACCCGACCACACTACCCAGAGCTACCGCCTACTGCCTACCCACGGACTACTACAAGTAGTAGACACCGCTTTCTAACGGCCTACAGCTACGGCACTCTGGTGCGGTCTCAGACTGACCCATACGACATAAAACCAGTAACAATCAACCACTTAATTAACCTCACTGTCTCCACTTTCGCCTGAGTCAGCTGTTACCTGACCCACAGGCATCTTCCTAACACGATCAAGTGCATACTTGTAAAAGTACGTTTAGAGTTCAAAGCTTTCAACGTGTACCGATCACCATCGTTCGGTCACTCCTGACCTAATTAACTCTACTTCAACAAAAGACTTAGTTAAGCTCAAACTATTATTCTTTTCGTATGAACAAATTTAAGTATCTCAATATTCATAATCACATTGCTTATCTAAACATTAGAACTAGAACATCGTCAGGCGCAAGTACCCATTAAAAATCAAATTAATCTCAAATCAAAGTAAAAGTCAAGTGTGTGTGTCTTGTCCAGCTATCCCCGTAGCCCCAGTACGCAGCCATCCCTGTGACTGGCTGTGATCACCCATAAACCTGATCATCCCTGTGATCAGCCACTTTCGTGATCATCGCAGTGATCACCCATAGCCCTGATCATCCCTGTGATCAGCCACTCCTGTGATCATCCCAGTGACCACCCGTGATCATCCCCGTGACCACCGAAATTTACGACTCAAAAGGACACGCACAACTAGTTACCACACAGTCAAAAGTGACTACAGTTCATCATCACAAGGCTCAAAATCACTAACAATGGGTACTTGCCCTTCGGGCATTTTCCTATACCAGTCAATGATACTATATTGTGTACTCGTTCGGTCAACCTGACTATTAAGAAGCTACAGACCATAATTCTTAGCTAATTAAAATTATTATCAATCGGGAATCAAAAATACACAGAAAATATAGTGCCACACAGGCTGATGCCACACAGGCTATTGCCACATAGGCTATTGCCACACAGGCTGGTACCACACAGGCTATTGCCACACAGGCTGGTGCCACACAGGCTATTGCCACACAGGCTGGTGCCACACAGGCTATTGCCACACAGGCTGGTGCCACACAGGCTATTGCCACACAGGCTGGTGCCACACAGGCTATTGCCACACAGGCTATTGTCACACAGGCTATTGCCACACAGACTGGTGCCACACAGGCTAGTGCCATACAGGCTGGTGCCACACAGGCTGATGCCACACAGGCTAGTGCCACACAGGCTGATGCCACACAGGCTAGTGCCACACAGGCTGTCGCCACACAGGCTAGTGCCACACAGGCTAGTGCCACACAGGCTGTCGCCACACAGGCTAGTGCCACACAGGCTTTTCACCAATGGTTAATATTAGCAAAGACCTAACTCACCTGCGCCGTTATCGACACATTCCGACTCTACTATACTGGTAGGTGCCTCCAAACCTACATTCAACTCCAATGGGACGTAACACTTTATTAACTATCAGTTACTAGTTTATCAATAATTAGATTATCTCAAAATCATTAAAATCTCACATGAATCATCAATGCCATGTAACACATGAATACTAGGTACCACGTCATTTTCAACTTTAACTTCAATAGACTATTAATCTCAAATGCACATTACAATATGAGCCATGAGTGAGTAACATTAAGCTTGTCTAGTCACGTCTAGTCACGGCAACCAGCCAACCAGCAATCACATTGCTCAACAACACACGGTCTCAGCAGACCACTCCACAGTACGGTCAATCCAGACCACGACCATCGCCGAGTTCGAACATTGAACTCAATAAGTCACATAGTCACATGAAACCCTTACTCATACTCTCATATTTTACAACGGGATAAACATCCAAAATACTTTCAATAAGCTTTCTACTTTATCAAGTGGTACGAAGATTCACTACAAAACTCTCAATGTTAACTGACTCAAATATCACAAAATAGCTCACCGGATATTTCCCAACAAACCAATCATTACCGCAATACATCACCAATTTAACATCCAATGTGAATTTGTCGTGATAGATTCTTGAATAATTTGGAATACCGCAATCCCTCATATTCCTCAGGTTACAGGATTGAGAAGAGAACCACGTTCTACTCCGGACGAGGTTTATCAATACTCACAATAATTACCAGCATTGATCCAACATGAAAATAAGAAAACATATTAGAACATATCACATTACATAACAAGATTACACTTGAATCTTTCGGAAGCTCATATTTACCTTCTTAACTCCACAATAGAGTAGAAAACTAACTAACTATACTCACAAAACATTCCAAGTTTTATAACCAATTGCAAAATAAACATTACGTAAAGCGCCATAGTCATCGGGATGATGATTCAGACATATCTCGGAATACTACGAGCTTCATAATCCAGTGGAAGGTACATGAATTTCAATCTCGTCGTCGTCGTCGCCGTCGTCCATTCCAGTAACAAATAACAAATCTTAAATTTCTTTCTCAAATCATAAGAAGCCATTTTTCCATCAACGCCGTAGTTATGTGGACTACATCGTTTATGTTTCGTCCACCCGTGGGAATATAGCATCCAAATTCAAATACCACACCATGGCGATATGATATTCAGCACCAATCTCTCAGTTGCTATGGTGAAATTTATCATTCTCTGCTGGAAACTTAGTGGGCAATAGCGATCCTTATCCTTCTCTGTTGGACGCTCGGTGGGCAATAGCGATCTTTATCCCACTTCTGATGTCGGGGAAACAGGGATAATTATCCCACTATCGGGGACATGTCACATCAGGATAAGCACGAGCATTATACCGCCAATACAACATCAGATATCTTAGGATTCCTAGGTCTTGATCTTGAAATAATAACTCACAGGACTTCATTACAATGACATTGCTTGTATTTTACACACGATCATCATGGATTACAGATTACAGTTAGGATACGTCTAGATTCAATTAATTGATGGAACCTAAACGACCTCCCTTCACCCCATCAGTCGTCCTGTCCACGCCATAGAATATCTTTTCCCTATTCTATACTCGATTCGCAATACGATCGTGATGTCGTCAACACCTCATCCTTCCAATCTACGTTTCCCATCTGATCCCAATCCAACCGTCTCCATTTCCCTCCAAAACTCTAATAATCAACTCTCATCTGTCATAGTGCGTAACACCACAGACTTAACACAGTCTATTCTCCTACCATAGACTACACCACGAAGGTAGAACTCACGTCACGGAATAACAAAACTACCGATTCCATCAGTCAACTGAATTTACAAACTACTCTTAAACTTCTACAGACTACAAATAATGTAGTGACGTTATAATCCGCTATTTGGTGTGGCGCCACTGATGCCACGCTCCAACATACAGACTAAAAATAATGTAGTGACGTTATAATCCGCTATTTGGTGTGGCGCCACTGATGCCACGCTCCAACATATATATATAAAATTCAAAGTCCTGACTGACTGACTGACTGATAATCAACGCACACTCACAGCCTCAACCGCTACACCTAGTAATATGAAATTTGGCAGGAAGGTTCTTCAAGTGACGTAAGTGCACACTAAAAAAGGATTATCGAAAATTCCTACGGGAACGGGCTCGATGCGGGCAAAGCCTCAGAGCGCTGCTAGTTTAAAATATATAACGTTTAACATTTTCAGAACCATTTGGCGTAATTTAACAAATCCGTAATCATTTCGGTCACACTCAAAACAACTAGCAGACATTACATCAAATACTCACACTCTAAAATAATTAGTATCCACTCTAATCCCACAGCTGGGCAAAAGCTTCTAATTAATCCTACTCCTTACAATGTAATCCTAACACATTTGACAAAGCAGCCCTAACTTGAATAGCCAACCAACCCCCACATTTGTCTCAACATTACACCATCATTTGGTTCTGAAGAGGGTATTGGATCTGGAATTGGTTACGTAATTCCTTCGGGATAACTTACGGGATCGAATGAACAGAACATGGTGGAGGCTTAATTATAAGAGATACTTGTTGATTGTGACCAACTCATTATTCGATATCTTTTTTCGGAACATGCCATGAAAATGTTATATGGAATTGTACCTAATGATATTTTTGAAGTGAAAACGCCTTAAGCGGCGTTGTGCATGGGTAAAAAAAAATTTACTCGCGTCAGGACATTTACTTGACCTGATGGAAAATTTGTAAGACGTTATTAAAAGTTTTCACTTCTGCCGTCATTCCCGTCAACCCTTTGTTTTTTTTATGATGCTATAGCATTGTAATTAAGTTGAAGCATTCATATGTTTGTTTGAATAAGGTAATAGATGAAACTGCCTATTACATTCTAAAAAGTCTATAATAACCAAAACAAAAGAAACAAAAGAAGGTTATAGGCGTATACTGTAAAGGTATGTTTTCACCAGCGACCGCGGTAGCAACCCCAAGCAGCAATGCTGTTACAGTCAGATGCAAGTTTTCATAAAGATACATTTAAACCAGTAGCGATGCTCGCGGTCGGCAGTTGCTGCCTGCACTGCAGTTGTTACCGAAAACATACCTTAATCCTTTTATATTATTTTTTTATCCTTTTATCCTTTTATATCAGTAGGCAAATCAAATATTGTATACGTGAGTAATTTCGTTTGTGAGACAAAAGGCCTTTGCCGTGAGTAGCATATTAAAGGCTATTAGCCTGCTTGAGCCTGAGGCTAATACGTTTTTACCTTTTTAACAGAAGAAGGATGAGGAACGCTCGAGTCAATAATATAATAATACATAGATATTAAGTGCTTCCTTTGTTTTTATTTTAAGTGCTCACTCGAAATACTTAACACAATTTCATCCGAACGTTATGTTGTCTTCTTTCCACGTTATTAAACAATATTCTCTTAAAAACGTTCCCGAGGTTTTCTCAAGGATAATCTTTATTCTCTGATATAAATCAATGTAATGGTTAAAGTTCGGTAACGGTTGTTTTACGAGTTACGAATGTTTGCATATTTTTAAGATTCTTCTTTGATAAGAGACTTTTTCCGTTTTATCGTCATATTTGTTTCGGATCACTATTCTTTATATCTACGTCATTCGCAAACCTTAGTAATAAATAGACAGTTTCAATGCAGCGTGTACTGGAAAGCGACAAGGGCACACTCTTAAATTGGCGAATTTTCATAGTAAATCTTTTTTTTATAATTTTAGTAATCGTCTTGATATCATCATTATCATTAAGATAAAGGATATTATAAGCATTATACACATTTTGGCACACCCCACGGCCACCGTGGGCCTTCATATCACACTTTCATCGTATAGCTACATAACATACACACACACATACTGGTGGAAACGGGCATATATATTCGTTACTAATGCCCCAAATACACATTGCTATAGTCGGCTAATGTGGTCGCCGACCTTATTACACCTAGTTACCTATTTGTCAACTGCACTCCTGCTGCACAGCTGCATTCCACCGAAAGCGGCTGACTACCGCATTCTTCATTCTTCTGCAGTTGTCATCGCATGTTGCATGCAGCGAGCGACTTTTATTACGAGCTCCACTACATAGTATAAAACAAAGTCGCTTTCCGCTGTCTATATGTCTGTCTGTCTCTATTTATGCTTAGATCTTTAAAATTACGCTATGGATTATGACGCGGTTTTTTAAATAGATAGAGTGATTCAAGAGGGAGAAGAGGAGAAATTCCCATAGGAACGGGCACAACGCGGGTAAAACCGCGGGGCGCTGCTAGTTTTCTATAAAACACGTTAAGCTAAAACACAATTTTATTACAAATTCAATTTAGATAAGACGCTCGGATCCGCCTACTAAATATAATAATCATAAATCCATCGTTTTCTATTTACTGAGTGATGTAATTCCAGATACGAAGTGTTCTCGGCGCTGTTCGCCACTTTAATGATGAATGTCACCTTTTTATTCAGGGTTTCAAGAAAATTTCTTATTAAATTAGTTAAGAATGTCTTAAACAACATTAGAACATTTTATGACCCAATAATGAAGAGAATTAAAGAACAACTTTATTTTGATTTTCTTTTTAGAAAGCTACTTAAAAAAAGTTTACAAAGAAAGATTTTTGAAGTTGCTTACTAAATAATTACGCTCATGTACCTGATAATATTTGATATTTTGTCATCACCATAAAAAGAGCTGGGCTCTTGGTGCGTCCGATGCAGGTCTCCATCTATTCCTATTCAGTGCAAGCTTCTTCACATATTTATACTGTCAGACATTTTTTCTCTAATCTGGTGAAATTAAGAATAATTGGTATTAATACCTAATCAACCATAACCTATAGAGAACATCCAAAAACGAATGTCTTCCAAATTTAACTCAAGTAAAATGATTTCATAAACAAAAATAGTTAGGAAAAAGTATTAGCCTGTAATGTCCCACTGTTGGGCAAAGGCCTCTCGTCTCACTGAAGACATCAGTACAGTGAGGAGGTTTCAGGCGTTATCACCACGCTTGCCTAATGCGGGTTGGTGATCTCAAATCCGAGCCATGTTTGAAAAGTAGGAAACATGTTTTCGCTCGACCTGGGAATTGAACCCGAGACCTCAGTCTTGGCAGGCGAGTGCACATACCACTAGACCACCGAGGCGTAAACATAAACAAATCCATATTAAACTTCATCAACACATCACTACTTTGCTCAAACATCAGTATAATATAAACCAGGACACTCGAACCATAAATTCTTAACAAGATGAAACCAATACGTCAACGTCAAATCTCCGTTTCGTGTACTTAATTGTTTATTTCACGTGGAAACGTTAACGTAATTTACCGCTAACACTTTTGTTTACGAGTGTACGTATTGAGTCTGTTTTGGAATTAAATGTCAACAACAAGAGTTAGTATTTATTTTCAAAAATCATTAGCCGCGTACCCACCTAGCGCACAGGCTCGCGAGCCGTGGCTCGCGAGCCATGGCTCGCGAGCCAGCCTCAGTAGTTTTGTTCAATTTTCACGAGGCCGCCTCGCGAGGCAGGCTGAGCCATCATAAGTCGTATATATTCAGCTGCAGCTATTTTCCTAGCTTCGCGCGCGAGCCAAAACATAACCGTACCCACCTAGCGCACAGGCTCGCGAGCCATGGCTCGCGAGCCAAATGCTCGGCTGGTGTGGACGTGCCTCGGGCTGCCTCGGGCGCGCGTTTGCTCGGCTGACAACGGCTCGGCCCCGAGCGACAACAGATGGCTCGGGGCCGAGCCGTGCTCAGCCGAGCAAACGCGCGCCCGAGGCAGCCCGAGGCACGTCCACACCAGCCGAGCATTTGGGCGTGCGCTAGGTGGGTACGGAGCTGAACAAAACTACTGAGGCTGGCTCGCGAGCCATGGCTCGCGAGCCATGGCTCGCGAGCCTGTGCGCTAGGTGGGTACGCGGCTATTGCCACGTTTCGTTGTAATTTTATAACTCACGAACGGGCTCACCTATCCAAACCAAATGTTTAGGCTTTGTTCGGAATATTTAGTAGATGGTTTATGTACATAAGTTCCCAATAAAAATTTCTCAACTAGTAGATGTCGATAACATAAGCGTGTTCAACGATCAAAATCGAACCTCTTATCTTTACTACATTAAGTATTATGTAGATCTATTATAATGCCGATAAAATAAGTTTCTAACACATATTTTTATTCAAAGTTTATTAATCTACTTACTTTACTGATACCTTTAATTAACGCGAGACTTTTGTCCTTTGGGATCTTAGGGACCGTTACTTACAGCAAGTTATTATATAACCAATAATTTTCCCTAAAAACCTTATAAATTCAGTTAGTAAAAGCTGCTTTCAAAACATTTTCCTTATCCCTTAGGATGTAAATTAATGGGAGGAACTAAAGGACACAGAATATACAACGTTGTTATGTTGAGTAAACTCGCCCTTTGCAAAGTTTACAGTCAAATTCCTTGGAATGATCACAGAGGGACAAATTGACGATATATTGTTGTGCTGTGTTATCTCTTTCTGGGTAATAAAGTATGATGTTACAATGCTCGAGAACATTTTCCTGTTCCTTTAAATAAACACACATTTTTGTTGTTTTATACCAGTTATGGCGTTTGAATGTGAACACAATAATTATGTAATTCCCCTTTGATGTTTTGTTTTGGAAGCTATTTTATTTTTAAATGTGATGTGTTTTGTGAGTAATATGGTCGGATCAAAGGAATCAAACATATTTTCAAACACGAAAGCACCACAATATCAAAGTTAGTTAAAAAGGGACTCGTGTTCTGTCACCTTCCTTATTGCCCCTAGCAAGAAGGTGGCAAAACACAGCGGTATAAGCATTATGTTTACTTCTTCTTCTTATCGAGTGGATGGTCAACTTGACCAATCCTGGTGTCAGAGTTATAGAGCCGCCAAAGGCCTCTGACATGGCTCATGTAACGACTACTATCCGTAGAAAGTAACCGGGACCGACGGCTTAACGTGCCCTCCGAAGCACGGAATCATCTTACTTTTCGGGCAATCAGGTGATTCAGCCTGCAATGCCCTAACCAAACTGAGGACAGTCTCACAAAGTGATTTTTGTGAGATATCCCCACCGGGAATCGAACCCGGAACCTCCGGATCGTGAGCCGAGCGCTCAAACCACTAGACCACGGAGGCTGTTATATTATGTTTACTTACCCAATATTATAAAGAGGTAAAATAGAGGGTAGAAAAGTTTCTAACTTTGTTTGTAAAGGCTAATCTCAGAAACCTCCCCTCCGATTTTAATAATTCTTTTTGAAATATATAGCCACATTCAATGTAAAGAAAATGGAATCTTTTTATCCTGAAATTCTTACGGGAACGTGTTCAACGCGAGTAAAACATAGGGCACTGCTAGTGTTATATAATAACAGTATTTTATCTTTTCATGTCTCCTCGCTAGCTCTTTTATATACCTGTTATTATGAATAGTCTTCCCACAGCTGGGCAATGGTCAATAAAAAGGACATCAAGAAGAAGTCGTCTGAAATAATATACTGCCTCCGGCTTTCAGTATCCTACAGCGCCACGAACGTGCTCCGTGTACTAATACCTTTATTCAAGGGACCAGTAAAATAATCTACTAAATAACGTAACAGCAATTTGGTATAAAACTTCTTTTAGCTTCACTAAAAGCGTTAGTCTGTCGACAGTTTATTATGACTTGACCTCTGAGACTCGCGTAAAGTTTACTGCAGACTATATTTGAGTAAATTTTAAGACTGCAATGACACTCAGTTTCAGTTTCACAGACTGACAAATCTCGCATTTTTCGGTATTAAAAATACTGTGTCGTAATGGAAATTAATCATTTCAGTATTATAATCATTTAACTTTTGTTTGATTCAAATAGTATTGGAGATATTCGTCAATTCTGTGATGATTTTGAAATTTTGCTACTGTGTGTCCACTTGCATATTTCATACATCTATGTAAAAAAACACTCAGTTTCGAGACTGACTTGATTATAGTCTACGCTCAGCCTTAGCAGCTCGTCCTTACTGTAGCAAATATTTCTGAGATCATCTTGAACTTTCCCAAAAATTCAAGAAAAATGAGAAAGTAAATAGAGTGAAAGGATTAGTGGATAAGTCCATTAACTGTTCGTTACTTGACAGGCGCTGACAAAAGATTTTGAGGGCACTCCGATGTCGAGGACGCTTCACTTTATGTCGTCGATTTTAATTAAGTTATTTGTTAGAGCTTAGACCCTGATTTGAGATACGTTTTGCGCACATTTTGTGACAGCAGATTTAATATTTTGTTGAAATTTTAGTCACATTTTATTGAAATTGTTGATATAGCGACAGTTGGCGATGTAATTTCAAAATTAGAAGAGCTTTATTGTGACTGAGTGAAACAAACCAAAAAATACTCGATCAAAACAACCAATTCACAACAACCAATACAAAATAATATTATCATAATAATAATAAAATTAAGGCCTTAAAAAAACCATTAGTACATTTATTTAACTAATCATTTCACATTTGAATTTTTATTTGTTTATTTAACCTAACATAATGTATAATATTAGATTTAATATATATTTTTCATATATCCAGGCAAGCAGCGGTAGCACTGCGGTCAGAATGCCGCGCGCCGGCGCACTTGTGCTGGCTATGGCGGCTGTTCTGCTGGCCTGCTCGGCTCAGTGGACACATGCCTCATACATCGACCCTGGTCGGTATTATACTATTGTAGCGTAGCTTAGCGTAGACTAAGCGTTGTCTAATGAGATTTTCTTTTTAGGTTAACCGGTACGTGACCGTAAGCTGAAGCATCACTCCCTTAGGTATCACTAGTCGCGCCCCGCGGTTTCACCCGCGTTGTACCCGTTTCCGCGGCGATAAAAAGTAGCCTTTGTCCTTTCACAGGCTCTGGACTAACTGTGTACTAAATTTAATTCAAATCGGTTTCGTAGTTTTGGTGTGAAAGCGTGACAGACAGACAGAGATGCTTTCGCATTTATAATATTAGTTAGGATTTTCAACAATTTATTTACATCAAGAAACCGGCCCTAAGCCCTCCAACTGCGTTAAGTTGGAGAGAAAGATAGCGACAGAGAGAAAGAGGCTTCATTTTTACAATGCCACATCTGAAAGTATGACAAATTCAAAGCTATAACTCCTCTCATGCCTCTTCCAGTTAATATTGATGCAAACATTGATCACGTTAACTAGTAGAGCATTTTGCATTGAGTATTTTGAGCAGCAAGTTGTTCAAAATACTCATTCACTAGTACCGTTCAATCAAACTGAGACACGAACGCTGGTGATATAGCAGAAGACATTATAATCTATCCCTGACATGAAATCAATCAATATGAAAAAATATCTCTAAGAAATTGGAGTAGAAATTGGTAGATTGTATCTTCAATAAGCCCTAAAGATATAACTTTTCTAACAATTGACCTATATTTATCTTACAAGATTATTTCCCACTAAATTTAATACAGATTAGTAAAAAAGTCTGTAAAAGAAAATAAATAATGGTTTTACTTGGACAAGAGAATAAACGACCAACATCATAAATCATAAATATTTTATTTGAAGCTAAAAAGAAATTTCATCTTTTCCATCTTACTCATCTATCAATCTTAGTTTAAGAAGATTTTTATTAACTCAAATTTTGTTCCAGCTACTAAAAGGAAAAACAAATTTCCATAACTTAAAGGAATTTACATGATTCCGTAGCAAAATTTTATTAAGATTAAGTAAAATGGATTGAATCTTATTATTGACAATGTACTACGGATTTCGTAGCACGTACTACGAATTTTGTAGCCCGTAGCACTACGATGTCTGGCCGTAGGCTTAGTTCGTAGTCGTCCGTAGACTGAATTAATTTTATGAGAGGAGCCTGCAAACCAATAAAGTATTATTTTATTGACGTTCAAACTTTGTCAACAGGAGAAAACGATGTTGAAGTAAACCTCTCTGATTACGACGATGACCCCGCCGACCTGCAGCTACTCCAAGACGTCGGAAAGTAAGTCTTAGCACCCACATAATATAGTTTAAATTAGTCTTTAGTTAAATCTTGTTTTTGGGCAGTAAATAATCAGTTTGCATGATTTCTTTTACCCGAACCCAAGGAACCGGTTCAAGATGTATAAAGTTTAATGAGCCATAAACGAATATAAAATTAATGAAATGAAATTGAGATTTGGGGCGAATTTTATTATGTCTGTAAAATAACTTTTTTATTTCAATTTGATCTGAGAAAAATACAATAACCTTTTATTAAGAAACAAGTTAATTAAATACTCAATAAATGTATATATTTGACGTGGGTTTGTGATGAAATGATAACAGTGAAGTCCCATCGCCCCTCTGCCCGTACCGGTGTGGTAGTACGGTGACTTAGGCTAGTGTTCACTGATGTGGTTTCAGACGTTCGTCGCTGATCTACGTTTTCAGGCGAGCGTGCATCAAACGCGGCGGCAACTGCGACCACCGGCCCGGCGACTGCTGCCACTCGTCGTCGTGCCGCTGCAACCTGTGGGGCTCCAACTGTAGGTGCCAGCGCATGGGCCTCTTCCAGAAGTGGGGGTAAGGGAGCCAGCCCGCGCCGCGCCGCGGCGGCCGCTCCCGCCAGCCGAGCGGCCGCCGCGTCGCCGCCGCCCCGCGACGACATCGGACCCGTTTATTTCCTTTCCTACCTTCATTCTACACGAAAACAGGGACCTTGATTTCTCACGTATTTTTGGATTGTTTACAAACTTCCCGAGTGTAGTTTTGTTTTAGTCCGAGTTGCGGGGTGTCCGCCTGCTCGGTTGGGCAATCACCCAGCCTTATTGCCCAATCAGCGCGGCCGACACACAGCCCCGCCGCTCGGAGCCGCTCGCGAGACGATGCGTCCTCTCTTTCACGGTCTCTCCCTCTCTCTGTTCTTTTTCTTTCCTTCTCACCAGACGCGTCGCCTCACGAACACTATATCTAATGTATGTATGTAGAGTTAAGTAAACAGTAGATCAATAAAAAGTAGATAAACTTGGTGGTAAACTTATGTCGATAGGAAGTAGATGAAAATAAATGTATCTTTTAATGTTATAGTTGTTAAGAGAGTATTGGTAAAGATATAAACTTGGTGAAGGACGCTATAATAAGCCTTTGTATTGATACTACGCCATATTTGCGATTGGCAACTTACTTGATCTACATATGAATGTGTCGATGTGACTAATGTAGCTCTCGGACAGGGGGTATTGCAGTAGTTTCTCTGTACGTAGCTTCTTATATGTACGTTCCTCTATGGAATATTATAATTATATTAATATACTACTTTTATTGGAATATGGAAAATGATGGATTATATTAATAAATGTTTATCGACTATATTCTTGTTGTTATTTACACCTTTCACCCCAATAAACTCATTAGGCGTATACAAAAACCGACCTTGCAATACCTCTTATAGAAACGGTTATCGATTATCAATTAATACAACAAACTGAAAAGAAGCTTAAGCATCCCTTTTTGAGGGGAATAAAGCTGAAAATAAATAAAGCGTCAGCTGAATCCAGTGTCAGGATTAACAGCCCTGGCTGTTTGCCAAACGGACTTACTGACCTACAAGTTTTGGAGCGCAAACAACACGGAACAAAGGACAATTTTTCAGTTGTTTTAAAACTGAGGTACAGTATCAGCTTTATCTACTTAGAGCTTTATAACTAAAGTAGTTTTGTATACGTATATAAGACAAACCTAACTGACTTATAGATCAACGCACAGCCGAAACTACTGTTCCCAGAAACTTTAAAATGTATTACAGGGATTCCTTTTATAAACATCATTCACTAAAAAAGGATTTTGGGATATTCATCCCCTACCAGATCACTTCAAACGAAGCGAGAGTGGCCACTATTAACAGTAATATAATGGTAGTCAATAGTAACGTTTCTATTAATCGTTTCGCTTTCTCAAGGAAAGTGATAACAGTTCCACGTAATAATATTTTATAATAGTAACATTTGTACCCATAAATCGAATCAGGTTCAAAATACTCAATTCACTTCAGATAAAAAGTTGGTATCAAGCATATTTGTTCGAATCTTTCGTTCAATACAAACATGTACTTAGTTTTAAATTAACTTAATTAAAAGTTAAAATAACCAAATCAAAACTCATTATGAACCAAACAATGTACATGGCCAGATTAAATAACTTCACTTCATCAAGCCAGAGGTTCCCAACCTTTGCAGCTCTCAAATTAATTGTTTAACTTTCCCAATACTTTCCGCTTTGTTTTGTTTATCTCCTGTTGTTTGTAAAGCTTTTAATAACGCGCTTCTTCATTTATAGACTTAAAATCCTTTGATTATTCTAAGAGTGTTTATACAGTTGGATTTTTGGACAGTTTTTGTCTAGTCTTAAGACTAGTAATAAGACGAATATCTTGTTTTTGGGTCTATTTTGTTGTTTGATTTATGTTAATTAAATTCCCTTTCAATGCCTTTTCAAATAAAGCTTGAATTCAACAACAAGTGACAAACTAGCATAGTGATTTATACGTACAGCCGTTTTCACTATACTATCTCTATAAACTAGTTAAAATTGCTTCGTATTCTATTTATTTGTCTATAAGGGTTGATATTTTCAATGATCGAGACATCTATATAACGTCTATATAAGTAACGCAATGGTAATTAAATGGAGTCATTAATGAGCCCGCTCCGCTTGCAGTGGAAATCGGGCTTCATACTTGCCTTTCATCTAAGTTACGTCGTATCACATCTATAGAGCAGTATCGGGTTAGTATACAAAGTTAGTCAACCAACTTAATTTCAATATTATTAACTCGCCAAGACAACTTACTTAGTACAATAGATTATGAACCTTGGAAATTGAGAGGACAGTCCCTTTGTAAACAATATTTAACAGCGCCCTAGGAAATTGAATACCCCACTTTACGGACCTGTCTGAGTGTATTTGCATATTAGCCAATCAGCATGTTGTTCTATAAACAAAAATATCGACAAACCCCAAATGGTTATGGATATTCTTTAGAAACAGATGAATGTACAGAAAATGGCAGACAAATTTGGACTTTAAAGGTATTAAAAAAAGTCGGAAATTAGGTTGGTTTTATGAACGCTGTTTAACATCTTTTAGTTATGACTGTAACGACTGGAATAATAAGTCTGTTGGAGAAAAACTGAGTCAGTTTAGGAATTTTAAAAGTAATCTGATTTTAGGTCACCATGTAACTTGCTATTTAATTCTAAAGAATAGCATGAAATTCCGTCTATCCCTTTTATTTGCATCTAAATTATTAAAATATGTAAATTCCTTTGACCGTGGCCTAAAAAGGGTTGGCTAACGGCATTTTTATCGGCACCCCTTAACCATAGACAGGCATACAGTTTTACATATACATATATATCTATGTACGTACGTAGTGCCCAGGGGATGGCTCGAGCTTGGAAAATGCTTTGATAAGCGCTTTGACGAAAACCTTGTCAAATTTTGGATAAACCCACGGTAGAGCGAAGCACCTCTCTATTTCGTGGAACATTCCATGTCAAAATTAAACAAGTTACATTAAAGTAGACGAATAACTAGAACTAAGAATCTCAAAAATCAACAGACTAAAACACAAACTTATGTGAAACACTGATATTTTATTGACACTGCTTTATCGTATTGATCTTAACTGCATAGAACCCGTTCTCTTAACAATTTCGAGATCAAAGTACGAGTAGATTACACCGTAACGATGGCGATCTAATCTAAAGAACACATCTATGCCAAAAATAATCAAAATTGGTCTAGCCCTTGACATTAAAATAAAATAAAAAATAATAATAATATGCTCAAAAAAAACCCTAAGTTAAGCAAGATGTTTCAAATAAACTTGGCTATAAATATAAATTATTTCATCCTTGAAATACAAACAAATCGTAAATAATAACAGCTGTATAAAAACGATATCGGGAGAACCAATCAGAATGCGGCATAGCTCCCTCATAACGTAGCTAGTGATGTATCAAAATGCTGAGGGCATTATATACATCACAATAATACGAGCATACGAGAGACTTTTTCCCGGACTTTTTTATCCTTTACAACGAACACATTGTATTTGAAATCTTAGTCTAATCAACTTAGAACTAAAAAGGTGCTATTTGAAACAGACACTAAGGATGTGTTCCCGTTAAAGCGGAGCAGAGCTTTCTGGAGCTCAACTGACCAATCACAACGCATTACGAAAAGAGTTTGATAATGTCAATGTCATGTCAATGTCAATGTCAATGGTTGACAATTTCAATGCGTTGTGATTGGTCGATGGAGCCCCGTACAGATCAACTCCGCTTCTATTGACACGACAAGTATCAGAATAACATCGTGGTACGATCTAATAATCTTATAGAAAGTATCAAATAATGCACATAGCAGACAAAAGTCTTCCAACAAGGAAATGCATACGTTTGCTGGAGACTTAAGTATTTTGTCTGCACAGGTTATAACACATATTTCACCAAACCGTAATATATTTTATTCCACATTCAATACCAAGCCTTTTATTATGAATCTTACGAAACCGTCTGTTTATCACTCTTAATATAGAAAACATGATTGTCAGTACATCCCTAAACGCCCACTGAAAACGTGATGAAATGCCGGCCTTAAGCCGTTGACCCACTGATGGATGCAAGCGGACGAACTACACTTGTGAACGACCCTTTATTTATATGTATCGTAAATTCGAGGTACCGTAAGGGCACGTTCACACAGACGGTAATCACGTTACGCTGTTTTTACGAGACCTCGGTTCGAGCAAATTGTCAAAGTGGTTTGAAAAGTGTACATTGGGACGTTTTAGTTGTGGTTTGTTTATGTAGTTAGGATGGCTGATTGAATACCAGAACTATACAGAGTGGCTTTTATAACAGCCTCCGTGGTCTTGTGGTTTGAGCACTCGGCTCACGATCCGGAGGTTCCGGGTTCGATTCCCGGTGAGGATACCTCACAAAAATCACTCTGTAAGACTAGCCTCAGTTTGGTTAGGGCATTGCAGGCTGAATCACCTAATTGCCCGAAAAGTAAGATGATTCCGTGCTTCGGAGGGCACGTGAAGCCGTCGGTCCCGGTTACTTTCTACGGATAGTAGTCGTTCCATGGGCCACGTCAGAGGCCTTTGGCGGCTCAATAACTCTGACACCAGGATTGGTCAGATTGACCATCCACTCGATGAAGAAGAAGAAGAAGAAGTGGCTTTAAAACGGTCAGTATGTGTTCGCTTGAAAGTACATACATCACAAAAACTCTATGGATCACAAACACTATGGCATTTAACATTAGATAACATAATTACCTACATAGTATAACAAACAGATTAACTAACTTTATCAACATATTGCCGCACTCAGAGACGACCATTAAATCGACACTTAAATGACGTAATTTTTCATAAATGACGTGTCAAAATCACTCTTTAAATCTCTACTAAGGAAACATTTGACGTCTCTGAGTACAGGCGAGTGAGTACAAGTGTTAACATAAATTGTTTACTAAAACAGGTAATATTCTTTTGCACAAAATTACATCATTAAATAGCCATTCACATTTTCAGCATCACGCGGTATAATAATTAAAATATTCAGCTGAAAAATTGTAAAACCAATTAATGAGGGTTTGCTTTTTGTACAATTAACGTAAGCTCGAATAATTCGCATGTTGAAATTTAAAGCCACCTTAACACGCTAGTTTTTACCCGTCGAGTTTACTTGCGCAAGTCATAGTAACCTTCGGAATTAGCATAAAACATCGAATTCGAATCGAATAAAAAATAAAGTAAATTAAAGTATTAGCCCGTAATAGCCTCTCATAAATAAATCTCTCATATTACTGAAGATATCAGTACATTAACAAATATTTAACTAAGCAAAGTTATGTCTTTTTCTTTTTTCTTTATCTTTACTTTCGTATTGACAGATGATAGAGAAAAGTGGAATAAACTCCATCGACAAGAGCCCAGCTCTTTAGGTTTAAAGTTAAGCACACGAAATAATTAGAAACAATTTTTAATTAGAAATTCAGGACCAAGACAGTGTTTTGTATACATAGTTACTCCCTGCACATTCAAATGCTCACGCTCAGTTATACTCGAACATAATGTTCAAGTAAACCTAGCGTGTATGGTTACCTTTACACTTTACGTAAGAGCAATTGTGACGTGAAAATAATTGCATGTTAAATGAATAGTCAGTAGCAGTTCATGGTAATTTTAGTTCCATTTCATTCCCAAGCCGGAACACGTTACATTCATCACTGTAATGAAATAAGTTATGAGCAGCTACTATTTGTTCTTTACGTTACAGTTAAGTTAAAGTAACAGTATCATTTACGTAATATTTTTCCTTCTGTTCCTTAACCAGTGAAGGTAGTAAATTGAGGTGTGTGACTGACTTATTTATCATCGCAAAATAGTTTGTTTAAACGACGCCATTTTGGTGGCCTGCTCGCTGTTCTACGTGAAAACTTTTAACTTACAGATGAAGCAGTAAGAGCCTGTTCACTGATTCCGGCTGCGGTCGTTAAAAATGACAGCGGATGTCGTCGTCAACTTGCACAGTGGCAGCAGATTTTGTATGAAAGTTCATACTACTATATATTTGCTAAAGAGCAAAAGAGACAAAACATCGAACAAAAACATAAACACACCCCTAGTGTATTTTCAACGCTTTAGAAACCGCAATGAATTCTTGTTTACAACTCAGACAAAATGTGTAGAATACAACAACGAAACGCGACTATATGGTGTTTGAAATACAATGTTTATGCAAAAAATTAAAGGTTCATTTGAACGAGGCAACACAGGTAGTGTGTATGACATGTTGTAGCTGTGTTGGAATGTAGCCGCGGGTTCCGCTACGGAACTCTGGATATGAAATGTGGTTGAATGAAACTAGCCATTGCTTGATATTTTGTTTGCGTCGCTTAGTGTGTACCTACCACAATATTCCGCAACTATTACATTGGGAAAGTTATTTTGCATTTAAGTTATTATTTTGTTTGTAGCATTTTACATAACAATTATTTTAGATAGTTGTTTTTCTAGTTCACTGAAATAACACTATTTCCTAATCAACGTACTTAGAAAACTAGGAACGGGATTTCCATTCAAATTTTTATCTACCATCCTATGGTTCAAATTAAAGAGCATTTTGTATGAAAAACAAAAGAACATCAGTACGCGCGGACGACTGCGGTGCGTAGCTGGATGACTAAAAAATTGTTTGCAGCTACTACAGAGCAGTCCTGTTTCAAAACATTTTTTTTCAATTTTCACTTAAAAGAGAAGTTATAATTTACCCTTATTCAAGTGGTAACTCTGATCTCGACCTTACCCAAAAGACGAGGGGATCTGTTTTTACAGCCGTCGGACACCCATAACATAATTTGCCATCGCCGTCATATGCACAATATGGGTTTAGGATCCGGAGCCTATTTCCTTATTCATGGCGCAATTTTAATATATTCGCGGAATATTGATATTATATCACACTAATCGCGCCCCCTTGTTTCACACACAGTGTACCCATTCCCGCAAGAATTTTGGGATAAAATGTATCCCATATGCTATTCTGATGTATAACATAAATTACTGTAAATTTTCATCCAAATCCGTTCAGCTGTTTTTACGTGATAGAGTAACGAACATACATACATACATCCTCAAACATTTTCGCATTTATGATATTGAAGTAGCATTCATCTACTTAATGATTCTTAGGTACAAGCCGCCTTTAATTAAAGATATTTAATTGTTTTAAAAATACCCTACATTACATTTTGAGTATATTAAACTTCAGCGTGTTCCAAGTAACATTATTATTATCGAGCATGTAATATGACATTATAGGGCCTCTGTACATTGACGTCATTTAGTGTTTAATCACTACATAGTATAAAACAAAGTCGCTATTTTTGTCTGTTTGTTTGTCTGTTTGTTTGTCTGTTTGTCTGTATGCTTAAATCTTTAAAATTACGCAACGGATTTTCATGCGTTTTTTGTAATAGGTAGAGTGATTCAAGAGGAAGGTTTTTATGTTAAAAAATTCCCGAAATTCCCACGGGAACGGGCACAACGCGGGTAAAACCGCGGGGCTCTGCTAGTTTTTTTATAAAAATAAGTTTTCTCGCAGCAATATTTTCTTAGAAGTTTTTCCAAGAAGCTCTTTTCATACAAGAAGCCCCATCAAATAAACTATTCCTTACTTCAAGTCCTGCCAGAGGCACGGTAAGTACGGCCATGCATTTTTGATCAAGCTATTTGTGCAACGAAAATGCGAAGCTCTAGGACTGTTTTATCGTATCATTTGCACAAGCTTTAGACCCTGAGCACATTAAAGTCAAGACTGCAGTTAGACAGACAGCCTGTTCTATGAAAATACGAATATATGAAAGAGAAACTAAAGATACGTTACCTGTTGATATTAAGAATAAAATTTTCTGTCTATCACAAACTTTTTAAATATAAACTTTTATTACACCGTCTCAAACTTTTTCGTTGGTGTGTAGCATGTCGCATGACGGCCGCGGAGTAGAGATAATGTCTATAATTTGAAAAAACGTTTCACTTTTACCGTGGTATCCTAAAACCACACAATCAATTTTTAGCTATGAGATTAATAATAAACTAAAATGAGTAAAGATAGTTTAGCTCACGTAGCACAAGTCAGTCTAAACTGTTGTACAAAAAAATATGAATGCCTTCACTAAAATCAAAAATTACTAAAAAAATATGAAAGCTCTGACTAAAATCGATCACATGGTTCCTAAGTAAAGATTTGCGCATCTCTTATAGTTTCAGACTTGCCGATACTCACCGGTTTGAAAAAGCCACCCTGTATAGTGGACGCAGGCTCTGTATGTACAAGCTGAAGAGTTTTGTTTGTTTGAACGCGCTAACCACAGAAATTACCAATCCGATTCGAATAATTATTTTTGTAATGGATAGCCACATTTAACGGTTAGATTATAGGCTACTTTTCATCCAAAAATTTCTACAAGGACGGGCAGAACGGGGGTAAAACCGCGGAGCGTTGCTAGTATGTAGATAAGATCGCACGCAGCTGTTACTAACCTATAACGAGTGTATACATATTTCACTAAGAATGATGGAATTTTTCAACACGTTCCGTTGCTCTTGCATATTCTTTACGAACTAAGATGACTGTGTTTTTCATGAATATGCGAAGAATTCATCCAACTTGAACTATGATTGTATGAACTAATTGTTGATCTGGGTTATTTGAATCGAAAGACTATGTCGGAGGCCTTTGGGCGGTCTAAAAGCTCTGACACAAGGGTTGGTGTAGCTATCATTTGTATTCCAACAGTACAATTTTGTGTTATTTTTTCAAATAAATCTAATATATAAAATTCTCGTGTCGCGGTATTTGTAGTTAAACTCCTCCGAAACGGCTAGACCGATTCTCATGAAATTTTGTCTACATATCGAGTAGGTCTGAACAAAATCTAAATCGGACAAAATCTATTTTTCATCCCCCTAAATGTTAAGGGTAGTCCACCCCTTAATTTTTATATGGCAAAACAACGTTTGCTGGGTCAGCTAGTTATATACTTGAAAGTACTTAATGAAATTACTTCGAGTACCATTCTACTGTCAGTATAGTGCTGTTAATGTATGAGTTATAACCTACAATCAACGTAACGCAACTGTATAAAGATAAACAAACTAGTTTTGTTATAAACCGCACCCCTATACAGCGGGTTGTGGGCCGCGCAAATATCTCTACGTGATTCAGATAAAGTTTCCCGGATTATACCTTTGAACATAACTCAATTATAAATATACTTATCATTAGGTTGTGCGGCGTAGACCACGGAGGTACTTGCGTCTATTTTGTGGTGGAGATGGTGAAACTTCGGTGGTCTATGTGCACTCGCTTGCTAAGAAAAAATAATAATAACAATAATACCTCTCTGCAATAACCCATTTCTAATTCATCCAAACTTCATTCCCATAGCCCATTCTTATTTCTTTAATTTCCTGCAATAGTCCCTACTTCTGCAGGTACACATCCCGGATACGTTTGTACTGATGTGTTCAGGAGTGTGTCCCTGCAGTTGTAATCCATTACATTAAACATCTCCAAAGGGCCTCTACGAGTTGGATCTGTATCCCCTCGCATGCCTCTCAAAAAGACCGGGCTTGTCCCGTGACTCCAGGGAGAAACAATAATTATGAGTAAAAAATGTCAAAGTTACAATAAAATAATGGATGATACAAACACCAAATACAATTTTTGCTCAGATTAAACTATGTTATGAACGATAGCCTATACATATATATATACCTATATATATAGATTTTATCGAAGTTTAAATCTAAGGAATACGATTTTGCCAAACAAGAACTCAAGTTCCAATTTTGATGTTATTTAATGCTTGTATTTTTAGATACGATAATATTAATAAGCAACACCGCTTGTCGTTATTAAAATGTATTTCCCGTTTAGATAGAGACGTTTCGTAATGAAATTTTGTTTCTGGATAAAAAAAGGAATTTTTAATAAGTGCTTTTTATGCATACTCAGAGTAGAAGAGAAGCAAATTCCAGACTATTTAATTATTTTCAAATTAATTGTGTTTTATTTTGGATTTCATTTAGGTTTTTACTTTACTATTATCTTTTTAATCGTTTTTAGTTTATAATTTGTGACAACACGTCTTGTTATTAATGATGTGAACATCTCGAAAAACAATCATAGTGCGAGTGCGAGTGCGGACCGGGTGCGGGCCGGGTGCGAGTCGAGCGCGAGCTGGGTGTGGACCGGATACGGGCCGGATACGGGCTGGCTGCGTTTCGTTTGCGGGTCGCGTGAATTCCTTGTATTTGTATCAAAGGTACCACACCGGCCCATAGCGTTAGAGTGTACATCAGTATTACATTTTTATATGAATTATTGTATCTTATGTGCAATCTGTAGATGTACCATAGTACAATGCAAAACTATGCATCCAGCGAATTATGTTTGAAATTAGTTAAGCATAACACAGTGATAAACAATGTCCATAGAGAATGTTAGAAGTATGACATGTTCATTATATTAGTACGCTCGCATAGAGAAGTGGTATACGCGGTACAAATTAGTATTAATAGGTACAAAATAAAATGGCTAGAAAATATAGCAGTGCCCTGCGGTTTTGACCACGCTGTACCCGTTCCCGTAGAAATTTGATCAGTACAAAGAAACCTATAACATTCTTCCTTTTACCTTAATCCGACTCATAGTTACAGAGATAAATAAATACATTCCAAAAAACAATAACAGCTCAAGATTAGCTTCATAACTGTTGGTTAAGATAGATGAAATATTTTTAGGTTTATATTGCACTAGCAGCGCCCCGCGGTTTCACCCGCGTTGTGCCTGGTCCCGTGGGAATTTCGGGATGAAAAATAGCCTTTAACCTTCCCGTTGAATGTGGCTATCTATTACAAAAAGAATTATTCAAATCGGACTGATAATTCTCGAGATTACCTCGAACATAAAAAAAACAAACAAACAAACAAAAATACAAACAAAAATACAAGCAAACAAACAAACAAAAATTCAAACAAACAAACAAACAAAAATTCAAACAAACAAACAAACACAAACAATCTTAAAAAATTTACCTCTTTATATTATTAGTATAGATAAATAGCTGTTCCGAAATAAATCTCCAATACCAGAGTTGATACTGATTTTTAATAATGATTATTTTTTTAGTTTAAGACTGATTCACTTTAAAAGACGACTTACATCATCTTTTTACAAATTGTATCAACTTGTACCAAAGTGTACAATCTTGTACCAATTTGTACCAGTCAGTACCGCTTTTCTATTACAAGCATCACTAGTTGAGAACTAAACTTATGGAGACTGTCGAGTAATGTAACATGTTGGACATCGCATATCAATTTACTAGTACGTTCCAACACTAGTTCGTAGTTTGATTAAAATGACCAACTTTGAAGTGTGTTCGTGTACGGAATTATGAGAAATTGTTTTAGAAATTGTTACATGGTAAATAGAAGTGGGTTGTGGGTTAGCTCGTGTTGTAGGTACATCTCTATTTGGAATTATAAGATGACATATATTGAGTGTTAATGTCACAATTTTAAACGAGTATGAAACATATACATACACTAGCAGCGCCCCGCGAATTTGCCCGCGTTGAGCCCGTTCCCGTAGGAATTTTCGAAAATCCTTTCTTAGTGTGCACTTACATCACTTGAAGAACCTTCCTGCCAAACTTCATGTTTCTAGGTGTAGCGGTTGAGGCTGTGCGTTGATTATCAGTCAGTCAGGACTTTGAATTTTATATATATAGATAACATTACGTATTGGTAATACATTATTACGTTCGCCTATGTAGCGTCCATGGCGTCGTTTAATTAAGCCATGTTGACTAAGCTATTGTTTAGCAAAGCAATGTTCAGCTCGGCTTCTACTTGGATAGCTAGCAGACAGCGGCATTTCTGTCTGAGCACTACCGTGCTTCGTAGGGCACGTTAAATTGTTGGTCCCGGTTGTCTCAATCATTAAATGGTCTATTGATTGAAAGAGTCAGACGCCTTGAGGTGGTCTAAAAACACACCAGGGTTGACCTCTAACCTACTCGAAATAACTTACGTTCCTTTAACGCAGTCGAACTGTTAACTAACTATACCCGCGACTTGAAGTGGAAAAAATCCGTTATTTAACAGACATAGTGAGTAACATTCTCTATTACTATTAAATACTTATTAATTAGTTATTGACTTTGTTCAATATACCCACAAATTTTGTATTCTAGATTAGAGCTTTGCGTGCTATCCGTGTAGCCAGTCGAGCGACATTGTGACCTACTGGAATGTGAAGATATAGAATATTTAGTAGTAGATGCATTCAATAGCGTCCAAAGCATCTCCCTTATCTCAGTTTGACGCACTCGAAAACAAATTGGCCTCTCCTACAGTATGTAAATATACAATTTCCAGTTAGACATTTTTCAGAAGCCTTTCCTTTTAAAAATGCCGACCGAACAACTCTTTGTTTCACTAGAATTTAGAGCCTCTGAAAGATATATACCTATCGCAATCCAGACGGCCCAGTGCGATTGTCTCACATATCACGTTACATACTTGTATCACAGTTTTCGTTCTTTGTTTATATGGCTGGCCCATTTTAATATAGCTGGAAAATAAGTACATATAATGATTAGATTTAATGTTTTAAAGTTTCTATTTTCGTCGCTCGATTTTGGACACACTTTTTAGAGCAAAAATTTACGAATAGTAATAAGTTATAAAAATCCTTACCTATTATATTCTTAATAATTATAAAATAACTGTTTAATCTTAATTAATGATTGAAGTAATAAAAATCCTGAAATTCCCACTTGAACGGGTGCGCTATAGGTGAAACCGTGGGGCACAGCTAGTAAGTTATATATCAATTCTAAAGGTATGTATAATTTTTTTTATGTATACAGGGTGACACATAAGACGTAATACGAAACATGTTTTTCTAACTTACCTACCTAGTGCTAATAATCCGAACTATGTTTCGTGTTGTTTAAATAATCGCAATCGTTGTACCATTGTTTTAATTATTTCCATTATTTTTGACCCCATCATGGTTACCCTAACTACTTTGTGGAAAACAAAAAGGTTGAAACTACTTTGTTGTAAACACTCACCTTCTTTATCATCATGACTGATAATTTAAAAATAAATGATAATGTGACAAGTACCTAATAAGTATAACTAACATGACGTCACATGACGTCACCAAACGTCCATAGGGTGACCAAACTTACAGGAATTTATTAAATTATTTTGTTAGAAAATTAGCAAAAGTTATTTAGATGAATTTTAATTAGTGATGTAGTGAATAACGTTCTTTGTCACTAACCTAACCATAATTAATTATTTTGTACTACGTCTTCTGTGTCACCCTGTATATGTTACTAACTATTATTTTATTAGTTATTCTATAGTCATAGTCGAAGACGGATCGCAAAACACACGTAGGTACTACCCTAAATTAAGCACACAGAAATAACCAAAATTCCCTGACTGTACATCGTCGCATAATATAAATTATATGTACACAATTTTTCTCTTTATTACTTTAATAGCATACGGTGCATATTCACATGACGTCAACTGTACCGGTATGTACCGAATCGTACCCCAATCATAATGTATGCTGAACACGAAAACGGAAAAACCATTAATGAGAAAAACAATTAGGTTACTTCTTCAGACGCTGGGCGTGAAAATATGTTCGTAACTTTAATGGAATTAGTTGCGTATTGTTGGTACTGTGCGGTAATTAATGGTACACAGACAGACAGTATGGTAACACGAGATTCTAGTATACTTATGTTTCAGTAAATAGTATTTTCGTTTGTTTGAGAGTGGCAATGTACTATGCTAACTACTATTAACCCCTGGACGAAAAAAGGGTATTTTAGAGTTTGATAAGTGTTCTTTCTTGACTGTGTCATAAAGTATTAGCTTGTAATGTCCCAGTGCTGGGCAAAGGCCTTTCTTGTCACTGAACATATCGGATTATATCGGATATCGGTACAGTGCGGATTAGGCATAATCACCACGCTTGCCAAATGCGGGTTGGTGATCTCAAACCCGAAAAGTAGGAAACATGTTTTTTCGGCCATTACAGCAGCATAATTGTAATGTAATCGTAAGGGGCCACAAATGGTTTATCTCATTAATTTCGAATCGGTTAGTGGCCAACTCTGCTGACAGAGTTTTTAGACCGCCTAAGGCCTCAACATGATCTGACGGAAAACAACCGGGGCCGACAGCTTAACGTTTTCTCAGCACGTTATCGCTTAGATACAAATGCCAAAAAAAGTTTGAACATATTTCATTAAATTCCGACGCAAAAGAGGGGTAACAAGCAACGACCTGTAATATCCTCCACAGGATAAAGGCCAAATAAAATAAGACACTAACATCAATTTATTTCTTCAAACGTTTGAGACACGCGTGACCCAAATCTTCCGAATCGTAAACATAAGTCTGAACCAGATCACGTAGTGTTAAAATCAAAACGTATATAGATACTTTCAAACCGCGTGCGGACGAGACACTTCACTCAAGATAACTTTAGTTCTACCTTAAGAGGACTTTCTTTTCTTTGTTTCTACATATAAGGAACAATTATATTAAATGCAGCAATAACTATATATACATGCAAGTATACCAGCTACCCACACATCTGTATTGCAGTCTTTAGAACTACATATGTGAGTGAGATATTGCCTAGAAGTAGTAGATAGAAATGTTATGCACTGAGCAAAGGCAGTGAGGGGGATAAAGCGAAATCACCACGCTTACCTATAATGCGGGTTGGCGATCTTAAACCCGAGCCATGTCTTAAAAGAAGGAAATATAGAAACACTTTAAGATAACTCTCATGAGAAAGAGATCACATGCGGAAGAAACCGTAGTAGCGACCATCCAATAATTAATGACAATTTTGTTGACAGACAAAAAGTCTCCCGTAGACAAGCGGACTAAAGTCTTTCGTCTGTGCAAGCGTTTACAATATGTGTACACGTTTCTACGTAGGTTGGACCCGCGTTAGGCTATAGGATAAAAAGATTTACAATCACTTAAGGGATTTCAAGTTTATAAAGCTGAATGAGCTTTGTAAGTAAGTAATAAAACACTTCTAATGTGATATTATTAAGATATTTTACTATTAATTGAAACGTACGTTGATGTCATTATTATTTGTTCAAACGGTTTGTTAAAACGAGTGCGGAGAGACGCTGTCGCGAGCGCTTCACCCACCTCCTAACGAAGGTCCGGATGTGACAAAAACGTGTTGAGCGACACTCAACAGTAACCTCCGTCGTACGTAACTTCCCGTTTGAACAAATAATAATTATTTAGACATGTTTGTAACATAACATCTTCTGTGATTTGTACCATGAAATAGAGAAGCCGTGAGTGTATTGTTCATGTCCGTATTATGAAGAATATCAACATTAGTTTCATAGTTTTGTCAAAAGATGACGCTAGTAGACAAAATAGATTTCTAACGAAAACTCTTCTTAAATCGACTAAAGACAGACTTGTCTGCGATCGACAAGACAGACTAAAACTGTCTACAATGTGCTCGAGCTTCAATAGAACTCGCCTCTTTAGATGTTATTTACCCTCACATCACTGCCAAAGAAATTGGATTATCAAATAAGTAGCGCTTGGGAAATTTTCTGAAAAAGGCATTTATCCTTTAAAAGAAATGTCTTACTGGTTTCCCCTGGAGACCAGTATGTGTATTCAGCTTCGTAAGAATAACTAACTTAGGTAATATTTTAAGGGATAAAGCTTTTTACTTACATACGGTTGTACTTGGTTACGCCTAATCCTCCTCACTGTACTGATATCTTCAGTAAGATGAGAGGCCTTTGCCCAGCAGTGGGACATTACAGGCTAATACTTATACTTATGGTTTTACTTAGAAAATAGAGACTGGTTTACTCGATCCTCAACGTCGAGTACATAATATTGTGTCTTCGAGCTTACGAGTTTTTTTTCGGTCCACACATGGACTTTACTGAATTCACACCACTTGTGCTCGTACATCACTATTTTAACGCCTACGTCAATGTTTGTTTAAAAATTTAATGAGTCGTTACTCGCTCTATTTCTAACGCCAGGGTTCCGTTTTCTGAGAAATTATACTAAACACACACAAATTAAAGAATTCAAATTTCGATCTCAAATTTGGAAAACTGGACTAATTATTTCATGGATAGCATTGAATATCAACAATGTCAAGCATCTAAATTTCCGATTATCTGGAAGCCGATTTCTGTCCAAGTGATTATTGGACAATAGTTGCACATACACATCTGCTGTAATTTTGAGGAGCTCCCGCCAGAAGTATGCGGCTATATTAAGAAGAAATATGTGCAAAAAATGACGATTATAGACCCGAAGGTACGCGGGCGCACGACTAGTCTATATAAATAAAAATGAAACCCGTTTTCCTTGGTCAAGGCATCACGCGTGAATGGCTGGACCGATTTCCACGGTTTTGCATTTGTTGGAAAGGTCTCGGGCTCCGTGAAGTTTATAGGGAATAAAAATCTCAAAATTCCCACGGGAACGGGGGCGCTGCGGGTGAAACCGCAGGGCACAGCTAGTATAGTATATAAATAAACTACTTTAAATACAAAACAAAGTAATACAAAACAGAGTCTGTAAATAACAATGTCTGGATCCAAATTCACTACCGACTTATCAAGACTATTATCGCTAGTCCAAAACATTTTATCGGAGTGAGAGGATGCTTCAATAACGTCCTCTGAAGGTCCTTCTTCCTAGTTTTATGGGACACGCATCATAACGCAAATTGAAAGACCTCTGTTCAGACCCTATTTGAGTATGAGTACTGCGATAATCGAATGCCGAATTCTTAATTCATTAATTTAGGTTAGTAGTCAGTTTAGGTTGTCGGTCCCGGTTATACCAATCGTTAGACCATGTCGGAGGCGTTTTATTTGAAATTAATGAATGACGACATACCTAACAATCGTTAAAACATAAATTATGAACAAAAGAAAAGGAAATGATGATAGAGTGAAGACCAAAACAGTCTATAATTAGTAAAGACGAAAATAGTCTATAATTTGATACAAACCTCAAGGAGGAAATTTCCATTACGTCACCGAAGACGTGTAACAAAATTAGTGCTTAAATATTCAAGAGCTGGTTAACATTTCCGAGTTGGATACTAGATACTTAGACATTATGCATGAGTTTAAAATACAAGGCTGAAAATAGATTAAATCAATACAGTGTTAGTATGAAGTATAACGATGAATTTCAAACTATTGGAACGTCAGTCAACCCTTACTCAGAGACGTCAAATGTTTCCTTAGTAGAGATTTAATGAGTGATTTTGACACGTAATGTATGAATAATTACGTCAATTAATTAAGTGTCGTTTAATTGGGCGTCTCTGAGTGCGGCGGTTGGTTCAAACGAGTGTCATTGTGTTGTTTTGCGTTTAACACATGCTTTGAAAATTCATGACACTTTTTGGTTTTGAGGTTACATTTTAACAAGAAATTCTCTCAAAATATATGAAAATATATAATAATATTTAACAAAGCAAATGAAAACAAATAAAAGCAATGTGAAATAAACCTCAGACCCAAACGTTAACCACTGCGGTTTGCGTACAACCATTTTTCATTAAAACTTACAACCAAAGAGTTTTACTTTATTATTTTAAACCAGAAATATCTTCTCTTTGATTTCGAAGTAAATAACATCAACGAAGGAAAAGTAAACAATTAATTAAAAGACGCTATTAAAATTGTTTCCCTTTTATTGTTTTAAATCTATACTTCGTTTGAAAATAGAACGTAGTAGTAGTAGTATTAGCCTGTAATGTCCCTCTGTCGGGCAAAGGCCTCTCGTAGAACGTAGGTATGGAAAACGATAATGGCTGCCACGGTATTAGAACTTAGGCCTGAAACTGCGTTAAGCGGGCCCGCGCAATTTCATCCAAAAGTGCTACGACGTGGGGACCCGCGTGGGCGTCCGTCGCACGGAGGCGGGCCCCCTTGCCCGGGTGCGGGGGACGAACGCCAGCTCGTGTCGGGGACCGTTGCGTTCTCACAGAGTCCACCACGTGCAGGTCCACGCACGTAGACACATGACGGTTGTCCGTCCGGGCGCCTGCTTAACGCAGTTTCAGTCCTTACGCCCGTACGTTAGACGTTAAATGCTTTCCTTAGAACAGATTTAATGAGTGATTTTGACATGTAATGTATGAAAAATTACGTCAAATAGCTATTGTTAATTTAATGAACGTCTCTGACTGCGGTCGGAAGCCTTAGAACCTAAGTTATCACCTAACAAAAAGTAATTTCTGCCTTTACTGTTTGGAAACTAAAGCCATTTGACACATGTCATCACGTGACCACGAGTAGTGTAATCCGCTCTAAACGTCGAGTACGTATTTTTATTATTTCTTTATCATTAATCATCTTTTTCCAATTTCCGATTGATTAAATAGTTTTACTATTTATTGTTCTAGATCTTTTTTCTTTCTTAAAGCTTCCGAAACCATATTACTACATACATATACACAAATACGTTTGAATGACGGCCCATTGAAAACGCGAAACTTAAACTCAGTTAGACCAAACAACGGCTTTCTTCCCAAGCAAACTATATCCAGTATTTGAACAGACAGACAAACGACAGGGATTTAATTAAGTTTTTCGTTTTATATCTTCTTTAATGTTCGTTGCAAGGAGCAATTTAGATGTGATTTATTTTTAATGGACTTTCTGATTCCTTGACGTATTTTTCTATTTCTTAACAAAGCCTCCTAGATTGAATTCGGATGCCATGTCCATTCGGAGACAAACACCTGAACGAATTTAAATAAAACTTTGGGAACTAAAACATCTAGGTTGAATACTGGTTTCTTAGGTAAAAAGTAAGAAATGGAAAGAAATGAGAGGCCTTTGCTAACAGTACAAGCTGACACTTTTCTTTGTGTGTGGTATAACTCCGTAGACATTTTTCAAAAAATCTTGGAGTGAATTTGTTTTAATTTGTGATGGTCATAATTTTAATTAACGTCACTTTTTTCTAATCTGTCCTCCATTACCAACTTAACACAACTCTCCTCTAGAGAAGAACTTGTCTACGGAAGTCGGCCATATTGTTTTATTAATAACCTTTCTTATAAAGACCAACTTTACACTAGTTATTTATATCGTAAGGCAGTGTACAGTTACTCGGATCCATAAATTAGCGTGTCTTCGGTTACATCTTGTGATTTATGTACCCTCGGGCGCTGTTGAGCCGAGAACATGGGACGTGGCGCGAAATGGATGCGGTGACTGACATTACTATAGTGGGTACTACGCTTTAGTTTAACGCATGGTGTGTAACGTAACTCCCTACAGCTTGATGCTTGACTGTCGAGCCTGGTTTTGATTGGGTATCGTATTCACTATGTATTCACTCTAGATAGACTACGATTTGGTGTAAGCACCGATGAGATTTATGAAACGATTTTAATTGGATGAAGATCTGACAGCCGACAAGTGGAAACAGGCCTTTATTTCGTTTTCTTTTTATTTACACTTAGTAAAAATGAAGGCTGTATGAAGAAGCACAAGACACACAGTGCGCCTACGGGTCTTACAATTGAGTGAAAGGCGTTACACTGGCCCTTTGTGGGCCCGCTGCAGGCCACAGTCGCACTATGTTTGTCCTGCGCTTAATTCAAAGGCCATAAGTAATTAAGTAATGTAATGCCAGTAATGTTCCACTGCTGAGCAAAGGCTTCTAAAGATATACAGCCATAATCCTCCAAAATCAATATAAGTCTAAACCAATATTTTTTTATTATAAGACCCTTGTTTTTTCTTTTTATACAATAAACTTCGGCACTCCTCAAACTCACTCAAACTTGCACTACCCAAAATCTTTTAAATACGTTGTACCAAAGCTCACTTTACCAAAAACTTCGAAGCAAATGACAATCAATTTTAAACAACAAATGACTTAATGTCTTATTCATACACGCTTACTAGCAGCATTTTAGCTATCAAATGGTTTGTCCCTTTCTGACATACGCAATTTTCCAAAGAGCAAAAGAGACAAAACACAAACTAACAGTGTATTAGTTAAAGAGCGTTTATGTATAAAGCAGTAATACTTTACAAATTGTAACACACACACCAATAAGACATCAATAAGCCAAACAAGAAGCATTTCAAACGTCTTTTAATTTTCTTGTCTGAACTTGCAGTGTTGGAAGAAAAATTCAAAGTGTTATTCATACTTTCCACCGACTCGGCTTGTTAAAGTGCGCTCAAATGCAGACTATGGCTTACGTTATAGACGGAAAATGATTAAAACTTTTTGGGCTACATTAATACACGTATAAAGAACATTTTAGCTATCAAATAGGTATAGGTACCCTTAATACGTTATAAATATTACAATGTGTTTCAGCCGCCGAGAGATTTATAAGTAAGGTCCAAGACACAGATAGTGCGAGTGCGCGCCGGGTGCGGGTCACGTGACGTTGTATTCCTTGTATAAAAGGTGTCCCATTGCGGGCTCACTACGAGCTAAGTAACAAACACACGCAAACACTCACATACACACGCGCACACACACGCACACACTCACAATCATACTCACAAACAAACACTCCTGGGCTTTTACAATCACAAACTTATTTTATTTTACACTATATTGTCCAACTTTCATTAATGAACTTAATGTTTCAACTTTTGGGAGGTGGGCGCTCTCACTGCAACACAAATAATATAAATTTTTTATACGTTCCTAATAAATGTTTTCATTATTCATTTTAAGCGTGTCTTGCGCTTTACTGACATACATTTAATCCGTCTATAATTTCGCCCTATTCACAATTTCCACTTAGTCTAACCTACAAGATAAACACATTTGCTTTATAAGAGAAACCGCTGGGTAACTTATATTTCCTGGAATTCTCCTTTAAACAAAGGTGATAAGGTTCAATATTGCAAGCATTGTGATACGGATACGGAGTCTTGTTAATTTTTAATTAAATTGCGACGTAAGATAGTTCTTTATGAAGATAAAGCGTTTGTTTGTTTTTAAAGTATTTTTGTACTTCATATTTCATTAAAGTTTTTTATTGTAAAGATGTGTTGATTTTTATTACGAAGAATTTCATCTAGGTACTTATACTAATCAATTTATAATACTGAAGTCTGATTGATTTGATGCATTAATATCAAGAACCAGAACCTTATGTCTAAATACTATGTCGAAGGCCTTTCGGCGGTCAAAAAAAACCGACACCAGGGTTGGCCATTAACCTACTCGAAATTAATTAATGAATACTGTGTCTAAATACTAGCTACTAAGGTCGAAATTTGTAAAACAATCTTTGTATGTAGGGCACTGCTATTACTATCGCAAATAGCAATCCCTCATCCTTAACTAAACATTTTTATCGTCACAAACTGAAAAATTCCGTCTGCAACTGAATTAATTCACCGGATTTAAAATTGTTTGTCCAGCGGCGGACAGAGACGAGTGCATCCTAAATGGGATGCTACACCGTGTTTTGACCACTTTACCGAATAAGGATGGGATGCGACGGTATCTGTTATCGATAACTTTTAAAAATTTAATTCAAAATATGTTATTTGAAATTCAGTCACATAAAGACGAGGTGTTACTTTAGGAGTGTCTGCAAAAACAATAGATACTAATGAACAAGGTACTTATTTACTTAAAAATACTGCTAGCTATTAGTTTGATTTAATCTTTGCGATTTTGATCAATATTTACGGGCGGGCGGGAATTCAACCCGCAACCCCATATACAGTTAGCGCTCTCACATTCCACTGTGCGAATATTAACCTGAGCCATCGACTTATCTACCCCACCCTAAACCTCTAAAGTGAATTCCAAAAACATCATGAAAACCTGAAGAAAGCACTAAAAGCACTAAAATTCAAACCACTTCTGGAAATCGGCAAAATAAATCAGATTTTATATCCAATCTATTACCCCTGCACTAGTACAAATGGCCACCGATAGTCCTCCGGGACTCCTCGGGAGTAAACTAAGAACGGAACCACTCAAAATATCCATCATGTACGAAATGCGTTCGAAATTCCGATAAGAAATTCTAAAATTGAATTCGAAACGTTCGTTCACACAATTTCTTATTTTATTGGCTCTAACTGGCTGGATATACTCTGCTAGTACTTTTGAAATAGAGAATTTTAGAAATACGTTCGTTCTAAAAAGTATTATTGGAAAAAGGTTGTTTTAGAACGTTTGAACTTAGAATTTAATATTTTAGTGTTGTAAAAGTTTGTATTCTCGATTGTGTTAAGATTTAAACATTTTATTTTTGTCCACCAAACATTATTGAATATCAAATCAAAGGTAAAAAAGTAAGTAATGGCAAAGAGTGCCCAAAATCAAAACACAATCACCTAATTAAGAAAGTTTTATTACAATAACTAATCTAACACTAAGCTTTGTGTTTCAAAGCACTACTGTTCTAAAAGCAAACTGATAAGTTAAATAGGGAAAGTTATGTAACAACTGATGCTAAGTAAATATTGTTCAACTTAAATAAACCGCGATTCGTTGGTTCTACTCTTATTGACTTGAGGCCTTATTCATAACGCTTACTAGCCGCATTTTAGCTATCAAATGGTTTGTCCCTGTCTGACATACGCTATTTTCCAAAGAGCAAAAGAGACAAAACACTCACTAACAGTGTTTTAGTTAGAGAGTGTTTATGAATAAGGCAGTATGTCTTTAGTCTTGGTATTTTCCACTTAAACTAAAACCAGTATAGGGATGCTTATGCTTAACTAGCAGCGCCCCGCGGTTTTACCCGCGTTGTGCCCGTTCCCGTGGGAATTACGGGATAAAATGTAGCCTATAGCCTTCCTCGATAAATAGACTATCTAACAGTGAAAGAATTATTCAAATCGGTTCAGTAGTTTCTGAGATTAGCGCGTTTAAACAAACAAACAAACAAACAAAACAAACTCTTCAGCTTTATAATATTAGTATAGATGAGAATAGTACGAACAGTTAGCAGAATATAGAGAAAAATGGAAAGAACTCCATCGACAAGAGCTCAGCTCATACGGTTAACAATAATAATAATGAGCATAGTATAAGTTTTATACTAGCAAAACACTCATGGCGTAAAAAAGTCCGCCGCATGCAACATGCAGTCACTGCAGCAGTATAAAGAGTGTTATAGTTGACTGCTTTCGACGAGTGTCTGCTATCTTATTGTAATTAGTTAATTACTCAAAAAATTTATTCAAATGAACTTCTTTTTCTTCTTAAACTTAAGAGCTGGGCTCTTGTTAATGGAGTTCTTTCCACTTCTCTCTTCTGCCATCCTCTTTAGCTGTTACTCTAATGATAACTATGATTTTTGACTGTTCATTGTTAACAATGTGAAATAGATGGATTAAAGTAAGTCGTTTTTCTTATACATTTCTATAACTATAAAGAAACTTTTATACAGAAACAAAGTTCAATAATCTCCGACATTATTCGTTCAGACACCGATTTGTCCCCGCTTCCCCGTCGTAAGATCTATCAATTCCTTTAATACGACGCCATCATACCGTCACACTGAACGGGAAAAGAATACTAAAACGTATTTACTGACACAGAAGTAAACAGCATAATCGCTACGTTATTATACACTTTATGGCAAAGATATAGAGTTGTATATGGCTTGGTGGGTAAGAAGTTGTCTACGTCATATCGATTTGCAAGATAAATACGTATAAGACATGTTTGTAAAGTATGGAGCTATGTTTTGTTCTTGTGTGTTGCCTTGAATAAGTGTTTGACACTGCCGCAGAGGCCTATCTATATATATAAAATTCAAAGTCCTGACTGACTGACTGATAATCAACGCACAGCCTCAACCGTTACACCTAGAAACATGAAATTTGGCAGGAAGGTTCTTCAAGTGGCGTAAGTGCACACTAAGAAAGGATTTTCGAAAATTCCTACGGGAACGGGCTCAACGCGGGCAAAGCCGCGGGGCGCTGCTAGTAGTAATATATGTTTAAGGACCACACAAACACATTAGCTACAAATCCTATAAACTTAGGCATTTGTAGATTGTCAAAGTTATTTGGATTCAGCTTTGTCTCTGGATTATCTCTATAAAACTAACTCCATCTGACAATCCAAACTTCATGTAATAATGGTTTCTGTTGTGCATTTTTTGAATACCTTAAAACAAGTACAAAACATTTTTTTAGACCATCCCAGAGGACTTTAGGCGGTCTAAAAAGTTGGACACCAGGGTTGGCCAATAACCCACTACAACTTACTTTTAATTGGATCTATGATTTAAAAATCGGTTATATTTGTCAACATTACGTAAACAAAAAGAGATTTCAGACTGATCCATGTTCCAAACACAAATCTATTTCCACGTAAAAAAACAGCACTAACTGTAAACCTACCTAAACAAAAACCTATACCAATGTATGTGTAAAAATTAATCCTAACGTAGCAAGTAAATGGGATAAATGTCTTTCTCAAGCCAACATGGCGCCGCTAAATCCCTTTGAAGTCCTGATCACAGTGGTCCCAGGAATACAAATATTTAACCCCGGGAACGTAAGGGTTGAGGCACATGTGGTCAGAAACAGTTGACAAAGTACATACTAGTATCTACATACTTATTAAACGACTAGCAGCGCCCCGCGGTTTTACCCGCGTTGTACCCGTTCCCGTAGGAATTTCGGGATGAAAAATAGCCTATAACCTTCCCGTCGAATGTGGCTATCTATTACAAAAAGAATTATTCAAATCGGTTCAGTAGTTTCTGAGATTAGCGCGTTTAAACAAACAAACAAACAAACAAACAAACAAACAAAACAAACTCTTCAGCTTTATAATATTAGTATAGATGTTGGGTAAGTTATATTAGTTACTAGTTGCACCTGGATTCACACGCGTTGTGCCCGTTCCCGTGGGAATTTCGGGATGAAAAATAACTTTTAACGTTTCCGTTGAATGTCGCTATCCATTACAGAAATAATTATTCAAATCGGATTGGAAGTTTCTGAGATAAGCGCGTTCAAACAAATAAAAAAAACATCAAACTCTCTCAATCAGCTTTATTGTATTTTATTTTATTATAGATTAGTTTAAAATTTTTATTTTCAATCTTCTTCTTCTTCATCGAGTGGATGGTCAACCTGACCAATCCTCTTGTCAAAGTTATTGAGCCGCCAAAGGCTTCTGACATGGCTCATGTAACGACTACCATTTTTCAATTTGATCGTGTTTTATTTGATTTATTTGTTTCTTTATTTGTTGAATAAACTAAAATGGTCTCCGAATAGGTTATCTTCATAACTTCACGACTGAACTCAGTTTTATTGAATAAATTTTGAAGATTTGATGAACGGTGAAATTGGGTCTAAAGTGCACTCACTGTTCAAACGGAGGTGCTATAAAAGATATGCCCACCCATGTGACTCCACCCTAAACCGAAACAGTTCTTCCTCAGCTCACGTATCCAGTCGGTACAAGTTCATTTATTCATGAAGCGTTTTCTAGAAAATTCCATTTCTATATCAAGTGCCTTTGGCGACTGTCTTTGACATCATAAGGCGGTTAGGGACTGGTGAAACATATTCGGGGTTAACATCAACTTTATTACTACTATCTAGATTCTAGACTACCTGTGCGATACGGGTGCGTTTTCCATTAAAGTGGAGCGGAGCTGTGCGGAGCTCAACTGACCAATCACAACGCATTACGAAAATATTTTGACAATGTCATTGCGTTGTTTGATAATCCCAATGCACGTGATTGGTGAGTAGGGCTCCGCAGCGCTACGGTTTCTCTTAATGGAAACGCACCCTTACCAATGTATTTTTAACTATTTTACAACCAACTAGAAAAATGAGTAGAGTAATAATGTGAGTTCGAGTAGGTTAGGCCAATCCTGGTGTCTGAGATTCTAGTCCGCCTAAAGGGCGATATGGTCTGTCGATTGAAATTACCAGGACCGACCATTCTACCTCCTAAGCACGGTAGCGCTTAATCTTCGCATGCAGCAGGCCTGCAGAAGTTTATCAGTTCGTGTGAATACTTATTCTTCTTTTTTACATGCTTGTTACGTCTTATTTCCGTCATTTGTGAACCGTTAATTACGCATACAATAAGTGTTTACATTATGGTTCTATTTTTAACCGACCCCAAAAGATATTTACGGACTTAAGTCGACAGAATCTTAATTAAACTACCCTTGATCCATATTACAATATAATTAATGATACGGAAACATAATTAATATAAGTATACATAAACTAATGGCGCTATTGTATGTCTCTGGTCTCTGACCGCTAACCTCTAGAGTCACAAAAACTATAACGTGCATATGACGTGATGCGGTTTTGATCATAACTAATGATGTCCCTAGGCGTGTCCGGTTCTGTTTAACTTCCTACATCATTTGCAAACAATACCTTGAGTAGACACAGTTAATAGAATAGAAATTTGGAAGTTGGTCAACGTGGTATACAAAAAAAATTGGCGGCAGTCAATTAGTTTACAAGAGAGGCTAGTTTAAACGTCTAAAATAAAATTATAAAATGCCGCGGAGTCGAGACGGGGCCCGTGTTGCGCATACGCCGCGTCTCGCGTCGCCTCCGCCTCGACGCTTGGCCGCACGCGCTTCGTCTCTTCGCCGCCGCTGCCGCGCCTCTTAGCCGCCTCCGCCGCGTCTCTTCTCCGCCCGAAACATGACGCAGTTGTGCCTTTTTAAAGAACAACCTAGACGCTGCATGGATGCCCGGGTCGCGACGTTGCCTTGACTCTAGTGTCTGTGGGCGATACACCTATAATGTATTATAAAAATAATTTCACAGTCCAACTACCGCACTCAGAAACGTTCATTAAATTGATACTTAACAAATTGAAGTTAAATTTTTCATACCTTACTGTCAAAATCACTCATTAAATCTCTACTGAGGCAGAATTTTTAGTCTAAGAGTACAGGCTTTGTCAAACTCATAAAAATCTTCACGATTCGTTTTAAACTGTTCCTAAATATACACCTAAAAGATCAAGGTATATAAATATTTCACTGCTTTCATCTCTTAGGATATTAGATAACTTTATAACTTTAAGTTTAAGGAGTATTAACAAGAAATGAAGTTTACAAGTATGTCGGTACATTATGAATTCTCCGTTTGATCACTTGATTAACCTGTAAGTTTTTCAACTGCGCAGAATATACAAGTCAATTTGGCACTGAGTGGTATCACGTAGAAAACTGCTTCGGTTCCAGACTTGAAACTTTAAACGTAGGACTGGGAGAGTATCGATAAAATAGGAACATCTTTTAACAAAAAGTATTCAGTTCAATTTTAAAGTAATGGCGTCTGCGGACATAAGCAAACATTGAATAAAATATTGTATAGAGCCATGGCTTACACATTTACTAGGAGACGACAAAAACTAATTAGTAGAGATTTAATGAATGATTTTGACATGAAATGTATGGAAAATGAACAATATTATTTAATGTTAAGTGACGATGTAGACGTCTCTGAGTACGGAAATTAGAATAGTGCTAGACTGATATATTCAGTTGAGAGACCCATGAATAGTTGCAATAACGTTTAACTACGTTTAACAAAAACGTAGAACTTACGTACGACGAAGGTTACTGTTGAGTGTCTCTCAACACGTTTCGGTCACATTCGGTGACCTTCATCAGGAGGTGGGTGAAGCGCTCGCGACAGCGTCTCTCCCCGCACTTTCTAAATTAACAAAATAAAATACTACGCTCGTATATTACATACTAGCAGCGCCCCGCGGTTTTACCCGCGTTGTGCCCGTTCCCGTGGGAATTTCGAGATTTTTTTTACATAAAAACCTTTCTCTTGAATCACTCTACCTATTACAAAAAACCGCATCAAAATCTGTTGCGTAATTTTAAAGATTTAAGCATACAGACAAACAGACAAACAGACGCGACTTTGTTTTATACTATGTAGTGATGATGATTAATATCCTACAATCAAATCATGGTATCGTTTTAGTAAAAAGGCAGCCTAAATGTAGAATACACAAACCTTTAATTTAAGAAGTTTACCTTCAAATAGATACTTACACAAGAACTCTTCGTTGATTTAGTACCTAAATATGTTTACGAATCAAAGATGTTCGTTCAAAATTGTACTTTATTTTGCATCCAATAGAATGCTATTTAAAACAAACGTCATTTGTTATTTAAACTTATTTAGGTTCTAAAGAGAATCACTTTTCTTGTATGTACACATTTTATGTTTAAATTTTAATAAAGCTCATTATTAACTTTGTAAGAAAGAATAAATAAATATTTGTAAAGGAATTTGTCGACGAAAATACTTCTGCAAATATTTGTCTTTACTGAAGTACTTATTTTACGGAATGTTGAATTGTACAATCTATTTAAATATAAATGGTATGAAAGATATTTCAAGAATTGTAGAGCTGACAAACTATTTCTTTATTAAAAGTAAAAAATGAATACGCTGTTTCGTTGAAGTCGTCGAAGACTTATTTTGACATGAAATGTATGAATTATTATCTCAATAAGTTGAGTGTCCATTTAATGAACGTCTCTGAGTATGACAGTTAATTTTATAGTTCAAAATATTCGATACTTTTTATCTATATCAACCCCATCACTACCGTGAGACGTAGTAAGTTTATCTACACACACACACACACACACACTCGGTAAGCCTGACTGATTGTTGTTCAGAGGTTGACCGTGAGACGAGGATGAAAGAAAACGACAAATGACACTAGTTTGTTTAACTACTTTAGAAAAAAATCTCTTGTAGAAAAATCTTTCTGGAAGTTTAGAATCGAAACCTCCCAGACTTATACTAATGTACTCAGAGACGTCAAATGCTTCCTAAGTAGAGATTTAACGAGTGATTTTGACATGTAATGTACTTATGAAAAATTACAAGATTTAATTAATTGTCGATTAATTAATGTTCGTGTGTGAGCAGTTATATAAAACACTAGCAGCTCCCCACGGCTTTGCCCGCGTTGAGCCCGTTTCCTTAGGAATTTTCGAAAATCCTTTCTTAGCCTGCCAAATTTCATGTTTCTAGGTGTAGCGGTTGAGGCTGTGCGTTGATTATCAGTAACTTTTAACTATCGTAAGCAACAACGGAATATGCAATACAACATTGCCCATTTCAAAACAAAAATCATTTTTCATGTAGTCGAGAGCGAAAATCATTCTTCCGCTCCTCAGAAACCAGGTAAAGAATACTCTACAGGTATAAAGTGACAGTTGGCCTTTTAGCGTCACAGCGGAGAGTACATGTCAATACCTAGGCACTACAACTTCCATTAGAAATATAAATCTGTTGCCTCGTGTCCCGAAATACGGCGTACCTTCAAATTGTGTCTTAGTGACACTTGACGGTATAATATACAAAAATGGACCCGAAAAAGGTAATACTTGGTGTTTCTAGTTTTATTTCCTGTAAGGTGGACATTAGATAGGAAAAGTGTTTGTGTCTAAAGTCCAATTGTTTCGTAATAATAAGCGTTGGTTTCAATTTATTAAACTCCAGTTAAGTAAAGGCGTGTTAACAAAACAAAGAGATGTTCCTTTCGTATTTATGAGTTGGATGTATAATCGATACATTTAAAACAAAAAAGTAAAGTAAAGTAAAGTATTAGCCTTTAATGTCCCACTTGTTGGGCAAAGGCCTCTCGTCTCACTGAACATATCAGTACAGTGAGGAGGTTTAAAAAAAACAAAAGAAGCTAAAATCGTTTCAAAGATAATCCAATGAAAAAATAGCGAAATAAAAAGTAGGATATATATTATAAAGTTCTATTTAAATAGCCGTATCACATTATAGGCGTAGTAAAGTGATTTACGGGACATAGTTGGATGGTTCTTGAAGCAAGATGGAATCTATTTTTAGAGGGAACAACTTCATATTGCCGTTCAGTAACAAAGTAGGACGTTGGAGTGCTTTTCCTATTATGTGCACCCGCCGTAAGCGTGTATAAGCGGCCATTTCATACGGTGTGCACACGCCTTTATAATGTTACGTATTTTTAGAAGTCCTTGTACGTAAATATAAATAAAATATTAAATGAAATTGACCTTTATTCCACTTTTATATATAAATACTAGCTGCGCCCCGCGGTTTCACCCGCGTTGTACCCGTTCCCGCGGGAATTTCGGGATGAAAAATAGACGTTGGCCGATTCTCAGACCTACTCAGTATGCTCACAAAATTTCATGAGAATCGGTCGAGCCGTTTCGGAGGAGTACGCGAACGAACACTGTGACACGAGAATTTTATATATAAGATTACGTCAGGTTTTCGTATAAAAGAGATACAATGATCTTTTCTCTTGAATAACTCTTTGTGTTGGTGTCAAACACATGAAAATCGGAATTGATATTAGCGCGAACATAGACAAGCAGCACTCTACAAGCCAACTATCTCTTTCCAAAAGCCGATGACCAAGATATCTCATCTCTTTTACTAACTGCCCCACTCACAGACGTTCATTAAATCGGAACTTAACTAATTGAAGTAATTTTTCATACATTACATGTCAAAACCACTCATTAAATATCTACTAATGAAGCATTAGACGTGTCTGGGTACGGGCCTAAGTAAACGAAATTATATTGAAGTTGAAAGCTTGCATTATTTATTTAACTCCAACAAGTGTCGCCACCGGGGCAAGCATGTAAACGAAGACATATATCTCTACTCCTCCCAAGAGATTTGGTAGAGTAACTGATGTCACCACTAATATATTATTGCCTTATAATTCGACGTTGCAACACCCAGTTCATTCATTCATTCCACTTAGGTACACTGTTATGATTGTTGGGATATTGTATGTTTGACAAATATTGTCTTCACTTGAGAGTCAAAACGCGAGTTTTTGACGTTGCATGTAGATATAGTTTGTCAAAAAAGTAGATATAAAACGTAGAGAAAACCTTTGTCTACAGTTCTATGCTTGCCCCACAGGAAAGATTATTATTTATTAACGTTCTGGCAACGTTTTTAACAGAAGCGAGACTAAAAGTTCGCGGCTCTATCATAGTTGAACGTAGTTCATTGTATTCAGGGCTTGGTGGAATGGATAGTAGGGTCGCCACTGTTGACATTTGCTTCTTGAATACAATCGCAATAAAGACAAAAACAGGTTTTTTTAGTAACTTGCTAGCCAAAATATAGTTCTCTAACGCCCGTACTCAGAAACATCAAATACCTACTTCCTTATTATAGATTTGATGAGTTATTTTGACATTTCTTATGAAAAACTAGTCATGCCCCGCGGTGTTACCCGCTTTGTACCTGTTCCCGCGGGAATTTCGGGATAAAATGTATCCCATGTGTTATTCTGATGTATAACCTATATTACTGTAAAGTTTCATTGATATCCGTCCTGGAGTTTGTTCGTGTAAGAGTAACAATAACAAACATACATAGATCCATACTCAGAAACTTTCGTAGTTATAATATTAGTAGGATTAGTCAATTAGTTAAGTGACTTTTCTGAGTGCGGCAATAAAAGTATAAAAGTCAAAGATGCAAGCAAGCAAGTTAGTAGCCATCCCTAGGGTCAAAAGTTTCTAGACCGCCTAAGGGCTTCGTTTCGGTCTAACACCTAATCTTCCTGACTGTACTGACATAATAAAAAAAATAAAAATAATAAAATAAAAAATTGTTTATTGCCATTTGAAGAAAATATAATTTGAAGAAAATATAATTAGTTAGTAAGTTCGTGTAGGTTACACTATACCTTATTTCCTAAACATTCTTTGTATAAATTCTACAAACGACAACAAAAATTGTGTTATTATATGGTCTCCTTAACTAAACCTATAATTTACCTCAATAATCCAAGAAAATGCCTGAAAGTAACCTAAATCTCAAATGACAACCCTAGTCTTAATTTGTAGATCCTCCCGAGAGCATAAAGCGATACTAGGTAGTTTTACCTATACTTACAGTATCTGGCAGAAAACATTACCCATTGAAAGATTGGTTTTGTTGTGTATTAGTAAGTTTAAAAAAAGTATTAGCCTGTAATATCCCACTGTTGGGCAAAGGCCTCTCATCTCACTGAAGATATCACAAACAACTATTTATTATATTATATGTACCTATAATAAATTAGCTACAAACTATGCATTAGTGGTCTTAGTAGTACTCAACACAAGGAGTCTAGCCGTCACCACCTTTCAAAAGTTGGTGTGTAATTCTGCCAGGTACTGTAACTAGGTAGCTAGAGGTAGGTCACCTAAGCTTTTGTCGTTCTCTTCGCAATCTAGAATTTAAATTGCCGCGCAATTCTAGAACACCTTTCTAAATTTCGAATAACGAACGCTATATCAATTTTGTTTTCAGTAGATTTAGGATTAACTTCACACATTGTTTCAACTGGCTGAATATATAAATTGTGGTGGAAACCTTTTTGAAAATAGAACCAATTTAAATAATTTTAAAATTTAAAATTTGTTCTTTATCTCCATATTATTGGCTTAGGATGGAGGTAAAGGGTGGATTGCACAAGCATTCTTAATTTGATTTAGCATCTGACGTTGGTTTGTAATGGTATTTTATTTAGTACACTATAAATTACAATTTTGAGAGCCAATTTTGTTTTTTAAACGTATTTAGAATTATTTATGCAATCCGCCCTAAACTGGCTTAAAACAGAGTTTTAAATGTATGTATTATACTCGGATTATATTTACTTTTTACTGATGTAAAAAATTAAGCTCTGTATCAATCCGTATCTAAGGTTGTTTGTGTGTGTGATATTTAGGCAAGTTTTTTTCCATACACTTCTCTTTCTTACTGAGGAAGAAGACTGTTTGAATAAGGTTAACGAAGTAATTACAAGCCATCTCAACTACCGAAATCAGTCCCCAAGACCAACTAATCCCACAGGCCACCTATCTTATTAACGACCCTATTTACGTTGCTTAACCAACTCTTACGTAACACACGAATATATTTTGTTACCGCACTGCAGTACCCGTAATGGCCTCCGGGGGCTATTAGCACAAATTATCGGGAACAAAAATGAGAGACCCAAATTGAACCCGCATAGATATTATGCAATTTAGCGTTTTGTGAGCTTGCGAGAGATATATTTTGGTTTTAGGTTCAATGGTTTTTAGGAGATAATGATCTGCGATCTGAATGCGTATACGCGAACGCCTCGGTGGTCTAGTGGTATGCGCACTCACCTGCCAAGACTGAGGTCCCGGGTTCTGAAACTCTGTTTTTGAATATAGTACACAGTATACGGTACAGTACTCGTAGTAGTAAGTAAAGCAAGTTAGAGAAAGTCAATGGCCAATCCTAGTGTTGGAGTTTTTAGACCGCCTTAAGGCCTCCAATATGGTCTAATAGTAGTAGTATGTCATATGGTATTGTAGCGCTCGTGGCGTAGTTTCACTAAGCGATGTTAAGTTATTGCGATTGTTAAGCAACTTGGATGGGTGGTCGATAGTGGCATTTCTATCTGAGGTCTACCGTGCTTCGAAGGGCACGTAAGTTTACGTAACTGGCGGTCGTGGTTGTTTCAATCGTCAGACCATTGCAGAGGCCTTTAGGCGGTCTAAGACTCTGACACCAAGGTTGGCCACTAACCTACGCGATACGAATGAATTAATATGGGACATACGTAATTAAGTATATTTTTTCACTTTTTCTAAAATGAAAATGATTTTAAAATAACACAAAGTCAAATCACTTGCATAACCCGCAGCCATCTTGAAATAAACTTAGACTTATCCCACAATAAACTTAAAGCAGAGCTGAAATACACGTTCTGACGTCACAGCTTTTATTACAAGCACAATAGCGTGACGTCACAACGCCAAGCGCATCTGCACTCGAGTGATAAATGTTGGTAACAACATTAATCACCCTTTTAGTTGGTATTTATTATGATAACGTTATTAATTAGCGGGTAACGGTATTGTAGCGAGTTACCGTTACTGGTATTTTAACGATTTATCATTTAGCAGTTTTGTTTATAGTTGTAAAGTACAGTAAAGTATTAACCAGTAATGTCCCACTGCTGGGCAAAGACTTCTCATCACCGCGCTAACCAAAAGATTGATTGATGGAGGATTAGGTATAATCACCGCGCTAACCAAATGCGGATTGGTGATCTCAAACCACAACCAAGTTTGAAAAGTAGGAAACATGTTTTCGCTCGACCCGGGAATTGAACCCGGGACCTCAGTCTTGGCAGGCGAGTGGTCATACCACTAGATCACCAAAACGTTAGATAGAGATTTAGTAGATGTAGTTATTTTTTAAGTAGCAATCCCTTCACATGCTATTTGGGTTTCTACTGATGATAATCCTACTAATATTATAAATACGAAAGTCTGTGAGGATGATTGTTAGTCTTTCCCGAAAAAACTACTCCACGGATTTGGATGAAACTTTACAATAGTATAGGTTATACATCGGAATAACACATTGGACACATTTTATCCCGAAATTCTTTCAGGAACGGATACAACGCGGGTAACATCGCCGGTGCGGCTAGTATTATATAAAAGTAATATACGTTATTGTTGTTCATATTCAAATGAGGATTGTTACAATGGTCTGTTATTAGTTGTTATGAAGGCTTTGATTGATGGCAGTGACTGAGTGAAAATGGATTTAAGTTAAAGAAATCCCAATTCTATGTACTCGTAATCAGCTGATTTTGATTTAGTCATAAGCGTCATGGACGAGTTTACATGCTGCAAGACGGCGAGTTTAAATTAGCAACAACTAGCTGTGCCCTGCGGTTTTACCCGCGTTGTGCCCGTTCCCGTGGGAATTTCGATATTTTAAAACTTTTCAGGCAATTTTTAAAATGTTCTCTCCGTAAGAACCATCCTCGTACTTCAAAGAATATTATAAAAAAGAATTAGCGAAATTGGTTCAGCTGCTCTCGAGATTTGCGCTCAGCAACACATTCAGCGATTCATTTTTATATTATGGGGATGTAAATGCCATTTTTGAGTTTTCTCCCGTTTTTTTCGAAATAAACATGGAAAGAATTATACCTATTGAGCGGGTAAAATAAATTCTGAAAGAAATTATATACTAAACTACAAAGAACAGTGTATAACAGATGAAAGCAAGTGTGTTTGAATAGCATAATCCTACCTCAAACATATTGTATTTAATACTAAACACTAAAGAATACGATAAAAGAACCTTTATATACAAAGAGAGACACAGTCCGTCTATTCATTTCAGATTATACCTTACTAGCCGCTCCCCGCGGTTTTACCCGCGTTGTGACTTTTCCTGTGAGAATTTCAGGATAAAAATATCCTATAAGCTTCCTCTTGAATGGAGCTATCTAATATAATAGGAATAATTGGAATCGGACAGTTTCTGAGATTAGTCTGAACATACAAACAAAATTACAATTTTTTTCTTCTTATAGTGTAGAAGTTTAAATAGAATAGATAAAAGAAGTTCTTAGTAGAAATATATTTACAAAGAAAAATAAGTAAATATGAAAACGGAAAATACTTTTGTGTGATATTATATTAGGTAGTTGTAAGAAGATTTCAAGTAAAAGAAAATCTTCTTATGTTAACCGACTTAAAAAATGAGAATGCAACGTACAAATGTATTATTTATGTAAACTTTGCTGCTATTTTAAAACGAATAAACTGCGAATTTTCGTTATTGTAAAGCATATTTTACAAGGAAAATTTCACCTGGTGTTATAATTCGTTTTTGTTGTATGGTACTGATGCTCTAGTCATAAACGAACATGAAAAAATCTCGTTTACAATCAGACAGTGAAAAATATCCACATTCATAACCAGTTACGAAACGTTAGTTACGAACGTGGACAAAGGTTGCGTTACATACCTCTCGGCCTTCAAATAAACATGTTATTTTATTCAACGCCTCGTGGAAACCTTTTAAAATGCACGTCGCTATACTGTTTTAATTACAATATTTACAAATATTGTACAAACAAACGGTATTGCACTGTTCGCCTACAAACACCCACTCTCAAATAAAGGCTAGGGATCAATATCATACAACTGTTATTTATTCTGTGAATACACAGTTTTATGCCAACACTGGTAATAGTAGTAATAGTAGTAGTATTAGCCTGTAATGTCCCACTGCTGGGCAAAGGCCTCTTATCTCTCTGAAGATATCAGTACAGTGAGGAGGATTAGGCGTAATCACCACGCTTGCCAAATGCGGGTTGGTGATCTCAAGCTTGACCCACGTTTGAAATGTAAGAAACATGTTTTCACTCGACCCGGGAATTGAACCCGGAACCTCAGTCTTGGCAGGCGAGTGCACATACCACTAGACCACCAAGGCGGTAATACACTGGTACACTGGTAACGGTAGGTCAATATCGTCAGTGTGTCCTAATCTTTTGTAATGGTTATGGAAAACCCTACTGGACTAGAGACACTATCATCTTGACGATTATAGTGACCGAGGATTGTGGGTCGATGCGAATTTGGTTTTCAATTTTCCCAATTGAAGACGTTAAGTGTGCTTCGGTTGCTTCAGCTTACGATCACGCACCAGTAAACGGTAACGCAAAATGTCAGTCTTAACAGACGTAAGAAAATTAAAAATCGTAGCTAGCAGCCTTTGTAACATACTGTCGTTAAAGTTATGAAACAACACTTTGTATTTAACAGACATTTTACGTAATGATAAACTTTTTAACAAACGTATGATACGTCAACCAACCTATAGCGATACCGATAGCGTCATACAATGTCAATTCTCAGCTCGATATATCACGTTTAATTGAACCCTTGTGAACTCATTTTATCTCAACGGACGTCACATACAAAAAAATAGAAAACTCGCCGTTTTTACTCGACTTACTTGCGAACAGGACAGGAAAACTGTAGAAATTCCGATATAGAAGTAACAACCCGTGAATGGGTCCCGACTAAATGTCAATAGTTATCTTTTCCTATATTTTTCTCGCAGCTCATCGGGCATGACATACTGCTACACGAAATACTTTAACCCCTACCATTTGTCTTTCACCGTCACGTGATAACGAGTTCGAAATTGGACGTATTGAAACGAAATCGGCTTTGTTAATGCCTTGTGGTCTCTTTGTGAAATGCAATCAGCGCATTCGTTTCGGTATTTCCAGTTGGATTTACTTTGAACTGAAAAAAAAGATTAAAATACTTTTATGTTATATTTTGAAGCGTTCATTATACACTTTGTATCATCTTTTTTTATCAACGTTTCGTTAAACTAAGTATATATGTTTAAATGGATTTCAAACGCAAGAGGTTAATTTAAGTTTAATTAATTAATCAAGGGGTTGCTTACTTCGGTGTCGTTATAGTTATCCATACCATACCTCAAAAGGAAAACGGAACCCGTATCCCACCGCCTGTCTGATCGTTTCTGCTTGTTTTAGAAAGTACATTCATAGCACTTGGCCAGTTTTTATTTTAGTTAAGTAGATTTGTTTTGAAACCAAAAATTAAAGATCGAGAGCAAATAGTATCGTTGGATGCTCCGCTGCTAATTTCTTTTGTTTCGGCCGATACTGAAGAACACGCTTTGTCCGTGATCACGCGACTCGGCCCGCTGGCTTCCTCAGAAATTGATCAGCCGGATATGAAACTAAATCGAAGGCTATTTTAGGACCCCGTAAAGCTTTTAGAATTTTTTAATTACTGTTTTACGCAAAAAAATACTCAGTGTATTTGGATGAAACTTTCCAATAATATAGGTTATACATCTGAATAATACATGGGATACATTTTATCCCCAAATTCCCGTGGGAACCTGTACAACGCGGGTAATACAGCGGAGCGCGGCTAGTAACACATATTGATATCACCATAACTAATCTTATTCCCTTACAGCCCACTAAGTATAAAATTAATCCGTAGACAGTAGACATCCATCAGATTATACTTCCAAGAAATGGCGGTATCTGTACTGCGTTGAATCACGTCTTTTTATTCCAACGGTCTCTAGAGACTCCGGCGGAAAGCTTTGGATAATATTCTTCCCGAGATTTTTATATTAAGTTCGACAACCCCTAGCAATGGTGAAAATATTTATGTATATTTTTTAATAAACTCCTCTCAATGTAAAAATTTACTTTAGTACTTTGTCACTCTATTGAATTTTAAAATTCTCTGTTATTAGAAAAACTAGAAGTAAGGCTTTAAATATGTTTAAAATTTTCCTGAGCCTGTAATGTGTGACGTATTTTAATATTTTACTCACATTAAGGGCCGACACTGCGTTAAGCGTGGGCACGCCGCGGTTTCATACAAAAGTGAACCGTCGCGTGCGCCTGCCGCGTGCGCACGCGACGGGCGCACGCTTAACGCAATGTTGGCCCTAAAGCGTCGTTGATACTGAGCGATCTTAGACGCGAGTCAGATAGTTCTAGAGATCAACTTTGAAAGGCAAATGTGATCCTACGGTCCTGAACTCCTTCCGCCTTATTAATAAACGCGGTGTAACTAAAACACTGTTATACTGTGTTCGTCTCTTTTGCTCTTCGGAAAATTGCGTATGTCAGAAAGTGACAAACCATTTGATAAATAAATGTTCTTAATACGCGTTGAGTTGCAACTCATAAACTATACTAACGAACGCTTACTCCACATCAAACAGCCACAATTTAAACTTCCACAAAAGCTATGTTTTTCTTTTTTGTGCCACATTTTTTTGTTGAAAGTGCGCCTTTTTCTACAGAGATATATGTTAAAAACTGTTGTCTCTAATAAAGCTCTCGGCAACAATTTCCACTGACACGAAAACCCACTGTCTGTCTCCACTTGAAAAACGCTTTATGTTGGCCCAAAGTTCCACTTTTACCACAACAATTGAAATGCCTTATTCCCAAAAGATAAGGTCCAAATTGTTGTACATTTCCCACAAAGAGTACTGGTTGCTTTCAGAGCAATTTTTCATATGAAAACACCGAGAACAAAGATGCGGCGCTGAAAATAGGAGTATTATTCTATTGTGTCTAGCTTTGAAATATTTCATAGACTTACCAGTGTTTGAGTGTTCCTATAACATCTAGTTTTAAATAAGATTTTTGATGAACAATTCAGAATTATTAGGTTTCGTTCAGAGAGGCGTGGCGATACTCGACACATGTCTCGCTGAATGAAGCCTCACTCAAGTGTAATGATTCCTAAGAAGTTAATAAGTGTATGTACGAAAAAATCGGTTAATTAGTTATTGTTGATGTAATTGACGTCCCTGACATTAGTAAGTATGTAAAAGAAGACCTTAGTTTAGTAATATTTAGTAACTTAGTAATTAATTACGCCATGAAAAATTCATATCACTCTTCAAATACCAGAAGTGCCAGCGGTATTTGCTGAAAATTCCCGTTCCTGAAAATTCTAAAGCTATAATTGTTATTGTGTAATACTCTCTAAATAAACACTATACCCAGTATATGGTTTAAGTTATATAATATTTTCGGGTCAGTAATGAAATATTTTAGACCATTTTGAAGCAAATTTTCCTCCTTAAGAACTCCTATAAGTAAGGCTGATTTTAGTGTCACGCTCACCGTCAGCGCTCATAGCTCAGCGGGTAGTTTGTCAGCGCTGAGGCTCAGCGTGGCTCGTTTTAGTATCGTACTGACCGCCTCACCGTACAGACGACTACGAAAATGCGGAGTGAATTAATTATTGCTGCTTTGTACTATCTATCCCAAAAAAATAAAAACCGGCGACGACGAAGACTCCATGTGCATCCCTTAATTGAGCAGAGAGCCGTTGCAGGAGACTTTGTCTTGTTATATGGCGCTTTGAGGGCTGACGAAAGTAAATTCTTTAATTACTTTCGAATGTCAACTAGAACTTTTGACGAATTACTGGCAAAGATACAGGATAAACTGGTCCATTGCAGCTTACGACGTGTGCCTATACCACCGATTGAACGGCTAATGTGTCGACAATATTCTCCCAGGCTTTGTTTCTAGCATCTTTATTTTTGTAGAGTGGGTCGGATGCATCCCACAATTTCTTCCTCTGGCGTACCTCATCGATAACTCGACCTGTATCCACTTCGCGATTCGCCATGACTGTACGCGCTGACGACGTCCACTCCGCTCGACACTAGAACGCTCGCTAAAAGCAGAGGCGCTCGCACGATCGTCAGCGCCGACAGCTACGCGGGGCCGACGCGCGGCGCGTACGGCCGCGTAGCTATCAGCGCTGACCACCGTGCGCGCTGATAGCTACGTGTCAATCGAAAACGCTTCATAGAAGTTCATATATCTCGGCCATCAGCGCTGACGGTGCGCGTGCCGTCAGCGTGACTCTAAAACCAGCCTAAGGCTGTTAGCGAGAAGTACTTTATGTTTAAAATAACTTTTAACAGCCTTTTGAACAACATAACTAGATACAGTGAACGATCATGAACGAAACTGTACATAGTTAAAATGTAGTACTTGGTTGAATATGGTAAAGTATACGCCTATAATTTCATTTTGCTGGGCAATGGCCTCTCATCTCACTGAAGTCTTAGTACGGCGCGAACGATTAGCCGTAATCAAATAATATAGTAATATTTCAGGTATATCTTGACATAAACTTATCTTAGGTAATATTTCAAAGTCAAAGTGTGTCTCATACATCATATTCAGCCTATTGTACAAAACATTTCAAATATGCACGAAAATCTCTAGAATTTATGAGGCATTCCTGCCAAATGGACAATCGAAGATGGGAGAAATGCCAATGATAGAAACAAGAGCCAAAATTTTAAGAAAATATAATTTAATGACGGTATAAAACTTTACGAACCGACTCTACAATATTGAATACTTCTGTTAAAAGATGTGTATTATAAAATAGATAAAAATTGGTACATTTTTCAAAAGTGCCCACAATCCCACAAACAAAGAACCCTCTCTGTACCTATCATTCTCTCTTTTTGTCTTTCTCTCTTTCTCTCTCTCTCTCTTCTTCATCAAAGTGGATTAAGTGAAAATGTGCACCAATAAATATTACCCCCAAATAGGCAATAGTAATTAGAAGTGACATAACTCAACGTAATAGTCCCCCCTCTCTATTAAGTGGGTTACCTGAAGCCCCTGAAAATATGAAGTACAAGACAATAGATGAATGACGACATTGATATAAGGGCCAGTTTATTTGGCGAGGACTATATCTTGGAGCACACGACAGGTAACTGCGAGCGCGGCGCAAATTGAAACTATAAACGTAGAACAAATTCAGCTCAGTACAGATATGGCGAATTTGTACTTAGACAAAATAACGCATAAGGTCAACTTTTATGCAGTCGCTCTGGCCATCGCAAGCATATCTTGAGATAGAACAGAAAGCAAATCTGTCTATAGGCTATAAGGGACTACCTTATCTAAAATATAAAAATCAATTCCACTTTTCGTTGTAATTTTATAAGTCAAGAACGGGCTCACCCATCCAAACCAAATGTTTGGCTTTGTTCGCACTATTTAGTAGATGATTTATGTGAAGTTTGCACAAAATCGGTCGAGCGGTTCTTAAAGTCCCACGGGAACAGACACAATGCGGGTAAAACCGCGGAGTGCAGTTAGTTAGACATAGTTGTGTCATGGTACGGACATGGTTAGCTATGATGTGGTACGGACTTAGTTATGACATTGTACGGACATGGTTGTGACAAAATGATACTAACATGGTATGGACAAATGGACATGGTTGTGACATAACGAAAAGATTTTAACAATGTCAATGTGTTGTGATTGGTGGTGGACAACTTGTCATTATGTCACAACACAAAATATTAGAAACTACATCTTTCTTGTTTTTTCTACACTTTCTATTGACTTGAACGTAATCAGTGATAGTAGCGACCTCCGTCACGTGTCGACTTGCCTGGTACTCTCAGGTTTACTAATGGGTTGTGGGATGATTTATATAGGTCATTATGAGGGTAGTATTATTGTATTGCGTAATAAAACTACTTATATTATGAATATATGTATAGGTGGTAGATTGTACGCATAATATTCTAATCAATTAATTTTTATCATATCACAATGATTTCCTTTTGAGCACAGAAATGGACGAAAGAGAACAACGATGATTTCATTATTTAAAAAAATTGCGTAACTATGGCTGAACACTAGCCTACTCGAACTAGTTACTTGATAACTCTTAGGGTTACTTGACATTGGCTCATTGAGATTATCAAACAACGCATTGACGTTGTCGAAATATTTCTGTAACGCACTGTGATTGGTCCATTGAACTCCGCACAGCTCCGCCCTGCTCCAATAGAAACGTGGCCCTACTATTGTGTAACATCTAACTTCAATGTTCTGTTTTCAAAAATAGTATAAACATGTTACATTAAAAATCACTAGACATCGTCATCATCGCTTCACCGAGGCTAGAAATAATAGTTCATTCTTTTTACGGTTAGCAAAACAATGTAAAGTTTAAAAATGTTTACCCATAACTCACAATACAAGCTAAATGTAAAGTCCTCTAATATCTCCTCGTTTGAAAGCAATATATAGATTACCAAGTCTTCTAAACACAATATAGATGCCATTAGCACACATTTAACATTTAAAACTTTTCCGGACGGCCGTAACTTCTGTGACCCGAAGCGAATTAAAATGTGGGGTGTGTCGTAAGTTTGTTTGGCAGTTACTCACATTACTTTTTATGGAATCCCGCACAATGAAGACATTTTAATTTAACCTATTTTAAAATACATGGAATGCAAATCAGTAACCATATATAGTAGCGCTCGTGGCTCATTCTGACTAAGCGATGTTACCTCATTGCGATTGTTAAGCAACGTACAGCTCGCTCCCTACTCAGATGAATGGCCGATAGTAGCATTTTTATCTGAGCGTTACCGTGCTTCAGCGTGCGACTCTCTATTTTATTTAAACAAACGCTTGTTAAATTTCTTTATACTACTCATACAATCTCATATGTACTCATACAACGCTATTTATTTAAAAGCAACACGGGCCGCGCCACTACATGCTACGCGCACGTTTCCCCGTAAATGGAGCCTTAGATGCAAAAAAAAACATTTAAATAAAAACGGATTCTTTACGAGTCTGATTAACAAAGTGTCGAACGTTAATTTATTGAATTCGCTACTTAAAAGTCGCACAGTATGCGAAGTCCCTTAGCAAAGTAGCCTGCGGTAAAGATACGAACTGTTGAAGGTAAAAACCTCAGGTTTATACTTAATTTATTAATGAGCTAAGTTTCGGGCGTTTTGTCTTGAAATTCAATTTTGGTTTTAGCTACAAAGTTGGTAATGGTTGTAGAGGCTTTTACAATAATTTAGGACTAAAGTTAGCTGTTCTGTCTTTTACAGGTTCTTTTTTCATTTCAATGATAGATAATTTTCGGTGATAAGATCTATTACTACCTAAACGTATCTAAATTTAAATGACTGTATAGGCTTATTACTTAAAGTCTTTATTACTTAAAGTCCTTTTTTCTCTGCAGCATACGTTTGGAAGCGTACAACGGTCCTGTAACGAATATACGTTAAATAAACCTGAACGTGTGTCAATAGAGCTGCATAGGTATTGAACCAGAGGCGACCGGAGCAAGATCTGAATTGGAGTATTGGATGAAAAGCGGTGTTAGCAAAGAGGTATCCGAAAAAAAAGTGTTCTAAAAAAGGTTTTCGTAAAGAGGTGTTCGAAAACAGGCGATCGAAAAGAGGTGTTCGAAAAAAGGTGTTCGAAAAGAGGTATTTGAAAAGAGGTGTTCTAAAAGGGGTGTTCGAAAAGAGGTGTTCGAAAATAGGAAGGTACACCATAATGTCCCCAATTCCCAACAATCTTACTAACACCTAGACATGTTATTTCCCAGATAAACTGTAGCATATTATATGACCTATTTACATAATGTAGTTCATATAATATGTAATCATATATCATATTATAATACCTACTTTACCATTCGACCACATCCATTAACTTATCACTAGAATACAAGATTATCTTTACAAATATCCGTAAGATACCACAACCGTGTCTCATACAGCTTGATAATAATAAATAATAATTCTCCCCGGTCCCTTCGAGTGTAGCAAACACTTTGGGCGCCAAATCACTTTTATTTCCGGCACACGCTCTACTTGTTCCAAAAGAATATGTACAACAAGTTGCCCTTGACAATCGTGGCGGTATTTTCCGGAATAAATATGAGACTAACTTGCCGCGCCCCGCGGTGTTAGCCATGTTTTACCCGTTCCCGCAGGAATTTTGGGATAAAATGTATCACATTATGTTTTTCTTCAACCTGTAAAGTTTTCTCCAAAACCGTCCAGTAGTTTTTTCATGAAAGAGTAACAAACATACATCCATCCATACATCCATCCTCACAAACTTTCGCATTTATAATATTAGTAGGATTTTGCTAGGCATTGTTTAGATGAACGAGTTTACAAGCTACGAGCCAGCTTATTTGACACGATCCTAGCGAATGAGCGAGTAGTTTGACATGATTGTGTGACACTCGCGTTCTCTTTCACTGATTAGGGTGGGTATACATATAAGCAGAGCGGAGCTGTCCAGCGCTCAATCTCATTACAAAAACATTTTGACATGTCAATGTATTGTTTGACAATTTCAATTCGTTGTGATTGGTGGATACACACAGCTCCACTCCTCTTTAAGAGAAATGCACCCTAAGGTTTGATTGGGTTAGCATGCAGTGCAAAAGGGACTTTAAATAAATGTAGATTGAAAATAGTGTTGCAAACTACAGTTACTCAATCATCATCATAAATTTAAGACCTCGTCTCTTGTCGGTCCAATGCAGACATCCCCATCTATTCCTATTCAGTGCAAGCTCCTTCGCATCTCTATACGACATGACAGATACTTTTTCTTTAATCTGACTAATTACTTAATACCTATTCAAAATTATCTGAATTACACAACATTTATAAATATAAACCAATAAAGTTATACGACTGTACGAATGTAAAAAATTCAATTACTATTATTAGGTATGTTTGAATTGAACGAACAGGTTGGATAGAGATCAGTTTTAATAAATTTTGTTTGCAAACTCTTTGATAAATACACAATACAAAACAAGTGAAGCGTGGATATCAAATGAAATTGCTTTCAGTTCTATGTTTTTATTTATTTTCAATCTTTTCAATACAAGTAGAAGACTTGTTCCATTAATCCGTATTGGAAAACTAAAACAGTAGGTAGAAATATTTTCAATTTAAATTAAACAAATGATAATAAAAACTAAAAAAGACGTAATATGAAATATGTATGTGAAATGTTTGTATGATGTATGTATAATGTCTAAGTGATGTATGTATGAAGTATGTATAAAATATGTATGAAGTATGTATGATGGATGTGTAAAATATGTATGAAGCACTTATGAGGTATGAATAATGTATGTGTGATGTATGAGTATGTATGAAGTATGTATGAAATATGTATAAGGTATGTATGTCGATCACCGCATGCGACGTGCGCCGACCGCAACAGAGTAAAGAATGTGATTGTCAACCTTATTTGCTATCAAATAAATAGGCATATTATAATTAGGTGTAAGCAGATGGTAGATAATCTTAGGGATTACTCGGCGGCATATACTCGTAGAGCGAGATATAGGAATCGTGGTCACAGAGTCCTTTGTGTGAGTGTATCCGTAGACGTAGTTTTCTATCAAAATGAGATAGTTTCACTGTCGTGGAGCACTATCTCTTTTTATCTTTTACCGTTTCCATTTTCTTCATAAAAACCAACTTAACCAGAATCAGATACATAACATAATAATTTATCATCATTCATTATAGAATCGAATAGGACATTAATGTATCGAAAAAATATATTCAACCCAAAACGATAAATCTAAAACCATGTCTCGTGTGACCAATAAATACGAGATTTATATATTTTATGTTATGTAATGTGACGTAGATAAGATACGGATAGAAGAAAAATGCCCTAATATTATTAAATCGTTTGTTTACTATGGTAAAAGACAGATTATTTAACTGTATATACCTCTAGCCGCGCCCGGCCACCCGCGTTGTACCCGTTCCGGATACTTCGGGATAAAATGTATCCCATGTGTTATTCTGATATATAACCTACATTACTGTAAAGTGTCATCTAAATCCGTTCATTAGTTCTTGCGTGAAAGAGTAATAAACATACATACATACATCCATACATACATCCAAACATACATACATTCATCCACACATACATCCTCACAAACTTTCGCATTTATAATATTGAGTAGAATTAGTAGAAGTCAGATTGTATAACTTTTGTACCACAACTGATATTGATTTTATTAACAATCTTTCTTTATTTTTGAAATAAATATCAAGCAAGTTATCATTAGCTTAATGGAGTCTCCTTGAGTAACGTAGATTAAAAATACCAAGCAAAATACATTACCAAAATATCTTATCGTAAAACGTATTAAAAATCTAGTTTTATTTGCAAACTGTACTGTCTTAAGTCCGCCTTATTTAACTAGTATACCATTGAAGAGAATTTCCTTTCATGAGGGTTTTCTCTCATATTTTCCCCATAGATATCCTCATAGTATACCCATTATATGAAAGTAAGTAAGTACGGAAACTAACTAATCATGGTGATTCGGGTCATTCATCAATGGGATGGATCCTGTTTTTTCTTCAAAAACTGTTGATTAATTAACTTATTACATATGTTTTAACGTATATTTTAATTTCACATTAGCCTTCAGATCGAATTGAAATATGTATAAACAAATCTTCAAAAAATGAGGAATAAGTATTATATTGACTTTTAATGTCTGTTTAAAATTAATTTATACTAAAGTCATATAATTAGGAAAAATAAAGATTTATTGTATGCTTATAATGCACCACTACTGGGCAAAGGCCTCTCATCTCACTGAAGATATCAGTATAGTAAGGAGGATTATACGTAATCACCACGCTTGCCTAATGCGGGTTGGTGATCTCAAACTCGAGCCATGTTTGAAAATTAGGAAACATGTTTTCGCTCGGCCAGGAAATTGAACCCGGGACCTCAGTCTTGGCAGGCGAGGGCACATACCACTAGACCACCGAGGCATGGTATAATATCAATAATATTATTGATATTATGTTATTTTAACCAAACTCAATCTCGACCTCGCATCTGCACTGAAATAATAAACTTTAATTAGTGTCAACATCGGGTTTGAAAGCAAATTCGTGTGATCTAACTAAATCCCAGTAGATTGCTTGCATCAAAGATCTTAATTGGATTTAAACTATTCAGGCCTTTTAATTACATCTGTATTGGTTGGTAGTATTGCGGCCTACTTTACAAGGAAACTATGTTTTAATTGTAAAGTTAAAATGGTTTTATGGGCCGAAACTGCGTTAAGCGTGTGCCCGTCGCCGTGCCATACAAAAGTGAAACGTCGCGGGCGCCCGGTACGTGCGCCCGCCGCGTGTGGTTTCATACAAAAGTGAACCGTCGCGTGCGCCCGTCGCGTGCGGTGTCATACAAAAGTGAACCGCCGCGTGCGCCCGCCGCGTGCGCATGCGACGGGCGCACACTTAACGCAGTGTAGACCCTAAGACTTTTGCTCTTCTTTTGTTTGAAGCCCGAGCACACTATAACCAAGGCTGTAGTTAGACAGTCATAATCTGTGAAAACATAAGGAAGGTGTGCACTGTGCACTCTAGGCCGATACAAGGCGTTAAATAAACTTTTTATGATTAGTCCGTTAGATTACGTCTGTTAAATTAAAGATTAAGTGCTTTATTCATAAACGCTAATGAACCCCGTGATAATCAAGCCGTGCTTCGGAGGGCACGTTAAGCTGTCGGTCCCGGTAGTTTCAATCGTTAGACCATGTCGGAGGCCTTTAGGCGGTCTTAAAACTCCGAAAAGGGTTGTTCACTAACCTATTCGAAATGAATGAAGGAATGAATGAAGGAATGAATGAATGAATGAACCGTAACACTTATTAAACCATTTTAACTACATATTAAATGGTTTGTCCATTTCTAAAGCGCGAAAAAGACAATTGACATAACACTTAAAAACATGCAAAGTACAAAAAAGGCAAATAACTGATGAACACATTACTCTCCTTTGCCTAGTGGTCACTTAAAAAGCTTCTCGTTTTCCAAATTGTTATCATGGATGGTGTGATACAAGATCACCAATGTACTGAACAGTCCTCCATATTTGCCTGAGGCATGATCAGACAGTACGCGTGCCCAGCGCCAAAAAACATTGTTTTGGAAAGATATTTACATAAATTAATTACTGGAACACATTCCATTGATAACTGTTTGCATAACCTCATTTAATTGATCATGTGTTCGTAACATTGTTTCAATTATTCAATTAACGTTAATTATTTGTTGCATTAAATCGTTGTTGATGTTTCATTAAATACTTTATTGCGCATTGAATTTATAATTAAACTAGCAGCGACCCGCGGTTTTACCCGCGTTGTGCCCGTTCCTGTGGAAATTTCGGGAATTTTTATACTTATAAACCTTTCTCTTGAATCACTCTATCTTTTTAAAAAACTGCGTCAAAATCCGTTGCGTAGTTTTAAAGAACTAAACATATATAGGGACAGACAGACAGCGGAAAGCGTCTTTGTTTAATACTATGTAGTGATGCGTTAATCTTCTTTGTGTACGGTCATTGAAGTTGGCAGACGCAGCCGATGAGTGTTCAAAAGGTGCCACGGTGCAGGTGAGTGACAGCATCTGAAAAAAGGAGAAACACTTGGATGGGTGGCCGATAGTGGCATTTCTATCTGAGTGCTACCGTGCTTCGGAGGCACTTTAAGCAGTCGGTGCCGGTAATTGTAAGACCATATCGTTAGACCATACAATAGGCGGTCTTAAAACTCCCACATCAACTCGAAATAAATTACTGAATGGATCATATTTATTTCCTTTTCAACCTCATTATAAATTATTGTACAAAGACTACTCTTGTTAAGGCTACACCGGACCAACTAAGTACCGGACTCTACCCTACAGTAATGAAACCAATTTGAACTTCAAAGTGCATTAACACAGAAAATATACACCTCAGTTTCTCTTTAACACAAGTAAAACATTTTCCTAGTTTTAACCACGAACGCATTTATAATTCCACGTTTTCCTAACTGCTTTTCGCTTAGTAAAAGCCAGAGTGTAGCTAAACTTCCTAGACTTAATAAAAGTTTAAACAATGAATAGTATAGTGAGTGATGAAGCATGTGAAAATTACACCCATGCATCGGTCGGCTGCGTTATCGCTAAATGTTCTGAACACATAAGAAAGCAATCATTCGGTCTTGCGGTAAAATAGAAGAAAACACTTCAAGTGAAAATGTTTGTTCAGAGATAACCGTTAATTTTCTCATTAAATGAAAACCCGTGTTTATTTATTTAAAGCGTATATCAGTAGAAAACCAAACGCTTGATCGAAACAAATGTCTTTTCAGAGCACAAAATTAAATAAATAAAAACATTACACCTCATAACATCATTTCAGTAAGGCCGTCAATAAAGCATATTTCTTTCATGTTCACTGGTTAAGGCCAGTTCAAACTTCTTTCTACTGTTGACAGGGCACTCTCTGAACTTTTTATTTGGTCTAAGCTTAAAGTTAACAAGTTTCCGTCCCAAAAAGTGATGCAACCCGAAATTGTACACAGTAAATGGTAGAAAAAGCCGCGTTGTCTAGTCCCGTGGGAGCTCACTATCCCGTACCATTCCCGGAAACCACACGCTAACCGGAACACCACTTTGAGTTAAAATTACATGACATGAACAAAAAGTTAGGGACTTTGGTATGTTTTGACATGTCTGAAATAAGGTAAAGTTTATAAAATATTCACTGTCAGTCCGGCGGCTATACTTGTTTTCATGGGGTTTATTTATTTGATTAAAAGGATCATATTATCTTCCTCGAACGTGGATATCGAAATATTGTCTCAAAACCTTCGAAGATTAGTGCGTACACCAGCCAGGTATCAGCTTTAAAACTTTCTCAATGTATTCTTCTTAAACATAAGAGCCTGGGCTCTTGTCCATGGAGTTCTTTTCACTGTTCTCTATCTTCAGCCGCCCTCTTTACCTGCTCTCTTCTCAATGTCAACCTGATACTTTCAAATATTATTTTCCTTTGCATAATAAAAAACTCTCTTTCTGTAACTGTCTAGTCAAAATCAACTCAAGTTTAAAACTTTTGTCTTTAGATATCGCCGACTCACAGTTTGTAAAGTCAATAATCATCATAAGATAAACTTAGCTCATGCAGTGACAAAAAAATTACGATTTATAAGTCATTGCGACATTAGTTCCCACCTCAGTCAAGTCTTTCATTGTACTTAATTACTACATATTACACTACTCGGCCGAAATAGTTACCTAACGACATCTACCAGTCTGAGCAAACATTGTTATGATTGTAACCATGCACTGACCTATCGAGGACCTGACCTATGTTTATAAACTTGCCAGTGAATAGATATATATAGCTAGTGAATGAATTACCTCTATCCAGTTCTACCAATATGTAGATCGTCTCATAGATACGATTGACAAAGTAGCTTCAGCAAAGAACTACATATATACAATAATTAATGAGAAGAAATAACAAATGACAGTTATTATTGCTCTACAAAACCTTTTCAGCCGAGTATATTAATATAGAACTTATGTATAACTCTATCCTATCCTACCTATATATCAAAAGTATTATAAGTCGATGGGCAGCCCTTTCGGCCAGATACTATAACATTTTATCCTCAGCTTTAACAAATTACTCGCAACTGTAACAGGTAACTACGTTAACTTAAGATAGAGAAAGAACTAATTAACTAATTTTATCTCTCTTTCCCTCTCTAATTGCTTCCACTCTTTTCTAAATAACTTGACTCGAACCAACTGAGGGCTAACTCGATTATGTTACGTTAAATGCTTTATGCGCATCAAAGTTTTTCCAAGCGATGGCTATGCATTGTGAATGTTAAGTAACATGTGACTCGGCCAATACTTGGAGGGGTGACTATTAGTAGCATTATTATTTATTTAAACAGGAACTTACGTACGACGGAGACTACTGTCGAGAGTTCCTCGACACGTTTCGGTCACATACGGTGACCTTCATCAGGAGGTGGGTGAAGCGCTCGCGACAGCGTCTCTCCCCGCACTGTACTCGTACTGAACTCTCGACAGTAGTCTCCGTCGTACGTAAGTTCCCGTTTAAATAAATAATAATGACATTAACGTACGTTTCAGTTATTAGTAGCATTTCTATCTGAGCGCTACCGAGAAAATTGATTACTGACAGCTTTTTGGGATTTATGTACAGATAGGCCAGAAGACAGTTAAGTGGTGCGTCATAAAGCTGTCCGGATTTCAACTGACCAATCACAATGCATTACGAAAAGATTTTGACAATGTCATTGTGTTGTTTGACAATCTCAACGCGCTGTGATTGGTGAGTCAGACTCCGCACCGCTTAAATGAAACACTACGATTATAGTCTTGACTATTTTGTAACCACCTTATTGGAACGAAGTTCCTTATCGCGCGTTGCGAAAGGGGGCTAGACGGAAAAAATTAAGACGAAAAGTTGTAACGACACTTTTTGCGTTAAAGAGAGACAGAGAAACATGCGGCATGTTTCATAAACGATATTTAACTTAAACAGTGTTTTAAGGTGTTTTGTCTCTTTCGCTCTTTGGCAAATCGCGTATGTCGGAAAGGGACAAACCATTTGATGGCCAAAGTTGTGTTAATAATCGTTTATGAATAAGGCCCTAAGAGTCTATGTTATACCTATCTATACTAATATTATAAAGCTGAAGAGTTTGTTTTGTTTGTTTGTTTGTTTAAACGCGCTAATCTCAGAAACTACTGAACCGATTTGAATAATTCTTTTTGTAATAGATAGCCACATTCAACGGGAAGGTTATAGGCTATTTTTCATCCCGAAATTCCTACGGGAACGGGTACAACGCGGGTAAAACCGCGGGGCGCTGCTAGTCTCCTATACACGTCTCAAGATGGAAATCTATTTGTCTTTACACAACATGATATAGTAAAGTTACATTCCCTCTGTGGGGCTGTCGCTAGCCGCCGGACATTCAATCTCAAGCAACAATGTATTGTGAGATGTTGATAAGGTACCAACTTGACGTTTATTTCGACCGAATAAAATGATATTGTACCAGTGGAATACTTTCTGTGACTGATGTATGATATAGGTTATTTCATTATTTGGTAGATTTATGGAATCTAGAAATGTGTTGGTGTCTAGTAAGTAATATTACGTATTTATTCAAAATATTATTCTGGCCAAATAATCTTAATGCTACGCAATTTAGTGCTTATGTTGGTAGGTACTTAGTAATAAAACTAAAGTCTAGGCATCTAGAATCTAGACTCGCCCGTCCAAACGTTTAATTTTAGACATTTTAAATATTATTACGATTAAAATGTTATACTTTTCACCCACTTTCCAAAATCTGTTTGGTGGCACCCACGTCTGGTTTAACCAATAAGAATACACGATCGGTCAGTCACACACAACACCACCACACAACACCTTATTTTCTCTCCAAAAATGATAAATTTCGAACAATATCCTATCTTATTCATACTTGATCCTAAAGGAGTTGTATGACACACAAAGATGCTCAACAAAGGACTTCCGACAGCACCCGACAATGATTAACGATGACCGATTTGAAAGGATCAACGGGAAGGAGGTATAATCTTTATAAACTCTGTCTGTACTGGGTACTAGATGCAGAAAGGAGCCTTAAAGTAAGGAGTATAGGATATCTTAAACGTCTGACGCAACCTAGACAACCTTTAGAGCGTTTGTCCACCGCCGCCGGCACCGGACCGTCACCGGGAACGAGATTATTTCGGCCCGAGTTTATTATGACGTGACGGATGTGCGGTGGACACGCGGCTAAAGCAAAACGCTCTAAATGTATCTACCGCTACTTCGGCGCCGTCATCTCTTTCTCGGTGACGGTCCGGTGCCGGCGGCGGTGGACAAACGCTCTTACGCCATTGAATAAGTAAGTTCGTGTAGGTCAGTGGCCAACCCTGGTGTCGGAGGTTTTAGACCGCCACATGGCCTCCGACATGATCTGCGATTGATACAATCGGGACCGATAGCTGAAAACGCCACTATCAAACACCCTAAAAACCCACTGAAACAGGTTCGCTGCGGGTGACACCCAAGGGACCAGCTATCTTATATAATTAAACCCAGCTCGTTTTCCACAAGATAAATTAAAGGACCATTAAAATATAGAATTGTTTGTTATTATTAGTGAGTAAACGAAGGCTCTAGAATAACGCTAGGGGTATATTTCAAGAGCCGGCAATCTCAAATCAAAATCAAATCAAATCAAATAGTTTATTCACATAGTAAACAATTTGTATTAGTACATTCCATGGCGTTTCGATCCCTACACTAGGCTGGGCCTGTGTCGTAGGAAATCTCCTTAGTTAACTTAAAACTATTTACTACGTGCTAATTGCTAACATTATAGACAAAGGGTCGCTTTACGAGACAAAAAAATAAAATAAAATAAAAATGAATATAATAAAAATTTGCTAGGGTGGACTTCCAATATGTGGGATGTAAGTGTATGTATGTGTGTGCGTGTGTGTGCGTGTGCGTGTGTGTGTGTGTGTGTGTGTGCGCGTGTGTGTGCGTACGTGTGCATGTGTGTGTGTGCGCGCGCGTGCGTGTGTGTGCGAGTGTGTGTGTGTGTGTATGATTATCTGTTTATCCCTAATAAAAGTTCAAGGGTTCGGTAATCTTGTGCTATTACCCAATTTGCTATCCTTAGGCGAGCTTCCCTAACTGGGCAGATATGGATACTACAACGTGCGTTTATTTGGTTATATAAGTGCGGGAAAAGATACCTTCGAAATCTTTTAGCGAAAGATGTCTTTGTGTCTGGAAGCGTGATTTTAAATACACGTTTCTGCAGTAAGGTTTCATATTCAGCCGATTTCAGAACTGTGCAGTGCATTATTGCCATCGCCCGAATCACAAAGAGACCTCGCACGTTTGGGACGTTTGCTTCTTCATAAAGAAGGCTTGTCGGGTACCTTATTGGTTTGTGCAGCATTACTTTCAGAATTGCGCGATGAGCTCTCTCCAGTGACATCATGTGAGTCGAGGCTGCTCCACCCCACACTGATATGCAATAAGTTAGCACAGACACGCAAAGAGCAGAGTAGATGGACCTCAGTAGCGTTAGGTCAATCACTGACCGTAGGTTTTTGAGAACATATATAAGTTTTCTGGTTCTATTCGCGGTATTCTTTAAATGTTCCTTAAAATTAAGATTTTCATCCAGTGTTACACCTAGATACTTAATGGAAACCGCTCTATCAATTTTCCTGCAGTCACAAAAGTTTATAACATCACATGTGCAGATTTTGATTGAATTGAATTGAGGGTCGGGTGCAGAAGCGTGGGTTTTGTGGAAGCACAGAAATTTACTTTTGGCAGCGTTAAGGGTCAAGAGGTTCCTTTGAAGCCATTGAGCTATAATTGTCATCCCCTTCTCTACTCTACTCTGAACCGCTTTCCATGACTCGTCTTGGAATAAAATAACAGTATCATCGGCGTAGCAGATAATATGCGCGTTATCTATTTCAGATAGCAATAAGTCGTTGATGTATAGAGTGAAAAGGATAGGACCGAGCAAACTACCTTGAGGAAGGCCAAATTCTATGGGGCTGAGGTTACTTTTGTGGTTTTCTAATTTAAGACATTGAGATCGTCCGAGCAGGTAACTCTTGAACCAGTTAAGAGGAGTACCTCTTATGCCAAGAAGTTCGAGTTTCCTTAGTAGTAGAGCAATAGATACTGTGTCAAAAGCCTTGGCTAGGTCCAAAAATATTCCTACACATGATATGTTTTCGTCCAGTTTTTGTGTTATCAAATCTGTAAAAAGGGAGACTGCATCTTCTGTGGATTTTTTATATCGGAAGCCAAATTGTTTACCTGACAGGATATTGAATTTTTCAATAAAAGCAACTAGCCTCTTTTGAACCAGTTTCTCTAGAATTTTGGACAAACAACTAAGAAGAGATATTGGTCTGTAGTTACCTGGCTTGGAGGGATCACCCGCCTTATGGATAGGTGTAACCGCTGCTTTCTTCCATTCACTTGGGAATATTCCTTCCGATAAGCTAAGGTTACATATATGAACTAGAGGAACGAGGATGTGGTCTTTTATTGTCTTTAAGAGTCGGTTACCAATTCCATCCATGCCTGGTGCAGAATCCGCTTTTAAGCCTTTGATGATAGAGTCTATTTCCATGTGATTGGTAGGCTCAAGGTAGAGGGAATGTGACTGAGTGTTGGGCAATCTAACTTTGGAAACTAATGATTCCTGAGTTTCGCCAGTTTTGTTGAGAGTTTCTTCAGCAAGTGACTTACCTACGTTACAAAAGTACTGGTTACAGCGGTTTAGTGACTTCTCAATCGTGTCTTCGCAGTTTAATAGCTCAGTAGATTTTTTATGCTGTTTCTTAGTATGAGTGACGTTCCTAATGCTGTTCCAGAGTTTCTTTGGGTTATGCTGATGTCTGGCTATTTCTTGGGAATCGTAAGACTTCTTGAGCTTGCGTAAAAGCTCTGCGTGGAAATTTCTATATCTTGTGAATGTTGTTTTGAGATCTGTGTCGTTTGGGTTCAGTCGCACTTGTGCATGCAACCAGTCTCTATGCCTTGAACATCTGAGTAACCCCGGCGTCATCCAACCTTTGAGTGTACGTTGTTTTCTACCAACAACAACTGTTCGAGAATTGTTTTTTATAATGGTTTCAAGGGTTTTGTTAAAAGATGAAACTGCGTCATCTACTGACAATTTAGTGGTAACAATCGACCAGTCGATATCATTCAGCTCGTCAATGATAGAGTTGTAGTTTACTTTGGTAGAATACCGATTAACTTGGATTGGTTTAGCTGGCTTAGTGACGATACCTGATATAATAAGGTCATGGTCGGTGATGTCAGATTTGCAAACAACGGTGGTACACTCTATTCTGGACGTAATGTTGGTGTGATCCAAACAAGAGTCACCTCTAGTTGGTTTGGTGACACGCGGAAGAAGGTTAAGTTCGGCCATACAACACAGATATCTACTTGTGGTTAGACTATCATTTGCCGGAGAAATATCGATGTTAATATCGCCTGTTACAATTTTACAACTTGTGTTTTTTAAGAAACTGATTGAGTTTATGAGAGAATCTAGAAAGGGACCGATGTCCCTGACAGAGGGCGAACGATAAATTGCCAAAAGACTCAGTTGATTTTTTATTTCTACGCAAAGGCATTCCGAATCGTGGAAATCTGGCTCCGTGACAACTGGGTCCCATATATTGTTAACATATACGATTACCCCACTAGCTCTGTTTGAGTTCTTGCGCGTACTGTGCGCAGTGAAGCCTGATATGGAGGGAATAATTGTGTTATCGTTTAACCAGCACTCGGTCAACACGATGATGTCCAAGTGCATGTTAAGTCTAGTCAAAGCAACTGAGAAATTGTCGTAGTTTTTATGGATGCTTCTAATATTTAGGGTCAGGATTTTAAAATTGCACTTAGATGTTACAATTCTGTTGACTAATTCAAGAGATTCACAAGCGAAACATGAATCAACAGGCGAGTCTATATCCTTTAGAATTGATAAATTAGCCATAGTCGTATGTACTCGAATCTAGTAGGTCTACGAATTCAAAATAGAAAAATCCGTGCTCCCCTATTTTGTGCCTCGCATAGACTAATATGTGAACCATCTTAAACAAAATGCTTCGCTTGTATTTACATAAATGTATCTGAAGGAATGAGCCTATATAGGGTTGGGCGTGATCTGTTGTATTAATTGTAAAATGTGATTTGTGTATGTGTAGTAGTGTATTGGAAAAAGTGTACAATTTGCTAGTAAAGTAGTGTAAGAGTGGCAGTGAGTATGGGAGTCCAACATATAGAGTCTGAGTATGAGATATTAAAATTACATACAATTTGAATAATACATAAGAGCTAAGTTTAGGACATAATATACGATAAATGGAAATTCTTACACAAATGTTAGGGTTAATCTGAACCATTGGCCGTTTGAGGTATGATTTGGTTAAGGTCACCGTAAGTTCTGATTGCGATAGACCTTTCTCCTTTTCCTTCTTGTTTCTTGATGTAAATTGTACCTCCAAAGGTCCAACAGAATCTGTACCCGGCGTCCTTACATCTCTTCCTACTCTCCCGAAATAACAGTCTATTTTCGCGAGTGAGTCGTTCATTAAAGAATATTTTTCTAGAAGAGCCCTTTATTTCGATGTCCGATGTTGTAAGATGCCTTGCCTTAGCGGCTTTGAGGAAGTCATCTCTAGCAGCACGTCGAGTAAAGCGGACTACAAGCGGGCGAGGCGTGACGTCTGGTTTGTCTTCTCGGCGGGGTCCAACGCGCTGTGTATAGTCTAAGTCGGTTTCTTTTAGACTTACTCCGACTTTGTTTGCAGCCAAGAGTACGATATGAGTTGGGTTTTCGCTCGCAAACTCGGTGATTCCATTAATTTCTAGCTCGTTTCTATGAGTTGCCTGGGACTGGGTACTAAGTTGATCTGTGGTCTGAGATATCCGATATCCTTGGAATATTTATGTTCGGGATTTGTCGGCGCTCCGAGGGTGTTCTCTCCTTGTGTTCTTGATAAAGTGTCGGACAATCATTGTGGGTAAACTAAACGGTAGTTACAACACAGATAGTGGATGTATTTTGTTTTCTCTTCTGTACAGTTTATTGATATAAAACGGGTTTGACGAGTGTATGTGTGTGTATTGATTGACATATTTTTTTAATTGAGCGATATTCTTTTCCATTAATAAATAATGTCTTGATAGCGATTACATATACTTATTGGCGCTCTCAGAGACATCCATTAAATCGAAACTAAACTAATTGAAGTTTTTCATACATTACAAGTCTACCTGACATCGCACTCAGAGCCATCAAATGCCTCCTTGGTAGAGATTTTATGAGTGATTTTGACGTATGGAAAATTAAGACAATTAGTTAAGTGTTGTTTTAATGAAAGCTCTGAGGGCGGCGGTACAACTTTCCAGTGGCAAAACACAAACCGAAATATCACAATTTCTTATTCAACAACAAGGTTAAACGTAAAGTTATTAAAATCTTTAAGTCATTACAGCGAGTTAGTTAAAACGAGCCAAGTTAAACGCATAAACGTTTTAAATCAAACTTTTAATTAAAATGCTGAGTACATTTTGAAATACTCCAGCTATAGAAGGAGTACTACAATTTGTTACGTTGTTACCTCAGGTTGTTACTGTGTGTTATTTTGTTGGTGTATTCTCGAGTATGTGACGTAGTATGGAACAATTCTGTTGTAACATCGTTTAAAAGAAGTCTTTAATAAATATGTGTAAACTTATTTAAGTACTATCAATACTTTAATTTAAATACTTATTCCAAATTCAAGATATTACATTTCGCTTTGGTTTCTAAACACTTACAGCCGAGTGTACCTAAAGCGTAGATTGACTAAGTCGCGTTATGACTAAATGTCATAATAAAAGAGCTGTTAGCCTAGAAATATATTGGACTATTTAGTTAACTGCCTATTTCTCAGTAGTGCTAAATCTTTACCAGTCATAATCAGTACAAGCCTTAATCGCGTTATGCCTAAACGACAATTAAATAAGTAATAACATTATTCGGTAGGTTAGGGTTATTTTTTTTTTAACATTATTCGGTAGGTTAGGGTTATTTTTTTTTTTACTAGTTCCATAGTTATCGGTTAACATTACGGGGGATTATGAGATCCAACGTTCTGGGAAAGTAAAGCTGATGGTCAAAATATCTGTTGACCTATTTCGCTATAGATCTACAACTCTGATGGTCAAAATATCTGTTGACCTATTTCGCTATAGATCTACAACTCTGATGGTCAAAATATCTGTTGACCTATTTCGCTTTATGCCTACTCGCGTTACGTCTAGTCGTGACGCGAGTAGGCATAAAGCGCTTTAGGTACACTCGGCTGAAAGGGCGCATTCTAAGAAACCGAAATAATATAATTTCTACAAACTAAAATAAACGTTACAAACTCAACCATTTCTATAATATGAAACCCTCAGTTTTTTCCGCCAATCACTTCACCAAGACTTTAATAAAATAAAAAAAACCTATAATCAAATAAGGAATGGTACACAACTAAGAGGAAAACATTCAGCCTTCGTCTCGGAGGTCACATTAATCGAGTTTCTACTAGTCTACACTCGAGTTACCAAGTTACTGGTTTCGGGATTAGGTTTACAGTGTGTGTGCGACTTTATGTGACGAGGGAGTTCGTGTCGTAGTTATTTTTGCCCTGATTTTTGGGGACCACGAATTAACTATATAGTTTGTTAGTAAAGAGATTAACTAGTTTTAGATTACTTATTTGTTTGTGTAGAAAGCAAATAAGTTAGAGTAAGTTGGTGACTAATTTTAGTGTCGGAGTTTTTAAACCACTTAATGGCCCCGAACATGCTAATGGGGAATGGAATAACCCAGACAGTTTTAGTTGCCTTTCAAAGCACAATAGTGCTCACAAAGAATACATATTGAACACGTTGAAATCTTTTGCGTATATATAACTAACTACAAACACTCGTAGATAATCCACGTAGTATTTCCGTACGTAGCAATAGTAGCCCTTTACTACGTAGCTGACTTAGCACTTCTTTTTGTAGCCACACCATGCGCGTAGCGATCATACAATTTTTGTGCGTAGCACATTTATGTGTAGACAAATTAATGTAGCAGATAGATGCGAACAGACTACGCCGGCCTACGCGGCTACGAGCGTAGTATCGTCGTAGGCCCAAAGGCTAAGTGTTGGTATCAATGATGTATGTTTGTTACTCTTTCACACAAAAACTACTAAATGGATTTGGATGAAACTTTACAGTAATATTGGTTATACATCAAATTTTCCATGGGAACGGGTGCAATCCGGATAAGACCGCCAGGTGTTACTAATAAACTATAAAAGTTTAATAACGAACTTGAGGTATTTTCATTATGTTCTTGTTTATTTGTCAAGATCAACAAAGGTCGCTTGATATCTCGGCACCCAATCTCTACGTGGACTAATTCCAAATGAAAATTCCTCGTGAAAACACCCCACAATTGTAATTGAATTAACAAAGCAAGGAATTTCATTGAGAACGCTCCAGTTTTATTTATCTCTTTTTATTGAATCTCCTTTGGCTTAACGTTCGTACTTTAAATTTTTAACCTACTTATTTTCACATGATAATTTAAATTCGAAGCAAGGACAGGAGCCATACCATGACCTCTTAGCGCGATACAAATGCGGACCTAAACTGATTCGCTGTCAGTTTTCGTACCATGACATCAATGCGTGACAGAATTCTAGTTGCTTTGCAGATTACCTAAACTGATTCGTTATTTGTCATACTAAAGATGTTTTCGTTCATTCATTTGGTACCATGAGCGTCTATTGCGACTTTGGTAAAGCGTCTCAGCTGTCAAAATTAGCAATTCAATTAAAGATACATTTTTCTAACATAAATTGAACCATTGTTGATATTTTTAACAACAATAAGTATGTACTTTAGTTAATTATTAATGTTTAATTGTTCCTTACTATAAACAATGCATTTTTGCAAATAACTTAATGATATTCAACTGAAAGAATTGATTAAAATGAGCGATTTTACACTTTAAAAATTAAATTAATCATACTGGGTTTTAGTACTGTATAGTGTGGGTAGAGCGCAGGGATGTACGAGTACCAACTTGTACATACCTGGCGCTCAACCTACCTAGGTATTTATGAGGGTAAACATGACTATCAATATAAATATGTAGGATATGCTTTGTTTTATCCCGAATTTCCCCAATGAAGCGAGAGCGACAAGGCACAAGGCTCTAGAATTCTGAGACTTAACTTATATTCCTGGTAAATCCATAATAGAAATAAATCTTTAACAATCGCAATGTAAATCAAACGAGCTTGAAGGTAATAATTGAAATGCTCAAAAAATATACCTATTAATAATATATTTAATCTATGTCTGCATTATAAATTATAATCTATGTCTATTTTTTAATCTATGTCTATTTTATATTCTATGAATTTTATGATCTTTGCCAGTGACATTCCGAACACTTAAATCGTAATTTTATTTTGGATGTCTGTTTAAAATTATAAATAATATTGGTTTCTGGAGCAACAAATACTTTATAGTTCCAACATTTTATGATTACAAATTAGATAAAAATAATTATCGTGTGTCTATACAAACCAATGTTTGTTTTGAATAATACTTATCATTTTTAAGAGGGTCGCTTAAAAACCGTAACTTTCCGTCATTTTAATTATTGAGGTTTTCGAACGCTCCTTAATCACTTCTCTAGGAGAGAGGAAGTGACGAGAGAGGAAGTCTCTAAGAGGAAGTGACGCAATTAGCCAATCAGCAAAATGGTTTGTTCATTCATTCAAAGTGATGGCGATTCAAGTGCGATATTGTTTAAATAATGTCACGGTACGAATTGAAACGCAAACCTAAACTGATCTGCTTGGATCTTGAGACGCTATCTAAGAGGTCATGGTATGGCAGCAGGAGTGCTTTAATTATATTGGTGTTTGTGTCTCCGGGTCAGTTTGTGAGTGTACATATATATATTATCCAAGGTGAAATAATTTCAAATTAATTTTATTTAGTTTTAGTATACAGACATATTTTTTGAAATAACCAGCCCTCATTGTACTTGTATCTCCTGTGAGAGCTTTTGGATCAGGATTTTAACATAATAGGATTCTAGATTTTAAATTGTTGGCTTGGCTTACGAGTGCTTTAGAGTAGTAAGTATTAGAAGTAGCTTGATCTTAGCGATGGTACAAGTTAAATTCTCATTCAGGTGTTACAATATTTTGTGCGAATTCTGGTTTAAATATAAACATGATGGTATAATTAATCACGCACGTAACACGAACCTTGCACCTCAAGTTATGCTTCACGTCAGAGGCTACACACCAGAAACAAGATGATGGATACCCTGAAAAGGTCTATCGATCACAATCACGACGTCACACCAAATTGATTTCATGTTATAAATATTTTAGAATTCTTTACTCAAATAATCTTTGGATGTTTTTAGGGTAATTATTGGTAAAAGTAAGTGTTAGCCTGTAATGTCCCACAGCTGGGCAAAGACCTCTGGTCTCACCGTAGATATCAGTACAGTAGGGAGGATTTCAGTTAAGTAGGCCTATTTCGGTTGCAGTTGTAATCCATTACATTATACATCTTCAAAGGGCCTCTACGAGTTGGATCTGTCTATATCCCCTCGCATGGCTCTCAAAATGACCGGGCTTGTGCCGTAACTCAATATAGTAATAGTACTACTGCATAATTGTTTAAAATGCGAAGCTCGTTAGTTCGCCATCAAACACATAATTCGAAAACTTTCCTCATTCCTAAGTGGCGAGTGCCGGCAAACTGGCTACCATGATAGAGCTACAAATTAACAACCAGGAATTATCACTACGACAGTCTCGAGAAGAAACTTTGAAATTTTAAGACAGTCTCAAAAGACATTGGACGATAATCTAATTATATTGGAGAGAAAATGCTTAAAGTTATTAGCGTCTTATCAACGCCTTATAAAACTAAGTAAGTAAGTTCGAGATGGTTAGCAGCTAACTCTGAATAAAATTGAATAAAATATAGTCCATCCTAAATGTTTTAGTAGCTCTTCATTTACGAATACTCAACTTTAAGAAGAGTTCAATGTAAGTACTTGATTTTGATTCCCGAAAGAAAGATTTAATTATCTATACGAGTACTTATATAATAAACCTGAAGAGTGGTTTTTATTTTTTGTTATTTCTAACGCGCTACCAATTAATATGAATAATTATTTTTGTAATGAATAGCCACACTCAACGAGAAGGTTATAAGCTGTTTTTCATCCCAAAATTCGTACGGGAACTATGTCGCTTAAGCTAACTATTGCTTTAAATAATTCGTTCATTTTGCACTTCGAATAAGCACATTTGCATCAAAACAACAAACATTTATTGGGTATCGAACCCACATCATTCAAAATGGAACCTTAATAACAACATACTGTTCGCAATACAAGAACATAAAATAGGAAACACATAGAGACCCTCTCTCAATACGAACAATAGAAAACAGAACACGTTTCCTAACGTTAAAAATACAATATTATCAACAAATAGTAATAATTTAGTGGAGGAACAACTGTTAGCGACACACATGCGCGGCAGTAAGTTAGGCACCTATGTAAAGTTACCAACTAGATTTCATAGTACCATGAAGCAGAAAATTATGGAGAAGGTAATTGTACAAGGAAAACTGCGGTTAAAGCTGGTGCACACTATAGTCAAGACTGTAGACAATAGACAGTATTCTCGTCTATAAAAACATGTATAGGGTATACTAGTGACAAGACACCCAGCACACTATACTCGAGACTGTAGTTCGACAATCTTCTATTCTATGAATCTCTTCTTCATTCTTCAGTCTTCATATCTAATTAAGGAACGCACAGAGACAAAAAACAAAACAAAAAGAAGTCGGTTAATTACAAATACAGAGACAAAAGGTAACCTTTCTTGTCTGTTAAACTGACTAAAGTCAGTCTTGTCTATGTCGAACGAGTCGGTTATAAGACTGTCTGGATTAATGTGCTTAGGTTCTAACTGTTACTGGTTTTGTTGTAAAGTTTAATGTTAGGCACCGTCGTTAGGCAAATACGGGTTTTCAAGGTCGGACTCTGAATGAATAAATGATTCTCTTGAATATAATTTTAGTATTCAAAATTGTACATTTATTGACATTAAAAACTGAAAAATATTCTGAACAGTCCCAAATCCCAAGAATCTTTCGAGAGATAGTTTATTGAAACCATATTCTACAGGTTCCTGTAGGGAACCGTCGAGCTGCCAGACTGCTTGCTTTTAAATAGATATAACTATTTTTTATTATACTAAAATATGTACACGACGTTTTGAGCTAATTACACCGCTCGTGGTCACGGGATGAATCATCCCGTGACGTATTTTAATAAATACGATTAATTTTCTAACGCGATACAGAGCCGTTTCATTTAGTATAATGAGTGCAAATCGTGTGAGTTTAAAAGTATATAACTATTTTTATCCAAAAATCTTCCTTCCTCCATGTTGACCAAACAGCGTTTCGTACAAAACTAGTCTAACAATACGTTGTTATTACCACTTGTTTGTGCAATCACGGTTAATTCGGAAGCTACGTGATAGTTCTGAATTCAAATCTCTGGGAGAGCGCTGAAGAGATTTTAATTCTGGTTTTAAAAAATATGGATGTTAACCACTCAAACGTCCGGCCCGCGCGACCGTTTATACCTCTAACGTCCAGCCACACGCGGCTGCCGACCCGCGCGCGACGCCGCAACTTCGTCGTAACAAAAACCTACATAACTACTGAACCGTAACGGCTAGAATAAAGAAAAAAATACGAAAAAAATGATTGAAGAATACAGATCAAACTTAACTATTTTTTTAAATCGTTAGTTATAAGCTTTGATACTCAAAACCGAGTTAAACATGTAATTCGAAAAAAAAAAACATATTTATTTCTATCTTTTTAAAATATAAGGAATAATTATTGCATATTTTATCAATAAAATAATTTCATAACAAACTAGACTTATTGCCCTTTCTTTTGATGTATATATGATTATATTCGGCTAACTCTAAGTATTTGAAATAAATCGAAACAAAACACTACTCCTCGTAATTTTACCGCGATGTCTCGAGCGCTCTCGACTCGCTCGCGAAGGCGAAATAATAGCAACATGGCCGCCCTAAGGTTTCCTACACACGTTGTAATTTTAACCGACTGAAAAAATATGGTATCTATGAATTGGTTTTATGCAATATTTATATTTTATTTATGAATTGGTTTTATGCAATAATTATATTTTTGAAGTTGTTTTTTTGTTCTAGTTGGGTTTTTTAAATTAAAACAAATAAAAAAATCAATTTATACTTTAATTTAAACCAGCCACACAACCTATATATGGTAATCCATAAAACAATTCTCAATGCAGAGATTTAATATGTTTAAGAAGATTTAATATATTAATAATATGTCAAAACAAAAAAAAAACATTGGAACATTATACACATCCAACGGAAACCAAGCGAAAAATAAATGAAGAAAATTAGTCCAAAACCAAAAAGTGCTCTCAATATTAGTCATCATTCAATATTAGTCATCTCAAGCAAAATATACCACCACTAGCAAAACAAAAAATATTGCAAACATATTTTGCCGTCTGTAGCGAACCTTATTTGTCTCGTTTCGTGTAACGTCCGTGGATACCAACCAGTCCACAACAAAAAACCTGAGGAACACATTGACAGTATTATGGAATCTTCAATGAATTTAGTATATTTCTTTTTGAAAAATGTATTATTTTGCTTATTACAAAATGTATTTCGATATTCCATATACTTTTGCAATGCAAAGTATGTAAAATATGTTTAAACAAAACTAAAATTGGCCGACACCATACGACCGGCCATTTTTTTCGAAACAACAATACTTTGAAGTTAAAATTAGACTAGATTTATCACCTAAAACTGTGATATGTAAACATCATCGTAAAGCACAAATCTTCTAGTTTATTTTGATGTATAACACTTGTAAGATAAATAAAACAAAACTGTAATACTTACGACATAATGGTTGACACTTGTAAAAACACTTCACGACACAAACGTCACACGAGTCAACTGAACTTAAAAATTTCTATTTTTTTTGTCAAAGCATATTACACTGCCATCTCTTATTTTTTCGTCGAACTATTTCAACAGCTTTATAGATAATCTATCAAAACTCACAAAACAGTACCGTATTTTAAACTAGATGGAGTTAAAGACAACTCGTCGCTTTGGATACTACAGTATCCGTGGGCGTATGACGCTACTTTTTTTTTGGATGTCGTAGTATCCACGGACGTTAGAGTGGTTAAATGAATAAAAACTCTTTTGTCGATGAAAAACGGGCTGGTTACTTAGGTATCTAACTTTATTAAGTTAAAACTACATAGAAATGGATCATCTTGTGTTAAGTGATTGACCACCGTACTCTGAGACGTCAAATGCTTGCTTAGTAGAGATTTAATGAGCGATTTTGACATATCATGTATGAAAAATTACGTGAATTAGTTGATAAGTCAAGCTGGCGTTTGGAAAATGAATTTAATTAAAATCGATTCATAAAAGCGACGATGCCACAGACGTAAAGATAAGCCAAACTATACACCGTTCTTGTAACCTTTGAAATTTAACATAACATATTATCATATCTGAGCTGTCTGATATTAAGCTTTCAATTGAGTTTATCGACAGTAAGATGGAGACTCTATCAAATAAGATTACTGTGATGGAGAAGGATATTTTGTCTCTTCAAAAGACCAGGACCGATGTGGAACACCTACAGCAGAGGATTCATGCGCTTGAGGGGCATATCAGAGATGGAGATCAAAGGGCCCGCATGAATAACATCGAGATAAAGGGAGTCCCTGTGTCTAACTCTGAGAATCTATTTGATATTATGACCAAAATAGGTAGTAGAATTAATTTTTCTATATCTAAGGATCAAATAAATTATATAGTGAGGGCTCCCATGCGAAATGATAATATTAATAAAACGATCATAGTTGCAGTCCACAGCAGGTATCTGAAGGACGACTTTGTTGCCGCTGCGAGGAAGTGTACCCTGACACCACCTGATATTGGGCTGCAGGGGACACATAGAATATTCATAAATGACCATCTGACAGCTGACAACAAGAGGCTACTTAATAATACAAAAACTGCTGCAAAGGATCGCGGTTTTTCCTATGTTTGGGTGAGGGGATGCAAGATCTTCGCTCGTAAAAATCAATCTTCGCCGGTGATTACCATTAAGTCTGAGGCCGACCTAAAAAAGTTTTAATTGCTTGCTGTTCTAAAGACTTTATTTACTCTAAAACTTATAAAATTATCTTGGGCAACCAAAGGTTGACATGCGCTGGCTCTAAAACTAGTTTTGAACTTGCTTTTGATAAGGTACGTTGCTTGCGTGTGTGCATATCGCGTTTCGGCAAAGGATTGGGGGTAAGTTGGCTTGCCGTTTGCTATTATCCACTCTTTATTATTGTCATTTATCTTGCGTTCTATTTGGTATTTTCATTGTTCTGTTTATATGTTCCTATTATATCACTCTGTTATCTGTTATCTCGTAGATGTTGCTTGCCGGACGTTCATGTTTTTAGCACTTATATAAGTCATTGTAACTCCTCAGTATTATGTCATTGTAATCGACTCAAACAAAGAGTAACTACTTACTCAACAATTTTTTATCATTCCGTTATTGTCTATTTATTTTTAAATGCTTTTTTCTTAAACGTTAATCTAAACAGGCTTCAAATTTACTACGTAAACAAGTTGTTAATAAATTATAAAATGTGTTACAGTTATATTTATCTGCTGGTTATTTATTTATTTATCTATTTACTTGTCACTTATAGTGGTAAATGGGTTTTTTCGTTATTATTTGCTATTTTAATGTTAAAATTATGTTGCATAATAATGCCACTCCCATTGTTATTAACAGCTGATCTAAGGAATGTTGTGTCATCGTTTTTACATTGTTGTATTTTTATCTTCGACGTACAGATTAGTTCACAATGGTTTATTATACTTCAATTTTATTTATTTATTATTTCTTTTTGGAACTTATTACATTTGATTTTTAAATTAGTATCAGTAAAGTCTAGCGTTACTAGTTTTTTAGTTGCATCGTATTCTACCCTCTTTTTGTTATTATTATACGCTTTTATACGAAGTAACACTTTAACATATTTTTATTTATACAATTTTATTATTGTTACGTTATTGTTTTTGTTCGATTTTACGAATTCGTTATTCACATTTGTATACACAATTTCAATTTTATTAGATTACATTAAATTTCTAGAATATAACGGGTCTTTAGCAGTGCAATCTAAAGGCTTTTATCCGACTATTACATTCATAGTGATATTGACTCGCTTGCAAGATCAATTATTTGCAGTTTACTCATGCAACATTGGTATTTTTATTTTTATAACTTTATTGTTACGTAATTTGCATATTAGTTTTTTATACTATATTTACGCAACACGTATCTTTTTAATGGTATGCGCTGGCTTATCATATAATAATTTGAGTTATTCAAGTATTAGTATTTACTTTTTTGATCAATGATGCCTATTAGTATTTATTATCAGAATGCACGGGGTCTACGCACTAAAACATCAACTTTTTATAGAAACCTTTGTTTGAATTCATATGACGTTGTATGTATTACGGAATCATGGTTGATTGATAGTATTAATAATAATGAACTCTTTGATGATCGTTATGTTGTTTGGAGACGAGACCGTGATTATGGTAACTTGAATCAATCCTTGGGAGGTGGAATTCTGATAGCTGTATGTCGGGAGCTGGTGTCAGAGTTGCAAAGTGACTGGCAATCCGATGCTGAGGACCTGTGGATAACCTTAACGATTCGTAGTCGTAGCCAGAGACATGTTTATAAGATGCACATCTGTACCGTATATATATGTAATCAACGTTTAGGTTATTCCATAGACCAACAACTCTCTAACTTTGCAGATAATTTATCCAAAATATCGTTAGACAAACCGCTGGATAAGATCGTTATTTTGGGTGACTTTAATATGCCTTTGATGTCCTGGTCTCTGAATAGCGATGGGGTTTCTCTTAATCCCAATAATGTTCAAGGTTCTCATCAAATCCACTTTGTAGATACCCTGAGTTTATGCAATTTAATGCAATTCAACTACATCCGTAATCAAAGTCTAGGCCGCATTTTGGATTTAGTGTTCTCCAACGATGGTGTTACTGTAAGTAGTTGCAACAGTCCCTTGGTACCTGAAGACCCTCACCACCCTTCCCTTGTGGTGTCTGCGGACTTCGTCGAGCTACACAAAGTCAAACCCCTTCCGTATACTAAATTTTCGTATATGAGTGGCGACTACCAGTCCATTTGTTCCGAGCTCGATTCAGTTGATTGGCGTTCCAAAATTGAAAGTGGGTCTTTACAGGAGGCCGTGGATTTTTTCTATGCTCTGCTGTACAGTCTCCGTAACAAACATATATCGTCAACCGTCGTTAACCCATCTCGAAAATATCCTATGTGGTATAAACCACCACTAATTAAGGTTATAAAAGAAAAATATAAACATCATAGGAAGTTCAAAATCTATGGTAACTCACATGACTACGACTCGTTTGTACAATTAAGGGAACGGGAGCGAGTGATGGAGGGTGAGATGTACTCTAAGTATATGGAGAGCATAGAGCGGAGCATTAGGGATAATCCGCGGGCGTTCTGGGCATTTATAAAAAGTAAGAATCAGTCCAATGCGTATCCTTCAGTTTTTATGTTCGGTAGCCGCTCAACAGATCGGGGGGATGAAATTTGTAATATGTTCGGGGAATTTTTTCACTCTAACTTTTTAAGTAGTTTGCCGACTGATGTACCAATATACGACGATAACCCGTTATCTTCATCTGACATCGGTACAATTGAGGTTTTGAAGGAGGAGGTTGGCAAACTTTTGAAATCCCTGGACTTAAGAAAATCGGCGGGTCCTGATAGTATACCGGCAATTTTCATTGTTAAGTGTGCTGATAGTCTCACGTTGCCGATAACCCTCCTATTCCGCAGATCACTTACAGAGGGAATTGTGCCGGTTATTTGGAAGTCAGCATTTATTACCCCTATTCATAAAAAGGGAGCAAAAAATAAAATTGAAAACTACAGACCGATTTCGAAGCTGTGTATTTTCGCTAAAGTTCTTGAAAAAATTGTTTATAAACAATTGTACTCAGCGCTTAAACATGAACTTGCTTCGGAACAGCATGGTTTTTTATCGGGACGATCTACTACATCTAATTTACTACTCTGTGCGGAATACATCAGTAGAACTATGTCTGAACCTGCCCAAGTCGATGTTATATACACTGATATTAAAAAATGCTTTGATCGTATCTCCCATTTGCTTCTTTTACGGAAACTGCAATTGATTGGTATCAGAGGCGATTTATTTAGGTGGTTTTCATCATATGTCCAAAATAGATGTCAGACAGTTGTCCTCTGCGGGTATTCTTCCCTTCCTATGACTGTTCCCTCGGGAATTCCTCAGGGATCATTGCTAGGTCCGTTGCTCTTCAATATTTTCGTTAACGACATATGTAAGTGTTTTATAAATTCCAAGATAATTTTGTATGCAGATGATCTTAAAATCTTGCATCCTATAAGATGCCCTAATGACATGGTTTTGCTACAGGATGACCTTTTAAGATTCCAGGAATACTGTAAATTGAACATGCTTGAACTAAACCTGTCCAAGTGTTTCGTATGTTCATTTACACGTAAAGCGTCACCTTTTGTTTATGATTATAAAATAAATAATACAGTTCTGACAAGAGTTAATAACATGAACGATCTCGGAGTAATATTTGATTCTAAGTTACTTTTCGACGCTCAGATTAATAATATAGTTAAAAAGGCTTCAAGAGCCCTTGGTTTTGTATTAAGAATGTCCCATGAATTCCAAGCTATTAAAACATTTAAAATTCTATACTGCTCGTATGTCCGGAGCCTCCTGGAATATGCCTCTCAGGTATGGAACCCCAGATACAACCTCTACGCGGCTCGTATTGAAGGTATTCAAAGGAGATTCCTTAAATATCTTCAATTTCGGGCAAAAATATTTTTACCGGACTATGAAACGAGGTGTCGTAAATTCCATCTTCTTCCTCTGTGTAAGCGTAGAGAAATGGCTGACATCTCTTACCTATTTAAAATAGCAAATGGACACGTCGACTGCCCTGAACTCTTAGAGTGGATCAATTTACGCACCAATACAGCTGCGTTTAGAAGGCCAGATCTCCTACAAGTACCCTCATCTCGCACCAATTACAGACAAAACTCATATTTAATTAGAGCCAGCGCATCATTCAACAATTTGTTAAGGACTAACAATGATATCGACTTATTTAACACCTCGATTTTAAGTCTCAAACGTCGAATCATTATTTCTTCCGTCCATGAAAGCTTCGATTGTTTATAGATAATTTTCTTATTTATTTAATATGTAATTCCTTCATTCATTTCTTTTATATATATATATCCTTTGTATTGTATCCAATGTTTGTCGTCGTCTTTGTGTTTGTTTAATTTCTATCTCTATCAGTGGAAACTTGTAATTGGCCTTCTTTAACATGTATTGCATGTTTATTTTTATTTCTTTATATACTTACTGTTACCTAGCTGTAAGTTTTCTTAAAATTAATAAAATAAAATAAATAAAAATAAATAAAATATGCATTATACTATACCTACACTTAATTCAAAACATCCAGCCATCTTCCAACACAATCTCCACCTGTTAATTTAACTCAATTTTCAACACAAACATCAAAGTTTACGAAGACCTTCTTGGCTCTACCAAACGCACTTTCGCAAATACAATGCTTTCTCGAATTGCTTTCAACCTTATAGCGTCGAGTTAAAGTTGATAATAAGGTTTCATTTAGTTAACTGCGCAGTTAGGTTGTGAAGTCACAATATTGTGGGTTATAGTTGCATTAAATTGTAATTTTTCGTTGTTTTGTTTAGCATTTATATATTTAGAAATGTTTATAACAAATATTTTCTTTGGTTGAGCGGACACTACACAGTTTTATTTGCGGATAATAACAGTAAATTTCGCAGTTTATAGTTCTTCGGATATAACTTTGATATTTACTGTTTGATTTTAAAATATTCTTAAAAAAGAAAGTAAAGTAAAATATTAGCCTGTAATTTCCCACTGCTGGGCAAAGGCCTCTCATCTCACTGAAGATAAAGATAATACATAATACATATACGTACAGTGAGGATAAGGCATAATTACCATGTTTGCCAAATGCGGATAGGTGATCTCAAAAAGAGGTTTATCTTTCTTCTTCTTCTTCATCGAGTGGATGGTCAACCTGACCAATCCTGGTGTCAGAGTTATTGAGCCGCCAAAGGCCTCTGACATGGCTCATGTAACGACTACTATCCGTAGAAAGTAACCGGGACCGACGGCTTAACGTGCCAGAGGTTTATTAAAATAGGTTAATCTATTTAAAGTAAGTACTTTGCACATTCAACTGCAATAGAAAACACACCTTAGTGTTAAATGTTTTTAATCAGATATTTGAATCGTATACAGGAACCAGGTCACAGCGGTCTATGGGGGTTTCGTTAAATGTAACAATGCGAAGGTAACGACAGTTCTCTACTTGATCGAATGATACTTATCTAAAGCCTCGATGAGGGAGGCGCGGGTGCTGAGCGGCGCGAGTAGCGTGGCGTAGCGCATTTATATGAAACATTTTTTAAAACATTTAATCGTAATTTATGAGAGTAACGCCTCGTTGGTCTAATGGCCGATGCAGTCGCCTGCCAAGACTGAGGTTCTGGGTTCAATTCCAAGGTCAGGCGAAAACATGTTTCCTACTTTTCAAGCATGGTTTGAGATCACCAACCTGCATTGGACAGCGTGGTGATTACGCCTCACTGTACAGAGATGAGAGGCCTTTGCCCAGTAGTGGGACATTACAGGCTAATACTTTTTTATTACAGTTTTTATTGAACGCTACTTTTAAAATGTGAATATTTTGTCTTCATACTTTTTTGAACTTGCATAATGCCCACAATGTGGTAGCTGTTATTATTTCAATCTACTTTAGTCGCCCAAATACATGTTCATACAAAGTTGCCCGCTGTCTGATGTTACTGATAGTTACAACGCTTGCTTAATTGATAGTAACACTGCGACGCTACTCGCTCCGGGTGTGAATGTAAACAAGGCTTACACTATACATAGAAATAGAAAGATGTATATAAACTTACTTCAATAAATATGACTCTTATGGGCGGATTGCATAAGAACTATTTTTAGCGCGTAAGTAAAAATGTTTTTTAAAAAAAACGTTTATTTAAAATTGTGTTCTATTTGGTGCAAAATAAAATTCGATTTTGAATAAACAGCTTTTGTTTCATAATACCAACTTTTAAAACAAATATCTACTACTTTTGTCTACAACTAGAAACACTAAATCTGGGCAAACAATACCGCAATAAACCTAATTAAAATCTATGTTAAAATAAACAAACCTAGAATTTCAAAGCGTTACTATTATCTCATGTTTATATAGGACTTGCAATAAAATTATACCGCACATAATGGAATAGAACTATGAAACGTAAAATATTCAAGTTGAAAGTTTGTTCGTCTGTTTTACACCTTTTTCAAAATGTATACACTTAAAGTCATCCGCCTCCGCCATTTTACAATACGAGGTGCATTACAAAATGGCGGCAGATGACATTTTTATGTTATAACAAAATTATTTTGAAAATCGAATCATCGTACACACATAAAAAAGAAAAAAGAAAGAGAAATGAGGTTATCAGTTTGACACCCAGTCTATTTATTTAATTTTTTATGTTCTTAAAAATGATAACCTCAATCGAAGCCAGGCCAGGGTATGCCACTAGCACCAGTTTCCCTGCTGCACAAATACTCTCAGAACGTGGCTCTGCATTAATTATTTAATATAAGCAATTTATATTCAGTTTGTAATGGAAAACTAATTAATGACTGGAAAGAAACGTAGTTTTCTATTGCGTACATAAAGCGGGTAAAATACGGTGGAGACTCTGTTGTTATGAAACCGCAAACTTTTTAACTCCCGACGCATAAATAAGCGTATTATACGTTTAACATGTCTCTGTCTGTTAGATGAGCCGATTATGATGCGTTTGTTGATGTTGAGGGCTATGTTCTATGAAAGCTTCGATGTAAAGTTTTCGATGTATAAATTTTTGCAGTATAGTACCAGTACGTATTCAGAGACGTCAAATGCTCCATTTGCAGAGATTTAATCGCTTGGTGGTCAACTGGGCCCGCAGAGCACTGAGCCCGCAGGTTCAGTTACCCACTCCGTTTTTTTTCATAGGTGACTCGACCCACACTAATCACACGACTACTATTTACCGATAAGGTCCTGCTCAGCCCACAGGTTCAGTCGATAAAAAAAAATAACCCTAACCTACCGAATAGTACCTACGCCCGCGGGCTGAATTGACTCTTAGGCGGTAAGTAAGCGGGCTGGGTTGACCCTTGGGTCGAGTCGCCCATAAAGAAAAAAAAAGGTCAACTTAGCCCGTGGGCTCAGTGCTCTGCGGGCCCAGTTGACCACCTTGCGGATTTAATGAGTGATTTTGATATATGATGTATGAAAAACTACGCCAATTAGTTAAGTATCAATTTAATGAATGTCTCTGAGTGCGGCAATAAGACAATTTCATAATCGATTCATTACACTTGAGAATACTGATACAAACAGTATTTCAGGACCTATCTCGTAATTTAGACCAAAACTAATTATACAGAGAGTACTGTAAACAATTCAGACTGAATATATGTTTACTAGAGTTGGTCGTAAACTTGATAAATTACCGTGATTGTTCTACAAATTAACTGTCTTTGTACTACTCATAAACCCGAATCATAAAAAATATAATAAAACGCAAACCTAGAAACATATTATTGTGGGCAATGTTTACACTAAGCATTGTCAAGTTATTCAACCAATGACTAGCATAGCTTTGCTTAGATAAAACTATCATCTCAAATACTTTTTTACTAGACATTTCTACCTAAGTGCTACCGTGTCTCAGAGGCACGTTAAATTGCCAGTCCCGGTTGTTTGGAAACGGAACAACCGTTTTTAAAAAAGCTATCACTTCAGTTTTAACCTTATATGTTGCTAAAAGTGCAGTTTAACCAATGTTGTGCCCGTTTCCGCGAGAATTTCGGAGTGCTCCGTATTAGGTGACTCTAACGCCTTTAAAACAAGACTATCCGACTAATATAAATAAAACGTCTTTTAGGGTATAGTACGGTTTTGTGTTTCCGTTGAATGTGGCTATCCATGACAATAATAATTATTCAAATCGGACTAGTAGTTTCAGAGATTAGCGCGTTCAAACAAGCACAACTTATCAGCTTTATATATTGTTAAGTAAAAGTATAGATATAATGTATTACAGATATAGATTTAATCGAAATTCACACGTAGTATCTGTCAAAGATCTCCACTACATTAGTCGGTACAGCTAACTGCGATTACAGCGAAATTAGGCCAAATATTGCAATTCTGTTCAAACGCACAAATTAATATAATTAAGTTCACAATCGCTGAGTGCCGCCTACACAATAGTGCTCAGTGATTTACGGTAATTAGTACTGGGGGCGTTGAGGACATAGACTGACCAGAAATAATTGTATGTGGGATTTGGTTTTTTTATGACATAGAGATAACTAATACTCAAAAAAAACATACAAAAATCATCTTTATCCCAAATAAAACTTTCCTAAACTATATAATGTACTTGTGTATGTATATGTATCAGTTAGTTAAATTCCATAATACAAGCTTAGAGCTTACTTGGGGTCTAATTAACCGTGTGTGAATTTGTCCTGGTCTATTATATTATTATTATTCAATGTTAAATTTAAGTTTCCCAAACATTATACATTCAATTAGGTTACGAAAATAGCCGTAAAAGACGTAAACAGTGTCCCAAGATGGTTCCCGACGCGAGTTAAAAATAAGATCGGATTGCCACTCCGTGAAACAAGAACCCTTGACTACATACTAACCAGTTTCTGCTGACGTCGTCGACTTAATGACGTCACTTCAGTTTAAACCTTATGTTACTAATAGTGTCACGTGGTTTTACCTACGTTGTGCCCGTTCCCGTGAGACTTTGAGATGAAAAATAGCTTTTAACCTTCCCGTTGAATGCGACTATCTATTACAAAAATAATTGTAAACACTAATCTAGACGGGACTTAATCGCGAATTAAACATGTTTAATTCGCGATTAAGTCCCGTCTAGATTAGTGTTTACAATGTGTTCATATCGTGATAGTTTAAATAGTGTAACAAAAATAATTATTGAAATCGGATTAGTAATTTTTGAGATTATCGCTTTTAAACAAACAAAACCGAAAAATCTATCTCTTTTTTTAGTTATACTTCACTTTACTTCAAGTTGTATTATATATTGATTTAAGTTGTTTTAGACCTATTAGGTACCTAGATACTAAGATAGGTTGATAAACAAGTTGTAAGGTCTCCAAAATACTGTGGAATATCGACACCCTCTGATTATTCTGATAAATTCTCATTTGAACTTGTCAGCAGCACGCTTTGGTGACCTTTTCTATCAGTGACAATAGATGACGAGGGTGATCGCAGTATTAGCATAATGTGATTTCATATCACCTAGTTACAGCGCGACTTCTCTTGTATAAAGGCGGGTTTAGACAGGGTCAGTACTGACTTCGATTTTGAGACAAGTCGGCGCTTGCCTAATGCGGTACAGAACAAAATCAATGATAATTCATTGTTATTTCTCCCCGAACTAACCAACAAACAAACATACTCGTCATTAATTCATTAGCTTATTGAGGTTCAATCAAACTTTGTAATTAAATGAAAATAGAGATGAATTATATCGTTATGGAATTGATCCGTTATTTGTGGGAGTCGGGACGATAATTACACGAGTAATTAAGTGAGGCGGGTGGGTGACGTCATTATATGGAGCGCGGGCTCAAAGGAGATTTTAATCACGTTATGATAATTAAAGAATGTTATAATTATTAATACACGCAGCGTCTTGTTTAACTCGCGTTGTACGTTATTGGGGATATTTTGAGATGAAAAAGAGGTTAAAAGCTTCTTCGTGGATTATAAACTGATGGTAACTCAAACGTTCCTTTTAGCGCGGCGGTTCACTTTTGTATGAAACCGCGGCATGCGCACGCTTAACGCAGTGTCGGCCCCTAGTTTACTATTTAAAGTAGTTTTCGTTTATCGTGATTAAATAAAACAAATGTACAAAAAACTAACGAAAGGCTTATTATTGCAATGAACAAAATAATTTCAAAATGTATTACTCTATTAGACATACGGTTTTTTATGTGTTCTTCAATACAGTCAAGTACTTTTAAATCAATCTTGAAACCGTTAAAAAGACCCAGAAAAACGTTAGTAGCCATTTTTATTTTATCTATCATGTTGTTATTAAATCAATCGATCACTATTGAATGAGGATACACCCTTTTATCTGGAAAATAACTCTTTCCAAGTTCCGAATAAAAAGTTGTCCCCGATGTAACGGGATTGGATTAATTTTCAGTCCGTGTGTTGGGTAAAGCCTGAAGGACAGTAACTCGTGTACGAGTACTTCTTTAATCGAAATTGGAAAAGTTCTTTTGGAAACGGGTTAAGCTTTGATTAGTCAAGATCTTGATGTTAAGAAGTACATGATGTATTAGTTTTAAAACACCTTTTTTATTAAACTATACGTAGGTTAAAAAAACTAGCTATTTGAAAAGTTTTATTCTTGTCTTGCCTTTTTAAAATAGTAAATTAACTTAAAATTATCTATACTAATTTCATAAAAAAGGTTGTATGGGCACGACCCCACTAAATCTGGCAAAATTATGTAAGTGCGATCTACATAATTTTGACACTACCGCCATCTATTGGATCCCAGGTGGAACTGAGCGGAGTAGCTACTTGCTTTTATTCGTTATATAACTTTTTTACAATTTGTATTCGAAAAAAGGCTACAAAAAAGGCGGCATAATAACATATTATGTGTGTGCATTTATATTTCGTTGCACTTAAGTAAAAACTTAATTAATCTAAGTAATCAATCAACTTCAGCACACTCAGTAAAACAAAGAGAAAGAACTCCCTCGATACAAGTTATTTCATCCAAGTTTTATGGAAAACTGCACGAGATTTTCCATTTATCCCAAGTAAATCTTTCCCAAGTATTCTAAGTAACATACTCAGTGCAACTAAAACATTGTTCTCGCCACAAGCCCGTGTCGTGTGGACGAAACTTTCCATATAAAACTTCTAAACTCTCCGAGAGTCATCTCAACAACAATTTAACATTCACTTAACTTTGTTTTGAAGGAAATTAACTACTTATTTTTGTTTTCTAACCCTTGTTGTGTAGAGATAAATATTTATACTGTTAGGTGTGACTTTTTCAGGGTATGTTTTTAGCAAGTTCATCTCCTATATATATAAAAATCAGTCGCGGTTCGTTTTTCTCGCTAGAATTTAAGAACAGTTATGCTTATTTAGCTGATTTTGGATTTGAAATGTTTGTCGGTATACAGTAAGCAGTGTCGGAATAAATGCGGTCGAAACCGCAGGGCACAGCTATTATAAAATAATTGATGTAAAATAAAAAGATGTGGTCTGTGCATTTATATAATATAACCGACGATGATTCAATTTAAACTGTTGATTTAATGAAAAATTTAATTTAAGTATTATACCTATGTATTTATGTAGTCGGAACACGTGTAACTATTTACGTTAACAACCTAAATGAACGTTTGAAACTGAATTAATTTGAATTACCAAAGCAACTAAAATATTTCAGTTCAATACGCGTTGAATAAATTATTTTAATTACAGAATAAATTAAGTGCTATCTACACCTTTTCATATAATAACAGTACTTCCAGGCGTAGCAAGCAACAGCAGCGTAGCGTCTTCGTAGCAGACCTACGTAGCAAGGCTACGAAGCGTAGTTCAACTGTAGAATATTTTCTTAGCAAAATTTCTGAGTAAAATAAATAAATGTATAATAATTATGTATGTTTTGTTGGTGGGAACGTTTTGGCGAATAATTTCCCTAAAATAATTACGTTGTTATGCTTCAAATTGCCTCTGGGTTGTATTAACCCTCGTAATTTGATAAGGTACAGTTGAGAAAAAGAGTTTATAACTTATATTGGCATGTGTTACTACAAAATTAATAAATTTTAAGTTCCGGGAGTATAATGAATCAAACTTCAATTATATAAACCTTGCATAGTGCATTTACTTAAGGCTTTCGTTAAGACGCGTATTTGTCAGCTTTTAGAAGGCAATTAAGTAAAACTGGCGGTCTTTTGAACTCACGGCTATATACACCCACTTGTATACAAGCTCAATCTAAACGAACGCCTAGTAAAGGTGGCATTCCAAGTTCAACCGCAGACCGCAACCGCGTGCGGTTATCAAACATGGTGGTGCAGGCTGCAGTCGTGGCGTGCAATGTACACTGCACAAGGACCGCAGACTAAAATTCACTTCCCTGCAGTTGACGAACTAATTTAAGTATATTTGTGGCGCTCGTGGTATAGTTTGGCTGAGCGATATTAGCTTATTGCGGTTTTTAAGTAAAGTGCAGGTCGGCTCCTACTTGGATAGGTGGCCGATAGTGGCATTTCTAAATGGTCTGAGCGCGGAGGGCCCCTTAAACTGTCGGTCTCATTTGTTTAATTTTAAAATGAGAAATATTATTCTTTTATGTACTGAAACCAATTTCGAAGGAAGAAAAAAAATTCTTAGTTGGGAAACATAGGCTATTTTTCATCCCGAAATTCCCACAGTATGGACACAACGCGGGTAAAACTGCAGGGCGCTGCTAGTATATATTAATCAAATATAATATATACACGTAAAATGCCCCGATAAATTCACAATATCCGCAGAGACCCCGTGGGTCTCCGAAAGCTTCAAAGCTCAAAGGTTACATAAAAGCACAATAAAGGTCATTGTGTATATTTTGAAAGTCATTTCCTATTCATAGCGACATCGAAACGGTATTATTTATTACGTCATTGAGGTCGGTAGGGATTGTTTCAGCTTCCAAACGAAAATAACGTTTTATTTACATTCATCAATAGCGGGTGGGAGATTTTTAGTGAAAAATGTTAACTTTAGTGAGTTTTTTTGGAGTAGTAGTATTAAAGTCTTATTCCTGTTTATTATATGGTTTATTTTATCATGTTTACAGATTAAAGATTAAAAGTAGTTTTTTTATGTGTTATCTCACTATAAAAACAATTGAATGGAAGTGATTTTATAATCACAAAAGTTTGAAGCTTTACGATTAAAAGCTTGATTAAAAGCTCTAAAATAAAAAGCTTGAAGCTTTAAGAATAAAATAAATTGATTTATTTTATGACGTCATATTCTTAAACACATTTTTTATTTATTGACACCAATAGACGGTTAAATTAAAAGTATCCAAAGAAATTAAAAGCTATAATTTTATTTTCATCTAAAAACTGTTAAAAAAGCTATCGATAAACTAAAACAAACCTCTACTAAACATGATTCATATAAAATTTCGTAAAATCATTGCATCTGATTACGTTTAGTTACGCGTCACGAACACACGCCCACGCCGGCATTCTATTGTATTAAAATGTCAAGCATTCAACAAGGCAAACTCAAAAGCCTATTCTCAATTAGAAAATGAGCTTATTTTAGCTTCGCGTCATGTTTATTTATAATGTATAGCGCCCCGCGGTTTCACCCGCGTTATGTCCATTCGTATGGGAATTTCAGGATGAAAAATACCCTATGTTACTCGTGAATAATGTAGCTTTCGAATGGTGAAAGAATTTTTAAAAACGGTCCAGTAGTTTTTGAGCCTATTCATTACAAACAAACAAACAAAGTTTTCCTCTTTATAGTATTAGTATGATAATGTGTACATACACACATTTAATTATGCTTTAATATGTTGTAACAAGAATGTCGGTAATTGGATATAATCATTTATGTATTTCAGTTATGTAGCTTAATTATTGGATGTGGATTATAGTATATAGGTAATTTATAATTGAGTAGCAACGACTCGCGGTTTTACCCGCGTTGTGCCGTTTCCCACAAGAATTTCGGGATGAAAAATAGCCTATAACCTTCCCGTTGGATGTGGCTATCCGTTACAATAAGAATTATTGAAATCGTATTGGTAGTTTTTGAGATAAGCGAGTCACAATAAACAAAAAACAAACTCTTCAGTTTTATTATATTAGTATAGATATGAGAATTATGTATTTTATTATATGCGCTGTTGTTCTAAAACTACTGTTCGTATAAAGGTTAACTGGCTCTTAAAATAATCTCTCCCACATCATCTGCATAAATGAGCCTTTAGGTCAGCACAAACTTATAAAACATAACTGAAGTCTACCTTACTACACCTATCCTAATTATAACAACAAAGTGTTAAATAAAAGACAAATGCGTCATCCTAAAGTATAACAATAAAAAAAACTAAGGACGAGTTGTTTTAGTTTACGCCCCAGCCGTAAACGTCAACACGAATTGGCAGTATAACGTAAGTAAATAAATAATCGTGGCTTTCTAAAATGGGAACTTTAACAGACTGTCATTAAATTATGAAATAACGTTTTGTATTTAACGAAAGTTTGTTACGATAACGAACCGTTTTAAACAACACGTATTCGTAATTCAAAATACAATCAGTTATTGAACTTGCGTGACATCCTAATACTTATAGCTAAGAACTATCTGTGAAACGAAATGAACCTTCTCACTTTTGACTTCATATTATCATTATCATTAAACGGTAATCCTCTTTACGTTTTGCTACCCATAATGTCCCTAACAAAACACCCGTGACCCAATACCGATTATCATATCAACGACATCTAAAAGGATAATATAATACGAGATATGTTCCAGATTTTATGATATTCGAATAATGTGGCGAGGTACATTGAGCGTATTTTGTGATTCAAATCGCACCCTCAACAGTGGGTTACATTTTCAATATTATTCTTGTAAGAAACGTGTTGAGAACACTCAAACGAGCGAAGCGGTTCCTAATTTAACATTGTTATTTTTATATTTTTGAACTTGTTAACGATTACTTGAAAACAAACAAAATGGTAAGTGTTTTTCTTTTATTATTTCGTAATTTGTTTCGTCAGTCCGGAGTGGGCTTCAGATATTTGTAAATATTTGTTTTGTAAGAGGTTTGAGTGTTTCCTGACCGATCGGCTTTTCAATTCAAACAAAACCCTTTTGGAATAGAAAAATCCAAGATCATTAAAGAGTAAAAGAAAATGAAGGGTTTTTAAATTAAAATAAATCTCGGTTGTATATTAGAAAAGGGTTGTACAGTTTTGGTTTGAGGAAAAATTTACTTGCTGCAAAGTTATGAATCAACTTTTCTAAATTCTCAACGTTTTGTGTGAATGTAAAACTTGATCAGCTAAATAGAATTGCTTAGATTTAGTTTACTGAGATCTGCAATGTATATATCAACTGAAAAGTCAAAGTCAAAATCATTTTATGTTATCAAATGATTACTAACATTTTACCTGTCCTGCCATGTTTTGGAGAGCATGTGGCTATGACCATGTGGGTGTGACCATGTATAACCATGTGACTAAAACTTAAAGGCGGTATTAAAAACCCTACACAAGGGTTGGTGGAGTAGGTGTAAGTCTATTTTTATATTTATAATATGAGTCTTACAGACCGCTCCTCCTCCTCACTGTACTGATATCTTCAGTGAGATGAGAGGCCTTTGGCCAGTAGTGGGATATTACAGGCTAATACTTTACTTTACTTTTAGACCGCTATTCCCGCCACCATAGTCGACACCTAACTGGTAAACGAACTCATTTTGATATTCCTAACCACATAACATATCTAAAACATCCGACCGAAGGTAACCTCCAATCTAATTCCTTGAAGATGTTGACTTAGGACGAAGGTAGCCGTAGTTTGAGGATTTGTAGGATCAGATCCGCAAGATACGAAAAGAAGTTAGGTCATTTTTGAAAATGAGATTTTTAGTTCAGGTCTGTTACGTCGAAGATGGAAATTGGATGTGTGTAACTTGTATTTCTGATAGAAATCTCTTGTAGGAGGAAAATATTCTAATCTATCTCATTTTTGTTATTAGTCATTTTATTCAGACAGCCATTTGTGCTATGATTTTTCTGTATTTTGAGTGCACTCAAAATGAAACGGAAAAAAATATTTTTTCACTGTACAAATCTGGTAATATAATTAAATCTAAACAAATATCAATACCTGACATTATAAAGCTGCAGAGTTTGTTTGTTTGAACGCGCTAATCTCAGGAACTACTGGTCCGATTTGAAAAATTCTTTCAGTGTTGGATAGTCCACTTATCGAGGAAGGCTATAGGCTATTTTTCATTTTGAAATTCCTACGGGAGCGGCCACAATACGGGTAAAACCGCGGGGCGCTGCTAGTTTAAATATAAAATTACGTTTTAATAGTTTCAGAATAAAATAGCCTTTACATTCAAATGGACAGATATGGCGAATGTATAATCCATTTTTTGAGCGCTAAAAAAGCAAAGAAACAATAAATTCACTCTTAAAGATACACTCACTTTAATCAAATCTCTCATTTTTTTTTTCAAGTGAGTTAACTGCGAGGATGGTAACTTAATGTGATAAAGCAATTAAGGCAGCGCTGCAGCGCTGCGGATTCCTTTGTGCCTCTGACCTTAAACATTTGAATTGTCAAAGAAACTTAAAGGAAATTAAGAATGCCCTTAATTTTCCGCTTTGCTCTTTTATAAAAAGACGAACTGTGATTTTACAAACTCAGCCAGCTCAAGTTGATTTATACAGTGTATAAAATGGCATTTCCAGGAAGTCACGGATTAATTGAGGTTATTATTGTATAATTTATTTATAGCAGTGCCACGCGGTTTTACCCTCGTTGTACCCGTTCCCGTGGGCATTCCTGGATGAAAGCCTACAACCTTCCCGTTGAATCCATTCCAAAATATTTATTCAAATAGGATTTAAAAAACAAAATGAACAATGTCAAACTATTCAGCTTAATTATATTAGTATAGATGGTTATTTGTAACTATCAGCGCCATATTACGCATGTTGTACCATTTACCCGTGGGATTTTTGGAATAAAAATTAGCCTAGGTCCTCTCCCAAAGTGTAGTCTATCGGTTCAATAGTAAAAGCTTGAAAACGTGAAAGACATTTACTTTCGCAATTATAACATTTATTTGCATATTTTTTATCTCATTATATTAAATAACAAATAAAAATTCACAAAAACTTTATTCCAAAAACTGAAATAGACTTATTTATCTAATTATTATAATGAAGACAAATGATATGTCTTGTTTATTGTATTTTATTTGCTTTTCCTTTCACGACATAAGCTGCTTATAAATTGGATCTAGCGACAGAGCGCGGTTTTACGCGCATACAACCTTTTTCAAACTAGTTTCGGAGGGCACGTTAAGCAGTCGTGCCTGGTTGTTTCAATCGTTAGACCATTTCGAAGGCCTTTAAGCGGCCTGTAAACTGTGACACCAGGGTTGGCTCACTACTCACTACCCTATTCTAAATTTATGAATGACTTATGAGAACAACTTTTTGAAATCAAAAAGAGCCCTTTCAGTAGAATTTTTTTCAGTAGCACCTTAGCATAGGTACCGATACAATTTTCAAAATCGGTTCTTATGGGACGACACTGCGTTAAGCGTGCGCACGCCGCGGTTCCATACAAAAGTGAACCGTCGCGGGCGCCCGTCGCGCGCGGTGTCATACAAAAGTGAACCGCCGCGTGCGCCCGCCGCGTGCGGTAGCAGTGTTGACCCTATAAATTGTAGAAGGAAAATATCATAAAATACACGAATTGAGAACCTCCTTATCATGGTTTTTGACATCAGTATTAAACTCGGTCCAGTCCTTTAATCCAGTCATAGATCAAAACAAAATATGCCTTACGTACTACAATTAAAATGAAGTTAGTAAAAACTGATTTTATTTTCATTACAAACAAACATTTCAATTTAATTTTATCGGATAGGATGATGTAATAATTCTCATACGATACTTTGTTAAGGAAATTCGAAAAGTTTTTGTATTTCTAATGGAAAAACAAGACACGTGTAGAAAAGTATTTTTATTCTTAGCCTATTTTCTTATTACTGTATTATAGATAAAGATGAAGATTTCTGACTGCGAGTGTATGATACCATTATAAGTAATAAGCTTAAGTGTTTTTATATATACTCCTATGTGAGTATTTCAAAGCAAAATTGATCTCAAAATGATTTCACCTTAATAAGTAACTTTTGAAGCTAATAACAGTCTTTATCGACATTCTAATTTTTTATAAGAAAAAAATGTGGTAGACCCCTATGCTTTTATAAAAGTACTAGCAACGACCCGCGGTTTTACCCGCGTTGGCCCGTTCCCGTGTGAAATTTCCGGATTTTTTATACATTGAAACCTTCCTCTTGAATCACTCTTTCTATTTCAAAACCCGCATCAAAATCCGTTGCGTAGTTTTAAAGATCTAAGCATACATAGGGATAGACAGCAGACAGACAGACAGCGGAAAGCGACTCGAAAAAGTACCCACGAAATCAGAACCTCTTCCTAGTTTTTGAAGTCGATTGAAACCATCTTGTAGATACAGTAAGTATTAGCCTGTAACTTTTCACTGCTGGGCAAAGGCCTCTCATCTCAGTACAGTGAGAAGTATTAGGCGTAATCACCACTCTTGCCTAATTATGGTTGATCTGGTCTGTTTGGTCTCAAACTCAAGTTATATTTGAAAAGTAGGGTTGATAAGTCAATTGTAAGTGTCCAGACAACAGCAATGACCATCAACCTATTATATATATATATATATATATACCAAGCGAGGATAAAGCATTAAAGAGCAAAATAAAAATAAATCTCCACACTTAAAGATAACATTTATAAATCCGTTGAACTGCTGTTGTATATCGCTGCCATTCGTTCTGGTTGGTGTTAAATAAAGAAAAAGATGCAGTGCAGTACAGCTAACAGGAGTTTAAGCTTACGTAATAAATTGGCACTTTCAAATGTGGAAATTGAAAAAGTAACAGTAAAAATAGTGGAAGTCTGTAACTGCCCATTGCAGGGCAAAGGCTTCTCGTCTCATCGACAAATAAACTATAGAAGGATTAAGCATTATCATCACGCATGCATAGGACCTGAAAATTAAACCCGAATTAAGAATGAAAATTAAGAACGAAGCATCTTTCAAAATATTCATGAATCACCATCCCGTAGCAAATACTAAAGTGAGTATAACTAATCTTTCTCGCTGTACTGAGTAAGCGTGGAGTCATGCAGTGCAGTTGAGGCGTGAAATATGATACATTAAATACTTCTACATGGACATACTTAGTTAGTTAGCCCGTTGGCTCAGTGGCATGTGAGAGCGGTTGCTGCGTTGGGGGTTGCGGGATCGATTGCCGCGCGGAGTCAACAACGGAGTGAAGACACAGTTGTTGGCTAAAATGTCTGGGTGTCAATTATATATTTATTTATAAAGTATTTCTGTATGTATATGTATTAGTATCAGTTAGTTAGATTCCATTATACAAGCTTAGAGCTTAGTTTAGGTCTTTATAACCGTGTGTGAATAGTAATTTGTCCCGGTGTCGGGTGTATTTTTCACCTAATACCCTGTACCAAATTATCTTTATTCCGAGACACTAACCACACTAACCGTATCTCCAATCCAACTAACGGTCAAAATGCGTCACAATAGCGTCATAATGTCACTTGTATGAGGGTCACATTGTTTATGGCTCAGAAAAAACCATTTAAGATCCTCCATAGATCCCCTTACGAAATAAATTACGCACAAAGCTTTTAAATGGAGTTATGTGCCACATATTAAAAGATAATGTGTATATTTAGGACTTGAAAGATGTTTTTGGTGAGTTTTAAGGTCTTTGCTCATTTAAAGCACAGGCTCCCGACCAGGCCATCTCGCGTGACGTCATCGTATCTCTATTTCATCTTTTCTCCATTCTCCATCTCTTATCTCATTCGCAACTGCGGCCGAACTTGAGAATGAGATAAAGATAAAAGTAAACATAAACCTCTAAACCCCAAATATCAAACGCAAGCCTCTTAATTTATAACACTTAATGCATATAACAAAATTGTAAATATTTACAAATGTTAAAATTATACTTCCATCGAAAGAACTCCATTCCTGAAAGACGAGCTACATTCCTCACCGTTAGAGCAAATGATTAGAATTCAAAGACCATAGCTACCCACCCAACTTGCTAATATATCCCCCAAACGTCATAGGAATACTTAGAAACTTCCTACTATGATGTAATTCACACAAACAAAGATTTTATTGCGCAGAATGGAAAGCGAAACCGTGTTTCGGGGTCAGTACTATCCTTTACACTTAGTTCAGAATTCTTTGGAACAATTCTTTGTGAAACCACCTTGTGATATGAATGGTGATATCGCTCAAAGGCGAAATGTTTGGCGGCATTCCTTGATCTTTTAGAAGCTTGAGCTTATGACGAATATCTGTATTTTGTAGTTTAAAGATAGTTTAACTTATTCTTCCTACAAGACTGTAGGATTTAAAAGAACCACTAATTAAAATACACTATAAAATACAATTAATTGTTTTGTGTGATTTTTTCCTTTAAGTTTTATTTATACACATGATGACTGAGGTCCCGGGTTTAATTCCCGGATCGAGCGAAAACATGTTACCCACTTTTCAAATATGGGTCGGGTTTGAGATTCCCAAACAACATTTGGTAAGCGTGGTGATTACGCCTAATCCTCCTCACTGTACGGATATCTTCAGGGAGATGAGAGGCCTTTGCCCAGCAGTGGGACATTACAGGCTCATACTAATACAAACTCTATGCTACGTTTGATATGCTAAGTAAGTCGGTAATCCCATTGAAAAGCAAAAGCTTCTAGCGCACTGATCTCATCAGTTCTAGGACGACAAAACAAAAAGAACAAGACGGTTTCTATATTCTTTTACTTTTTTAACCGTTTCACTCCTTTACCAATACGAATACAAAACAGAGTTCATACAAAGAAAGTCATAAGCGTTCCCAACAATAAAAAGAGGGTGAAAGGTAGATATATCTGGTAGAAGTAGGCCAGAACTAATTACTTGTCACGGCGACTACGGCGAGTGTAGTGACAACAAACGAGGCTGAAACAATGGTCGTCCGTCTCCCGCCTGTGATCATCCGCCGGTGGAGAGACAGTAGAGTTTAATCAAGACTTACCATTTTTACTTTAATCCCGAAGGCATTGATAAGCGTCGTGGTTGTAAGCAAGCGCAAAGTAAGAGTCGCTTTTAATAACTTTGTCATTTGAAATTACATGTAGGCAACTTTTATGACTAAAATGTAATTTAGTAATCCGACAACTTACGCTTATGTAGGCGAAAGGAAATTGACTCAACTATGTAATTAAACCTTTATTTTATTAAAATGTATTCTCTAGATCTTTCATACTACTCTTTTATCTACGAATAAAAAGGTTGCTCTTATAATGAGTTTTTTTTGTTTGTTTGGACGAAGAATCCGATTGCAATAATTATTTTTGTAATCGATAGCCACATTAAACAGGAAGGCTGTGGGGTATTTTCATCCCGTTCTTTTTACGGGAACGGGCCCAAAAGGGGTAAAACCGCGGGGCGCTAAATATTAAAACCGCGGGGTATATAAAAATAGCCTTCAGTGACTCTCTTAATTCCGCAGTGGACGGCACAATTCAAACCATACTTACTGAAACAGAACTGAAAATAAAAAGAAATCTTTCAAAGTTTCAAGTAATCAGCGGAAGCGAACCGAGGGCGGGTCGCTAGTTAAATATAAATTCGTATCTTGGTATTCACATCACATTTGTATTCTTCAGGCTTCCGTTCGCGGAATTGTTTTTATATTTTTCTGAAACCTTCAGTGGCTCATTAATGTTTATTTGACGAGTTGTGAAAACACAATTACAAAGTGACCTTTAAACATGATTGTTTTGGCAAAAGTATTTTCAACTTGAAAGGAATTCTCATCTTTCAAATTGAGGTAGTTATTTGAGATTCCGTTTAGATTGAAGGTTTCCTTTGTTTATTACTGAAAAATAAACATCATAGGTACAGTTAAACAAAAAACTTTATCCTTATTATGCTGAACATAAGTTACGTCATATTAATTTGACACATAAACTACCAATCAACGTTACCCTTCAACATTCACTTCAATAACTCAATTCAATTCAATTTTTGTTTGATGGCTTCTGCTGACATTTTAACAAGGCATTCTTTGTTTAAAATTCATTAAGGTTTCGACAGCAAAGCCGAGAGCATGACACATGTCACTACTGTCAATGTCAAACTCCCCGCTCTAAAGCTTACGTTTCCGCTTTTTGCCAACAAGAAGCTATGTCACTTCTGCTAATTGAAACTCGGTGAAAAGGGCCAGTGTACTATTACGTCATCAAACATGGCTCCCGAAATATGTACTGGAAATGAAGGGCTCAATATTTTAATTGTACTTAATAGATATGTTCATGCCAACGCCAACGATTGATATTCCGGATAAGTACTGTGTACATTGTACAGGGTATTTATATGGAGATCAGATAAAAGGGTATTGTTTAAAGTAATTTCTGACGTTTTTTCGATGACGTCATTGTATTTTATGCCCATTTGACCATGAAATCCAATTACTAATTCGAACGTTAAACATTTTATTACTATATCAATTTTCAGTATCTGTTGAAGTTTATTGAGACGTTTTAATGCTTCATAAAGGACAATTAGGTTAATAATGATGCTAGACAGCGCAATGGAATTCCAATAAATCGTAGACGAAGGTTGGTATTCGGTCAATGAGTAATTATTACACAGGTACTTGGATAATACTTGGCTATGTAATTTAAGGGAAAATGTGTTTTGTGACTATACATTGCGTGATTTGGGCATGCCCTGTCTGTCCTCCAGAGAATTTTGGGATAAATTGTCAACATTAATCATCTAAATGGTTCGCATCGAGGCGTTCAATTGTGATTTCTTCTGTTAGTCGGTGCTGAAAAGTTTAATCTATATATTATTATGCTTAGAGGTTAAGGTAACTTCATCATCAATTGTTAAACAAAATCTCTTCAAAAATATTTCAATAGCATTTTAATGACATCTGTCAAACATTCTACAACGCAAAAATACAATACTCTTAATGAATAACCACTTAAGTAACAAATAACTCTTAAACAAAAATTATTTGACATAATACACACAGACAACCATTAAAAATAACGTCAAAATAAAATGGATTTGTCACTTTTGTTTGCAAGTGTATCCAGGTGTTGTGTCCCTGACAAGGGGTAACGTCACACATTGTTACCGCCCTCCCTTTTACGTGTTATGACACTTGCAATAAAGTTCAAAATTGTATGACTAGTTCAGTAATGGGTTAAGGAGATTAAACTCTACACTATAAGCTTTTTTATTATTATCTGTTTCACTAAAGGAGAATTTAATCCACACTAATTAGGATAGATTGTTTGAAACGGTTGGTTATAGTACTATAAGTTCGTTAAAAAGTTCACGATTACCAACACGGTTAAAAGTCTGTTAAATACTTTGTCTGAGTATTGAAAGTCATTCTTTTCCTTAATTTACGTTTGTTGAGACTGATATTTATGTTAACGTTAACTGGTGTGTGAGCGTAGGTGAGCTAAAACAAACCGCCCTTAATAAAGAGATTTTATTTATTACAGAAATCGGCTACAATTTAAAGTTATAACGTATAGTGATTTTATGAATGGTGGAAAAATAAACTGAAGTTGGTGTCAAATAGTAAAGCAAACGTCAATATTTAAGGAATTATTTTTTATCTTATTATTATCTCGTCACTGTATTGACTTTCAGTGAGTCAAAAGGCCTGATGCCATAAATAGTTTATATACATACCTATACATACATTACCTAATACTTTGTTACAAAAACGATATAAGATAAAAATAGGTAACAAAATACGAGATAAAAAAATACCAACCCGATTCATATCAAAATAAAAGCCAATCCAATAAACTTTTACGACATATCTATTAGATAGAAAAGCCCAATTCATCCGCGGTTTAGGTTTATTAAAAAACGAATCGCGGCCGGTCGACAAACAAACTGTGGACGAGGAAACAAATAAAATTGACGAACATTTCCAATATCGCTGTATATCAGATTCAAGAGAAAAATCCTATTGGAGCGTCGCGCGTCGCTCCCACTTGTCGGGTCAATATATAAAAGCTAGAACTTTATGTTTGTTTTTATCATCTTGGACTTGTAATTGCCCTTTTTTAACACATTGTATTTTGCATGTTTATAGGTATATACTAATTTTATAAAGAGGTAACATTTGTAAGTTTGTTTGTTTGTTTGTTTGCTTGTATGTTCGAGTTAATCTCAGGAATTATCAGTCCGATTTGAATATTTCTTTTTGTTATAGATAGCCACATTCAACGGGAAGGTTATAGGTTATTTTTCATCCCGATATTCCCACGGGAACGGGTCCAACGCGGGTAAAACCGCGGGGCGCTGCTAGTTTGTTATACATTCACTGTTACCTAGCTATAAGTTTTCCTTAAATTAATAAAATGAAAAATAAAATAAAATGGAGATGGTCTATAGAATAAGTATTCGGTTGTTAAATTGTTGTTGTAGCGCTCGTGACATAGTTTAACGAAGCGATGTTTACGCATTGCTATTGTTATACAGCTCGGCCCCTACTTGGATAGGTGGATGATAGTGGTATCTAAGTACTACCATGCTTCGGAGAGCACGTTAAATAGTCACCCCCGGGTTGTTTCTTCGTTAGACCATGTCAAAGGCTTTTCATCAAGAGGTATCAGTTAATTAGATTCCATAATACAAGCTTAAAGCTTAGTTTGGGTCTAATTCACCGTGTGTAAATTTGTCCGGGTGTATTTATTTATTTATTCCGCCCATAGTAAACTCGCCCATACTGACGTCATACATACATAACGTCTTCGGCCACAGTGCCTCACTGTTTGCGTAGTAACCCAAACAACGAACTGTAATTGCACCCGTTCAATCAAATCCATACAAATATTTGTAATGGAATCGGTAATGTGATTCGTTTCCCTCGATACCGTAATTTAGTTATTGATGTTTTGTAGAAGAGTTTAATAAGTATAAAAATGTACTTAAGGAAACCTTATGACGTGTAATGTATGGAAAATCTCATCAATTTGTTAAGTGTTGAGTCTCTGAGTGGCAATAAGAGATGCTTATTAGAGATGCGCCTTATAACTAATAACTAAACGCACTATAACTAAAACAATTTTTTGAAATATTTTGTCACTTTTACTCTTTAGCAAATAGCGTGTGTCGAAAAAGGACATACCATGATATCTTGTTAATCTCTAAAAAGCCATTTAATTGGATATTCCTAACAGGAGCATTTAAGGAAATGTGACCTTTCGTTGCTTCGTGTGAGCCGGTTAGCGACACAACCTGTGCAAAATATGAGCTCGTTTGTCATACGGAACTAATTCCGAGTCGAGTGACGAATATTAATTGAATATCATAACGATACCTTTGGAATTTGCAATATTTTTTATGCATTTTGATTTATAGTTCGAATGTGTGTGGGAGACGTTTTATGGTGGTGTAGGTGTTAGGTTAGGTTAGGTTATGTTTCGAAATTTGATTCTATCTATTTTAGTTGTGTTATGATTGGGCTATATATTAGATCTTACTTTTAAAACATGGTTCGGGATTAAGATCACCATCCCGCATTAGGAAGCTTAGTGATTACGCCTAATCCTCTTCACTGTACTGATATCTTCAGTGAGATGAGAGGCCTTTGCCCGGAAGTGACATTACAGGTTAACACTTTACTTTATGATCGACCATTACAACTTTCATTGAAAGCAAAATGGATCAAATTGTTATATTGGTTTGTCTACGTCACTTAACCTATAGCAACAGACAATGCAACAGTCATTACTATTTGTTTGTTTTGACCGAGTATTCTTATCCAATCGACAACAAGTTACAATCGATGAAGACCATCGACAACAAGTTACTATCGACATAATAGATTTTACATTATCAGTTAGCAAAGTGTTCAAAAAAATTACTTCAGTACAAAAAAGGTGACTATTGTCAAAGCATCTTTAATCAAAACCGTCCTAGACCCAATAAAGCGTGTCCTCGAATCCTCTCTAACTACAATAATCCATCAAAAATAGCCCAAAGCCACACGTACTAACCTCTCGCCCAACTAATAGTCAATTTACGAACACAGCGTGAACACCACTCGAAAGCCAGCGAGAAAATAGCCGGAACCCTTCCAGATAAATTGAATAAAACCCGACAATTAATGAATACGGATCGCATTCCCGAAACTATTTCACGCATTCATTAAGTTACACTGTTGAGTAATGTTGTAGACAGATAACTTTTTCGTTCATTTTCAAGTTATAATTGAGTATCTGTAGTGGTAAAGCGATGGAAACTGTACAATTTTAGTGCGAACTGATGATTGGAAAGCTGTAGCGACCCTTCCATTTTGTATAACTCCTTCCAAAAATCAACGAGTAAGCAGAAGATACATCCTACTAATATTATAAATGCGAAAGTTTGTGAGGACTATGTATGTATGTTTGTTACTCCTTCACGACAACACTACTGGACGGATTTGGATGAAATTTTACAGTAATATAGGTTAGCAGAAAAACACATAGGATACATATTGTCCTGAAATTCTCACGGGAACGGGTACAACGTATAAATACATACAAATCATAAAAAAAGAAATTAACCTCATACGGCACGAGATATAATCTCATTCCAAAAACCGACAACCATCACTAAAACAACAAATCAATTTAACAGACCAAAAACAGAATTAAAAATCAACAAATCAAAAAACTGCTATCGCATCGTCAGATTGTGACGAAATATCGGTAGTACTTATAATAAGTATAGTTCGTTGATTGGGAAACCAATGGGAACCGTCAGGAGATACGGAAATTGAAAATCTCTTCGCTTAAGGTGACGTGAGTCCAGCAACTCGCAAAACGCGGTTTTTCCATCCAACTATTTTCATATAAATTGTCACAATTTTGATTCTAAAAAACTATAATATTAAAGTTGAGGATATATTCTAGTGGCAAAGGTATTTCAGTACACGATTAGATTAATTTCCCTCGATAGAAAAAAATCACAAAGTTGCCTCTTTTATTAATTTAAAAATAATTATTTGGCTAAAATAAACAGATTTTTCCCAAAGAAAAACAACTATAATATAGGTCGTAGCATGAGCTAGGGCATTAGGTATTTTTTTGTAACCTTTCATTACATTCTTAAACACAATTTCAAAATACCTAATAAATTTCGAGAATTTGCCGTGTTGCGGGTGACGCGGGGCGTGATCAGTCGCGCTCAAGCGCTTGTGGAGGACGGACCTATGCCAAATATTGCTGGAGCGCGGAGATGCAAAATTTAAAACTTTTTTCGCGGTAATAAATTTGAACTATGACGGTTGCGTGAAAATAAGGTTTTAATATAAATAAGAACTGTCTGAATAATAATCCGGTCAATTTAAACCAAAAATTTAGAGTGATGTTACATAAAGTCCCAACAAGCTGAAAATCAGAAAAAAAATTCAAAACATAATTATAAACAATGTCTAAAAGTTCCCCATCATTCCCGTGTATGGATTTTTTTTTATTCAAGGTCAAAGGTAAAAAAAATGAGTTTTTCGCGATTTTCAGCAAAACGGTAAGTTTGATCATAAAAGTACCAGAGAAAATAAAAAAGCTTATAAAATTCTCTATAACTTTAATTCTATCCACTTTTTCCATATTCCAACCGTTATTGAACTACACGCTCCAGAAATGTAAAAATTAAGGACCTCGGGCAGGTAACTATGGAGCCTGCCCCAATGCTCAACAGTGACATGACCTATGTCATTTGAAAGGTATTAAAGAGTTGTACGGTAATGGTTTGGAATATGGAAAAAGTGGATAGAATTAAAGTTATAGAGAATTTTATAAGCTTTTTTATTTTCTCTGGTACTTTTATGATCAAACTTACCGTTTTGGTGAAAATCGCGAAAAACTCATTTTTTTTACCTTTGACCTTGAATAAAAAAAATTCCATACACGGGAATGATGGGGAACTTTTAGACATTGTTTATAATTATATTTTAAACAATTTTCCTGATTTTCAGCTTGTTTGGACTTTATGTAACCTCGAATGTCTAAATTGACCGGAGTATTATAGATTTAGTAGATTATTGCTTTGAAAAAAAAAACAAAAAAATATGTTGTGTCACAGTATAAGAATATCAGCAGATCAACTATACAGCTGCAATGTTGGTAGTGGGGATACCTAGGACAAGACTTGTCTCCTCTTGTCGATGCGGAGGTGGGAGTTTGCAACGATGCAGAGATTGCTACGATAAACAAATGTTTTAAACGATCTATAACGAAACTTAAAGCGGCAAACTAAATTCCACGCGAGCGAAGCCGCGGGCAAAAGCTAGTATTATTATAATTATTAAGTATATTATCACAAACCGGCCGGTGGAAATTTATATTATCTGCCTAGTCCTAAATAAAAGGAGTGAAATAAGAGGTATGATACAATATATTTATTTGTTTTTACTTTTGAAGGTGGCGCCACTGAAACCTAACAATACGTAGATATTCATATTTTTCAGTTATGTGTACTTTACTGTTGTTTGTTAAAACGTGTATGAACACCGCCACTTTAAAATATTTCTGCTCGTAATATTAGACAATAAAAATGATTTCACCCAGGGTTAAGACCGTTATTTTTTTAAAAACCTTTTATCTCTTTTTAGTTATTTTTCCCAAGGCTACCTACAATATAATACCAACCTTCGTAATATCTACGATTAGTTTTGCTTGATAGGCTTTTTTTACTGTAGTCACTACACTGTGGCATCTCAATGAGTGACATATTCAAACTTAGCGCGCAAACTACGCGCGAGCGGGAGATCGCCCGCGGTCGGACCGCAGGCCCCGCACCTTACCCCCTCTGTAGTAGGTAAGAGCTGGACTCACGTCACCTTAATAGAAGTTTCAATGCAACGATGTATACACTGCATTCGTATTACGCTCACCGTTTTGACCCTACCACGATACGAGTGTTTTATAGCTATCGTTAAAGTAAAGTAATGGTTACTGAGTAAGTTTAGCGTAGTCTAGTTGACACCTAAATTTGAGTACATTAACTCTTCTATTGTAGGTACGTGTATCTACGAAATAGAAACAGTAAGTACTTAGCTCTTCCGTGGGTGAACATAACCTAACCTAGAGTTGATATCCCACCTACATTGATAGAGCCTAGTGGTATAGTTATTAGTCTATCCACCAATTAAAAGCTTAGAGCTAGGCTTAGCAATGATAGTACAGTTAACTGCAAAAGTTGATTAACAACATTCAATATTACGAAACCTGAACACTTAAAGATTATTCCATGAATAAGTGTCGTGACACTACGAATTAACGTTATTAGTAATATAAAAAAACAGTCAATACAAAAAAAAATCATAAGTAGCTGCAGAGATGTCGATGTGTTGTGCTTGTGTATTATTGAATGTTTTCATCAACCTTTGTAGATGACTGTACTTTAATGTTGCTCTACCTACGTAAAACCAGTCGGGATACCATTTAACTTCATATTGGAAGCGGATTAACTTAATGTCAAGGAGCAAGCACTAACCTTCAATTTTATGTTTTTATACCTAAGTATTAGTAAGTAAGTAAGTTCGTGCAGGTTAGTGGCCAACCCTGGTGTCGGTATTTTTAGACCGCCTAAAGACCTTTGACTTGGTCTATCGATTGAAGCAACCGGGGCCGACAATTTTACGTGCCCTCCGAGACTCCGAAACACGGTTTTTTATATTGAAAGCAGACTAGTTTTGATTATTTTGTAAAGAAAAATAAAAGTATTAGCCTGTAATGTCCCATTGTTAGTCAAAGGCCTCGCATCTTACTGAAGATATAAGTACAGTGAGGAGGATGACAAACGAGAAGTAAAGGTATGTTTTACTATAAGTTATTTTTAGAATAACGCGATGTTTTCGTTAACTATTCTATTTCTATAGGAACTAATAGTAATGGTAGATGCAGAGTGGTAGCCCGTAGCGCTACGGCGTAGCTTCAACTCGTCAATCGCGAAAGTATTCACCGCGTTGTAATTGATTTACTGTTGACATTTCACGGCAGCAGAAGGTAGCATGTTTTGCTCGTTGGAAATACCAAATCAAAGGGTTCTTTGGAAAGTGAATACGGGGGATGTTCAGACCTTCAAAAGCAAAAAATTTAAACGAAACTACCCTCTTGTCGGACTCCGATTTTGGGTCGGTACCGATAACAATTTAGCAGATCGATAACACCCGATTAGAAGTCGGACCTGACAATTAGACGACTCTAATCCTTAATATCCTAGCATTAATTAATTATTGCCTTAATTAACTTATCGCTAATTCTTAATTAAGTTACATCGAATAATTCTTGTAATCAGATTACAAGACTGATATCCATTAATCCGAAATCCAAATTCCCAACAGAAATCTATCAGAGATGAGAAATTAAAATAAGTAAGTACTTGTAAGATCTAAAGTAATAATTAAGTATCTTAGCTACGTAAGCCATAAATATATTGGAAAATATATAATTAAATTCAACGGAAATGCGAAGTACTTACTGACTGTATAAGTATAATCCATTGATTGATATCAAGCTATTTTACAAGCTAAGTCGACGAATTTCAAAAGACAATGCACACACGCGTATTCTCTCGTATTTTCTTCCCAAGCTCGTAGCTTGTCTACTCGCTCAACTATATGTTACTAGCTGTTGCCCGCGTTTCCACCAGCAACGTTCCTGTTCCCATGGGAATTTAGAGATAAAAAAGTTCTTTCCCGAGGTCTAGACCTCTGTAACAAATTTCATTCAAATAGGTTCAATAGTTTAGGCGCGATTGCTTAACACACAGGCTTACTTTCGAAATTATAATATTAGTAAGGATTTAAACTAGCAATGTTAATTTAATGCTAAAAAGGGCAGCTAACTTTACTCAGTAATCCTATTTCATATGACCCTGTAGCTCGTAAACAGCATCTAGATTATTCTAGTTCCTAGTTCACGAACGCCTCAAATCATTAATAGTTGATCCAACAAAGTTATCTACCGAATACATGATGCTACATTTACATCCCAACTTAGTTTGAACTTTAGGTCTTCTTGGGCATAGGTTCAAAGAGCATAACTACTAGATTTTAACTTAGCTTAGAAGTCAGGCAACGTTCTAATAATTTTGATTGCATGAGAGCTTTGGGAATTGTTCGGTGGTTAACCGAGGTTTAATTTATTAAATTAGTTGCCTATATACATATTAAAGTGTCATATTGACACATACAGATGCATGCCTCGGATAGTGAGGTCGCACAAAATAGAGATATCACAATCACCAAAACAATACTCAATTTTTTGTTACTTGTTCCAAAATGTGGACCAATGTCTGGCTATGGCTTTTCGATGTCAAACTTTGTATCAGTGTGTGAAGCTTGGGTTAGGTAGGTACTTCCGAGTTTGACGAGAGACGTTTAATTTCACCGTTTCAATTGAACTCGTTTATTTATACTCTATCCTACTAATATTATAATAGGAAGGTTTTGAGGATGTATGTATGTTTGTTACTCTTTCACGAAAAATCTACTGGACGGATTTGGATGACACTTTACAGTAATATAGGTTATACATGGGATACATTTTATCCCGAAATTCATGCGGGAACAGGATAAAACGGGTAACACCGTGGGGCGTGGCTAGTAGGTATTTTATTATGAAGATGGTGAACGTGGAAATATTCCATTTAACCCCAATTCCGACGTAGCTGTGAGATCTATACAATAAGAGTAGGTAAATCCTACTACTATTCATTTTCCTTTCAATATTTTTCTCCATTGTTTTCTTTCTACGTGTCAACGTCTGGTGAAAATACTCTAGAATTTCATACATAGAAATGTTTCATTTAGGAGCTAGACAGAAATAATCAATCGGAAACTTGGATTACGATGTACCACCGTCTACGAAATTTGTGGAAATATATTAGGTACTAACTTAAGTCTTGAATACACTAACTAACTGTAAAATGTTATTGGTGCAATTTATCATGAAATAGGCACTCAATGGAAAAGCAAATGGAATTCTTATCTAGTCTAGTATATCATATCGCCTATTTCACTTGGAACACCCCACCTTAATCATTTTTTTATTTCTAGAGTTAATTTTCAAACTACATGACTGATTTTTAGCCAAAAACAAATTCTTACAATGACGAAAATGGTTCAGTGACAGGGAATGGAATGAATATAAATAAACATTTTTCCTCTTCACTAAAAAATCGCCCTTATTAATACCACATTTTAACTCTCTTAAGAAGCAATAGACTTAAGAGGTTAATAGATAGCGCAGGACAAATTGAGCCATGTCAAAGACCTTTGGCGACTCATTAACTTTGACACCAGGATTGGTCAGGTTGACCTGGATGGTCTCGATGAAGAAGAAGAATTAAAAATACTTTTAGGATCCACATTGAATAACAAGCGATACATTTCAGATAAAACCACATTTCAAACTAAAACCAGTTGACCCAAATGCTTATTCTTAGCAAAGGTTAGCGAGTCAGCAATAACTCGAAACTTTAGTTTAGATATTAGCATCACGTTCTGTGGGAATCTTCGGATTATTCCCGTCACGACGTCGAATGGGTTTATCATGGGTGTTATCTTGTTGAAGGGATGTTTTGGTGTTTGGCTTTGGGGGTGAACTGTGACGAAGTGTTGGGGTCGAAATGTGTTTAGGTTGTTGAAGGATGGATTTGGTCGAATATTGTCGAAGAATTTGATGAAGATTAGGTACAATGGGAATTGGGTGGTTCGTATTGGTTAGTGGCCACCCCGGGTGCTGGAGGTAATGGAGGTTTTAGACCGCCAATAGTACTCTGTATATATGGTCTATTGATATTATTTTTTTAATATATAATTGGGTAGAGTCTTCCATAAATGAGAGAATAAAAAAATTATTGACAAATTCAGGTTTGCCTATTTTAAGTCGATTGAAATGAATAGGTTGGTTGATTCATAAATATAGGTGACCTATTGCCCTACTAGAAATGTATTTCTTGAGTAGTTTGAAAAAAAACAAATTAAGTATACGAATATAATATTTAATGACTAGTTAGATTACAAAGATAGTTAGTTAATGAGATTAAAGGTATAAATATAAATGTAATACCCTTCGTCAGTCACACACAATGTTAGTGGCAGTATCACGCACATAGACTAGAATCTATCACTGCATACCTCTTTAGCTATCGCACTGTCGGGTAAAATATACTCACTAATACTATAAAGAGGTAAAGTTTGTTATATATATAGGCTGTAGGATGTATAACTTGATTGACAGTAAAAACGTGACGTTATTATCTGTATAATTGTATGTCATAAATTTTCTTCAGTAACTCTGAGTGTAAGATTCAATTTGTCTTCAAAAATATTTCACCTAAATATATTAAGGGTGCCTTTATATTTGTACCAGGGCTATGTATACTAAGTTTAATATTCACCAATTATAATGAACGTAACATAGTGATATCTACGAAATAGAGAAGTGCAACGAAGTGTTCCGTGGTGGTGTCCAACAATCACATCAAACGTAGTAGCCCTGGTAGCAGGACCTTTTTAGAACGAATTTTTGATTTCGTTTTTCTAAAAACATGCTTGATTACCCAAAGCGAAGCGAAGACAGGTCTCCATCCTACTAATATTATAAATGCGAAAGTTTGTATGTATGGATGTATGGATGTATGGATGTATGGATGTATGTATGTTTGTTGCTCTTTCACGCAAAAACTACTGAACGGATTTGGATGAAACTCAACAGTAATGTAGGTTATACATCAGAATAACACATGGGATATATTTTATCCCGAAATTCCCGCGGGAACGGGAACAAAGCGGGTAACACCGCGGGGCGCGGCTATAGACTATATAATACTAGCAGCGCCCCGCGGTTTTACCCGCGCTGTGCCCGTTCCCGTGGGAATTTGGGGAATTTTTATACATATAAACCTTCCTCTTGAATCATTCTATCTAATAAAAAAAAAACGCGTCAAAATCCGTAGCGTAGTTTTAAAGATCTAAGCATACATAGGGACAGACAGCGGAAAGCGACTTTGTTTTTTATTAGTAGTGATGCGAAAGTTTGTGAGGATGGATTTATGTATGTATGAATGTATATTAGCAACTCTTTCACAAAAAAAATTACTGGACGGATTTGGATAAAACTTAACAGTAATATAGGTTATACATCAGACTAACCCATGGGATATATTTTATCCCGAAATTACCGCGGGACCAGGTACAACGCGTAGCGCGGTTAGTCACTACATAGTATAAAATAAAGTCGTCTCTGTTTCGTGTTTGTTTGTCTGTATGCTTAAATCTTTAAAATTACGCAACGGATTTTAATGCGGTTTTTTGTAATAGGTAGAGTGATTCAAGAGGAAGGTTTTTATGTAAAAAAATTCCCGAAATTCCCACGGGAACGGGCACAACGCGGGTATATGTAACCCAAGGTATGAAAAACATGCCTAAAAAAATTGGTTATTGGCGTGCGCTACTAAATCTATTGATGATACACAAAAACAATGTTCTACACAATCAAAGTACATATCATTGCGAACAAATAAGTTCGCGAGGGCATATGTCTAACTATTATAGTTAAGCCACAATAACCGTTTTTAGTTAAAATTAATTAGTTAAAAAAGGAGTGTAATTTTAAGTTGATGATATTCATATGATGATATGAATCTACATCAAAATAAATGGCTCTACAACCAAGGTTAATTATGTTTCTTTGTATACCTCTTTAAATTATTAAAATCGGACAGTTAGTTTCAGAGTTATGATGAGAAATATCACTACATAGTATAAAATAAAGTCGTCTCTGTTTCGTGTTTGTTTGTTTGTTTGTCTGTATGCTTAAATCTTTAAAATTACGCAACAGATTTTAATGCGGTTTTTTGTAATAGGTAGAGTGATTCAAGAGGAAGGTTTTTATGTAAAAAAATTCCCGAAATTCCTACGGGAACGGGCACAACGCGGGTAAAACCGCGGGGCGCTGCTTACAAAATAATACTCGTAATGCTCGATGGCGGGTCTCTTAGGGCCACTTACTGTTTCGTGCGGTCAAAGCGCGCGGGGATATATATAATTCATTTATTTTCGGATAAAAACAATCCATTTTATGTTAGTAAATACTTATGCTATTCTTCTTCTTATCGAGTGGATGGTCAACTTGACCAATCCTGGTGTCAGAGTTATAGAGCCGCCAAAGGCCTCTGACATGGCTCATGTAACGACTACTATCCGTAGAAAGTAACCGGGACCGACGGCTTAACGTGCCCTCCGAAGCACGGAATCATCTTACTTTTCGGGCAATCAGGTGATTCAGCCTGCAATGCCCTAACCAAACTGAGGACAGTCTCACAAAGTGATTTTTTGTGAGATATCCCCACCGGGAATCGAACCCAGAACCTCCGGATCGTGAGCCGAGCGCTCAAACCACTAGACCACGGAGGCTGTTAAACTGTTAAACTTATGCTATGTTAATAAATACACTAATCAAATTAAAATTAAAATACAATCAAAATAAAATCAAAATAAAATCCAAGTAATAAAAATAATAGAAAGTCATAGTTAAAATAAAATAAACATAAAATAGAATTAAAATTATAAAAATTACAATAATCAATAATCAATTGAATTCAAATTTATTATTAAATCTATCAACATTTGAATTCATATGCACACTGTTCCAATGCTTGACCATTGGACAGTCCAGGCCGTCCAAGATGGTGTCCAAATGCTTGTTGGAGCTCTCCCGGAGCCGGCGCGTCAGAGAGGCCACTCGTTTACGTATTATTGTGTAAAAACAATCTACCATGGCCTCTGCAAACATTCGTGACGCGCTGCAGAACCTGGAGAGACCCATCAGCATTCTGAACCCATTATTATATTGGACTCGCAGGGCGTTGTAGGCTTTTTTGGTGTAATCAGTCCATAGGCTGCTAGTATAAAATGTTTGGCAGTATGTTTTGAATAAGGTGATCTTAACTGGTGCCGAACACCTGGCGAACCTTCTTATCACCATGTTACACCTCACCGACAACGCTCTGCGCTCCCGCTCGATATCCAAGTCATCGCAAAGATTTTCCGTAACCCAGTGTCCCAGATACTTGAATTTAGTTACTCTCCTTAGTGGCGTGTTATCAATAAGAACCGTAGGTACATACTTGGGTACCTTATTACCAGCCTTAAAGATGAGTATTTCACTTTTATTCGTGTTGTATCTGAGACCATGAGTCGATGCGTAACTCTCACATATTCGGATAAGCTTGTTGAGAGCCTTGATTGACGGACTCAGCAAAACCATATCGTCGGCATAACTTATATTGTTAATGATGTTTCCGTCAATCGAGCACCCGACACCAGCGTCGCTGAGTTCCTCAATTAGGCCGTTAATATAAAAGTTAAAAAGTCGAGGAGAACTAAGCCCACCTTGCCTCACACCACAATCTAATCTGTATGGTGCCGAATATGAACCAGACCATCTCACTACATTGAGCTGGTTTTGGCTCCAGTGCTCTAAGATGTTGATTATCTCCCCTGGTGTGTTTGTATCCCTCCGAAGCTTATTCCATAAAATGTTATAACACACTAAATCAAATGCCTTTGACAGATCCAAGAAACAGGCGTACACCGGAGTATTCCTGGTTGTATAGTACCGAGCGACCTGCTTCAGCTTCAGCACTGCAGCTTCAGTGGAGAGTCCCGGTCTAAATCCAAACTGAGCCTCGTTTAGCTCTATGTATTTACTAAGCTGTCGGTCAAGCAGGCCGTCCAGCACTTTCGCTATAATAGTAGCAAGAGATATAGGCCTGTAATTGTTCCTGTCAGAGGCATCGCCAGTTTTGTTTTTAATAATGGGAATTACGATGGTTTTCATGAGCCCTGGAGGTAAATACGTGTGAGCGATACACAAGTTGAACAATAATGCCAGAACTCTTGGCAGGTGTATCCCCGCGTGCTGCAGATGTTCAATGCTGAGGTCATCGTGTCCCGGTGACTTGCCACGCGTCATATGCTCAATAACTTGTGCCACCTCTTTGGCTTTGAATATGGTTTCACAACTACAGGGTTCTTTCTCAGCATTAGACATCTGCGGCACGGGGTTCAGTGAAGATAGGACCTTAAAATTATTTCTAAATAATTCGGCTATCTTGTCTGGTTCACATTCGCCACCTACACTCGCCGGAAGATATGACCCTCCTGCCATGCATTTGGTGTGTTTCCAGAAACTCTTGAAGTCTTTATTATTGTGATGTGTTGCCAGAATATCCATTTTTATTTGTTTTTCATTGTCATGGCACCACTTAAGTCGAGACTTAAAGAGTCTCCGGGACACACACATATTATTATATAATTCGCCCTCCTTAGGCCTATTGTACAATGTCCACTCTTGGAAGGCAAGTCTTGCCCTCCGATAAACTCCACTGACATGTTTATTCCACCCTGGTACCTTATTTTTCATATTACACTTATTTTCGTAACTACTACATATAGCTGCCTCCCTTAAATATACCTACCTACGAACTACGAACGACGAAGACGTGCTATGTAGGTATTATCCCGAATTCTTCCTCACATGAAATCTTGATTGTGTATACATATATACTCGCGCGAGACATGTAATATTTTATCCCCAATTTCCCACTTGAAATTTTGATTGTGTATATTCCTGCGGGAGACACGCAATGTTTTATCCCGATTTTCCTACATGAAATCTTGATTACCCGAAGCGAAGCGAGGGCGGGTCGCTAGTATACCAATAAAATACAATTCAGAGTTACATACATATATAACTGACACACACCATTAAAATCGATTTTATATAAACAAAATGGCGATTTCAAAATGGCGGACGAATTAAAGTTAAAAAAAAAATATATCTTATTTTAATTGTGTCTAAGGAATTAAAGTAATTGTATCTTTAGTAAATTTTAAGTTTTTTTATAAACGGCTTCATTTTTAACTAGATTATAACGAGACAAGATTTTAATGTACTTCACTATTTTATTTATGTTTGTGTCTATTTAACTTCAATACTATTTCATCTAAATAACAATTTAGTTAAAAATATCGTAATATATAAAATAGAAGTTTCAAGACTCTATAAAAGTGTTACAGAAATACCCATTTCTATTATTAATACGTAAAGGTTTACATAGAAATATGTATACTATTCATATAAGACCTATGACATAGTTGTGCGCTACAGATGTAAGTATTTATATACATTTTAAAGTTATATTCAAAATCTGATCCAGAAAAAAGTAATATATTAAAATTAATAGTATACAATAAATTCCCCGAGCACGTCTGTTAAAAATTACTGAACAGATTATCATACAGTTATCACCAACAGACAGAGGAATACAAAATGTGTAAAAACTTATAAATATTTATAAAAACAAGGCAAAGATTAGGAAATATACATTTTACATTCTCTTAAAAAGTTTATTATACAAATGAAGATTTGTAGCAGACATAAAATTAGCATAATTGACATTAAAAGGTAATTTAAGTAAAAGATAGAGAACGGAAGGGGAATAGGGCAGATAATGGAGGAAATTAAAAAATAACATGCCTCGTTCACCCTCAGTAATGTAGGGGAGGGCGGGGCGAGTAGTAACATCGTACTAATATTATAAATGAGAAAGTTTAAGGATGTACGCGTATGTTTGTTTTTTATTCTTTCACTAAAGAACCACTGGACGGATTTGGAAGAAACTTTTTCTGATGTGATCTTGCTTGATCCAAATCGAGCTTGATCCAAACCTGTTCAGTAGTTTTTCCGTGAAAAAGTAACAATCGCACATACAACCATCATCACAAACTTTCGCATTTAAGTTTTACCAAAATAATTATGTTTTTCTCAAATCATTTGATAGTATAGATAAAATATAATACACCATAATAACATTCGACGCATAAATTCCAATATAAAATTACTAATAAATAGTTTAACATACGTTTTACAGATAACATGTTCGTTATATTCTAATTGACTAGAACATTAAACTTAATAAAGAATCTATAAATTAGTATTTGGCAAGACACTTTTCGTAGATTGTGCAAAACACAATTATTTTTACAGGAAACTGTTTGAGTATTGTTTGGTAACTAATCTTTATCCACAGTACATTAAGAATGGCCAGTAAATAAAGTACTAGGTGAAGCGAACACTTTTAGTTTTGAATTGAAACTACGTTTACGGATACACTTCGCTTTTATTCGCTTCGCAGTCTTCTGTGACCACGGTTCCTGTAAAGGGACCGAAACGTCAGATACAAATGTAAAATAAAAGCGAAGTATATCTGTAAATTTAGTCTCAATTCAGTAAACAAGGTAATAAAAATATTACGACACGTTGTTCTATTTTGGAAATCGATAAAATAAGGTAAAACAATGACGTCACATACAACATATTGTTAAAATATCGTCGTAGTCTTAGAATATATACCGTCTATAGAAGTAGCGTTCGCGTGCCCCTTTTAGATAGCAATATATTTTTTCGGCAGCCTAACACACTGCATCCAACCATACCGTAAACTTGTTTTTAGCACAATCTTAACTAATGGAGTCTATATCTCATAAAATACACACTGTAATTTAAATTATAACACTGGCACAACAACAGAATAGCGATCACTTGTACTGTATGTCACAACTTTTAACTTGTGACAGTAAAAATAATGGGTTACGCGAAAGGGATGCACGATTAGTTCTGTCTCATTCTTTCCTGGGCGAAGTTAAATATCTCTTGACCGTTCTAGCAATTATGACGTAAGATTCACTACTTCTATAGCCGTATATATTCTAAGGTCGTAGTTTATTGTGATTGGTCGAGAGAGCTCCACTCCTCTTTCACTGCACCGCAACCTAACCGCTCTATAACTAAAACAGTTTTAATTGTTTTGTCTCTTTTGCTGTTCGAAAAATTGCGTATGTCAGAAAGGGACAAACCATTTGACAGCTAAAATGCTGTTAATAACCATTTATGTATAAGACCCTTAGCCTTATTAATAAACGGGTAATAAGAACATTTTAGCTATCAAATGGTTTGTCACTTTCTGACATACGCAATTTACCGAAGAGTAAAAGAGACAAAAGACAGTAGAATAGTATTTTAGTTATAAAGTCTTTATAAAGAAGGCGGAAAGTGTCTAATATTTTTATTGCGTATCTGACTATATAACTTTATTTTCTACTTTCTCTCTTCCCAGAATTGGATTGCTATTCAAAATAAAAAATATATCATTCGCCACAAAGTTCCTATGTACCTACTATGTATTTGACAATTAAATTATCCTACAGGTTTAGCACAAGATGGCAGCACTAGAACACTAAAAACTAGATTTTTCTAAATATTCTTTCGTCTGTTACTAAATTCTAAAAGGCATGTCGTTTAAGTTAATAAGTTAAATATCAATAGTAAATCACTACAATAGTTATTAAATCTCTAAGTATGTATATTTTTCTCTCAAGTATAAATTGTTATTGCCCCTTAGACAAGTGGCAATCTTTTCGCATTCTATCTGGTCTTCTTCTTCATCGAGTGAATGGTCAACCTGACCAATCCTGGTGTCAGAGTTATTGAGCCGCCAAAGGCTATCTGGTTGTTCACTATCAAAACGTAAGTCACAAGGCCATGTGAAAGTTACATTCTCATGACACATTCCCTTATATTTAGACAGTAGAATGCTAAGCGATTGCCACTTGTCTGTCTATAGGAGCTCATCTATTCTATGAGCTATAGTACGCTCAATATGAACAAAGTTGTGCGACCATAAAATTGGAAAGAGATAGTTATATTTTTTTGTTGCACCCTTTAAGCGTCTCACTAAGGCCCGTAAGTGGAAGCGACATAGACATAGGACATATATGACCCGACGACTCAGTTTGTATTGTGCGTATAGTACCGAGTATATGTTAGGTATATGTTTTGAAAACTATTTCTGTTCCTAAACTATTAATTATATTGCTTTGAAGGCGGCGTGGAAGTATCTGATTTCAGAATTAACAATAACAGTTTTATCTATAGCAGATTAAATCTAAAAATCAAAATTTAAAATGTTTTATACCAAGTACCATTACCATCTAAGGTTACAAATACCTACGTGTTTTATATACAGAGTATATTTTTCAAGGACGCTTTTCGTAAAAATCTATTGGAAACATGACTATTTTTATTTAAAAATAAAGTTTTCCAACATGGCTCGGGCTTGAGATCACCAACCTACAGCAGGCAAGCATGATTAGCCCTAATCTTTCTTGTTAAACTGTTCTTTCACATCTTTAGTGAGCTAAGAGGTCTTTGCCCTGCAGTGGGACATTACAAGCTTCATGCATTACAGGCTCTTTTAAAGAATTTCCTTTTATTCGTATAATTTCTTTAAAAAAAGTATTCGTTGAAAAACACACTCTGTATAACAATACCAAGAACACCTTCATTTGAACACAACACCCATTCAATTCCTTGTTAAAATACTTTTCCTTTTAATATAATCTTACTCGCAGTAATTTGTAAACACTTCTCTCGATTTAAATTTCGTTAATTATACATATAAGCTTATTCCTTACTGTTATTTCACAGAGAAAGTCTGCTGTATCTCTCAAAAGCCATCACTTTACTTTGCTATGTACTAAGCATACACAAAGGGGGCGTTTCCATGAAAGCGGAGTGGAGCGGTGCGGAGTCCGATTCACCAATCACATTCATTCATTCACATTGTCAAAATTGTTTCGTAAAGCATTGCGATTGGCCAATTGATCCACGCACAGCTCCGCCTCGCTTGAATAATAAATCTATATTTACTAGCTATCCCGCGCGGTGTTTCCACCCGCGACCTAATAGATGTCGCTAGTGTGAATCTAAATCATCCAAGGTGCCACCCAATGCATACAAAAAAAAATCATTCAAATCAGTCCAGCCATTTAGGAGGAGTTCAGTGACATACACACGAACAGTAGAATTATATATATAAAGATAATGATTATTAAATGCAATAAATCTGATTACATCCTCACTGAACCAACCCCAGAGAGATGAAAGGCGTTTGTCCCTAAATTGGGACATTATAATAACAGGCTAATACATATCATTAATTGAGATAACATAATAAAACTTAATCACAATAATATTCTTAAAGTTCTAACAGAATGTAAATATTGAACAGATTAAGTAAGGCTTTCAAATTTTTCACACAAAACTAATATTGTTCAAATATTAATTTCCTTCTCTCTATACATCTTCAAAGATACTTTGCTATGCAGTCATCACCAAGGCAATTAATTACATATTGTAAGCTTATCGATATACACACTTGCCGACTTGAAAGACAACCTTTTTATATCATATCTATATCCTAACACATTTCACATACTATCAAGAAGCAATCACAGAATAATAAATACTAGCAATTCATATAGTCACTCACTACAGTGGCTTCTCTACATGACTTTACTTATATACTTGAAGACACGTAACACAGGGCTGCCACTTAAATAAGGGTCTCACATCTCCGATTTTTGGTAAAGTCCATTAATATATTCTATAAACTACACTTACTCAAAAAAAATCCTTTTCTCATTTTTCCCTTAGCGCAAAACACAGGTTTTCGAAACTAAATAGTCAAGAAAAACCAAACATTCGGTAAAATATTAGATAACTTTAAAAAAAACTGAATAGTTATCACTTATAAATTTAAGGTGGCAACCCTACAGTAAAATCACATTTTAGTAGTATAGAAATGTACATAAACTATTAAATAACAATACCTACATCCGGCACCATGATTGTACAGTTTTCGTTAGCATGTGAGTAGTGCGGGTGTTTTGTGTCCAGCTTGTCTATGTCAACGGTGACACCTTTTGTCTTTGCCATCTCTATGATATAAGTCTTTAGTCTATAATCACTGGAAAGTAATGAGCAATGTATTAGTTTTAATTAGGTTATGGTTGATAAGGTTTTTAGCACATTGATAACTGTTTCAAGTTATCAATAAACTAATAGAAAAAGCATAAATATAAACACTAACAGTGCCCCATGGTTTTACCCCCATCATACCTGTTGCTGTGGGAATTTAGGTATAAAAATTTGCCTTTAACCTTCCCTTGAATGTGGCTATCCATTACAAAAATAATTATTGAAATCGGATGGGTAGTTTCTGAGAAAAGTGCATGTAAACTAACAAAAAATATAACTGTATAGCTTTATATATTAGCAGTAAAAGCACTCAAAATAGAGAAAAATAATAATGTATCATAATGTTGCTATAGTATGTATCATTACATATAGTAATGATACATACTATAGCAACATTCATATACAGATAAAGTTTTGGTAATAGTATAAAAGTCCCCATAGTCTAATTAAAATAAAGATAAATTAATAAGTTTTGGCATAGAATCACTTACCTAACTTTCATACACAAACAACACATACAGCTCAGTGCAGCCATTGCGACTAAAACACCCAAAGTGGTGAGTACCATGTCCAAGAGACTCACTTCAAGCACCATCGCTGATTTAGGAATACACCCTGTAATTATACAAAATTAATTAAATAAGATTTCAGTTCATATATTTATAAGTGTCTTTATTGATTACATACTTTATGAATTATTCAAATTAAAGGCGATTGGCATAGTAGTTAGTGAGAGTTCCCACTTCATCGAGGGAGTGGGGTTGATTTTAGCCCCACAGTGTTCAAGTAGTAGGGTTGATACTAACCCTGAGTCAACAATATATCCTTAGAGCTCTGGGTCTTAACATACCAAATTCCTATGTATGTGTCTGTAGATGTAACAGTATTAGTTAGTTAGTAAGATTATTTGATACAAGCTTATTTAATAGCAAATATTTCATAAGAATCTTGAATTGAACGCAATAAATGTAGTTAATAAAGAAAGATTTAGTAAAATTTACCGTTTTAAATCCCTTTATAAGCGTTTCAGATCCCGCAGCAATAAAATAAGTCAAACATGGCACTCTAGATTAGATTAGATTAACACGTAAATAAACAGCACCAGTCCACTAAAAAACAATAAATTCAACAATAATGGTCGACATTAACAAATCAGCTACTAATTCACTGGGTTTAAAACATTTGTAGAATTCAGTTTAGCAGCTTTTCATTGAAGAATTTCCAGTCGCAAGCTTTTTTCATTCAATTTTCAGGAATTTCAAAGCTTTGCTTTGGTTGGTTCGGTTCGGTTCACAGACAGACCACGAAACAAAACAAAAACTGTAAAACTGTTGCCATGCCATGATTGACGTTTGATATTGACAACTATTTGTCTTGACATCTTGACATCATTTGTCTCTACTTCTTTTTGACAACTTTAGAGTGGGAGTTGAAAGAATCTCGTAATGAAAACATGCCAAGTAATTTCGTCCAAAAATTATTTTAATTCAAATCTTGACAAAAAATAATATTAAAAATAATAACAAAAGAAAATTATGTACATATTTTACACACACAATATATTACTATCTGCAACAACAACATTGCAGCTTTCCTCAATGGGACTAAGAAGTCTTCTTTTATTTTCTTCGATTATAACCTGTTTTTGATTTTTAGTTCTATTTAATTTCTCCGACAGGGCTTTCACATCATTTCTTAAAACGGCATCGCTGAAAAAAAAACATGATAATATCAATTTTAGGTATAATGAATAAAAAAATAGTATTGGATGCATATAGCAATTAATGTCTTACTTGTAATGTATCCGACAACAAAATATACACACAGAAACGACACCAAAACTGGCACAAAAGATGAAAAATATGGCAGCTCCAATCAGCCCCCGAAATACCTTTTCATTGGTTTCTCGAAGTTTTTCTAAAAATTATAAGGAACGTTATTCAAAAAATCCAGCACACTTTTCAATAGATAGGAAGAGTGCATCTATAATGTAGATAGGAATTATTTAGAGAAAGAAGTTTAGAAAAGTACAAAAGAACACAATATTAAAAAGTGATTGATGAAAAAATAAGAAGATTCGATGTTATAAAGATTTCATAGATTTTTATTAGAATGTAATTTCCTTCATGAAATTTCAGACATACTTGCCATTCCCTCATCGTGAACTACGTCATGATCTGTAAATATTTGGTTACTATTCAATATGAGCGAAATATAGATTGATTTTTATTGTATGCAGCAAAAGATAGGTACCTTGACTTTGTAGAACATATAATTATGTAGGTACTTATTTGAAGTAACGATATAATAATGATGTGTAAAACATAAGTAATTATTGTACTTAAGTATATTCTACTTTATTCGTCATATTTTCAGGAACAAGTGCCTAGGAAATCTTTAGGTAAACTTAGTTTTCGTCTCACCTTCGGTAATATAATTATGGATCTCGGTTTTCTCCTTCAAATAATCCAAATCTACGACGCATTCACCTTTGCTTTCGTCGAATTTGTAGAAACTGAAATAATGTAGTTAAGTACATTTATAATTGTATACAAAATAAATTAGTACATAAGTAAAAAAAAAAAAATTGCTAGGTTATTTATGTTGAGGTGCTTAACATTATCACCATTCAATATATTATTGAATCGTTCATAAATATGAACGCATGCAATATTTTGTGCAGTCGTGCAGTAGGGTCATCTTACTGCCTCTCAACAACTGCAACCATGACAAGACATGATATGACAAACTCTTTGTGTAAATTGGCATAATATTTTAAAATTGGAGCTTTCCAACTTTCCACCAATCATCACATTTATGTAGTGTCGCGCTTGTCAGTACTAGGGCAGCAGGGCGTATTTTTTTTTACTTGGTACTCAGTATGGGCACGGTAATATAGATTCTTTACCGTGGTATGGGTTTAATAATGTTATTTTATCTACACTAATGTTGTAACATTCTACTTATGTTTCCAATACTTGACTTATAATTACTACTGTTATAGCGCAGACAACAAAACAATCAATTTAAGCAATTTCACATGATGGTATAATATCCTAAAACATCGATATCGATATCGTAAAATCTCATTATAACATCAATAAAACGCGACGAATTAACCTGGCGAGCCTTATGTCAAAATCCTCATACAAGTTGTATCAAATTTTGATATTAGGCTGGCTTTTGAAAACAGTTGGGTTATACGTGAAAACTTCGTCGAAACTACATACACAAAACTCTTTGGTAAGATCTCGCTCGCTCCTGATTGGCCCTACGCGCAGCTGCGCTCTCATTGGTTAGATTTTAATGGCGGCAAGTTCACTGTGACAATACACGTACGCGTGAAAAACTATTGTCAGCTTTTACTCTTGTTGTTTGATTAATTGCAATTAGTGAAGATAAAGTAGTGTATGCAACTGCATATAACACGGGTATTAAAACACTCGTTACTATTATGAAACTCGCTGCGCTCGTTTCATAAACTCACACTCGTGTTTTAATACCCTTCCTTATATGACAGTTGCATAAACTACTATTATTACATACCCATCACATCCACAAATTTCCTGACAGGCAGTTATACAGTCTACGTCATCGCTGGTGCATTTTGGAGAACCATTCTGAAATATTAAATTTCAGTATAATTTCAATATGTATTTAGAAAATGGTATATGACAAATCTGTTAAGTCTGTCATTCTCGTAATACTTACAGTACTTTCTAGTGTGGTTGCTGCAACTAAAAGAATGAAATAAGTAGGTACAATAACAATGAAAAAGTATATTTTTCACACATCTTGGAAAACTTGCAAGTTTTTGCTTTAAATTGCATGACTTATGTCTATTAGTGCAGATTATAAAAGATCAATTTACTTTAGTTACTGCTATAAACAAAATAAAGATATTTTATTTAGATGCATTAAAGTTAGATGAACCCCCAACATTACCATTCAACAAATGGTTGGTTTGATAAATACCGAGTGGTGATTGGTGTAGAAGGCTAATTTCGAATCAAATTAATTATACTCCAATCAAAACACATCATCTTTCCATGTCTCCTGTCGCACGCATGGCTATATTAGGAGGTGCAACCAGTTGTACTACAAAAACAATTTTTCGGCAAATAAAAAGAATACTTACAAACTGTGGAATAAAAACATAAACAGAACAACAATTTAATCATCGTTAATTTTATGAAATATTTTACGTCTTTTATAGATACTGTCTTTTATAGAACCTAATTTTGATTAAAAATACAACGATTACTTTAAATTATTTTGATAAATCGTCGTAAATCGTTGTTACAACAATCACAAGTCTCAGCCGCAGCTTTCTTAGCGAACTACTAATAGTTTACCTACATAACATTTGTTACCAAAATAGCTGAGACGACCTCCAACATACGCAGGTTTAAATGATTGGAATTGCGGCTTCATAATTTTGTTTTAACGTCAAAAGTAATGTAAAATGTAATTTTCGTTCGGAAATTAAACATATTTTAATTTTAAATCATGTTGTAAAGAAGAACATGCTTAATGTTAAAAGACAAACGCGCGAAGATTTTTTGTTTCACACAAACCGACCAACAATGCCAGGAGTAAAAGAGACAACATTACAAATTCATGTGTTACGTTGCGTGGCATAAATGAACGGACGGAACGCTCACTCAAGTCGGATGAGTGAAAGAAAGAAATCAAAAAACCAGTTTATTTACCGACTATGGTAAAATACATCGTGAGCTTGTTGGTTTCGTGAATTATTTATTTAAAAATATATCCATATCCTCTGCGTTGTAGTGCATTAATAAAACTTTTCAGTGTTGTTTTTATATAAATAAAAACAGAAGTTTTAATAGAACAATACAAATTGTTTTAAAAACAGCGTCTGGTAAAGGTGTGTCGTGTTTCGAATTTTGAAATTCGAGTGTATTTTAGTGTTGTAATCAAAAGTGCTAAAAGTTTTTACGGGAGTTCGTATGATAATCATTTGTTTTATGTATAATACGCGTTTGAGATAATCGATTGTGTTGCATAGTTGAGTGAACACCGTGCGACTTCGACGAGTTCGCACTTCGCAACCAACGTGAGTAAAAGTTTTATTATAACTGTTTTCAGTCTTTACTTTAGTAACGATTATTTAGTAACAGGGTTACATTGCTCTTTCTCTAAACGATATCATTCATAAAGTTCATCATTAAAACATGAAACTACAGATTCTAATTGGAATTTAATGTCACTGAATACCGTCGATTGTTTTGATTTCGTATTATATTTCCTACTTCAGAATGCAGTGATTATGTACTGCATACCTGCTTCATTACCGCTTGAAACCGGTTTGCATAAATTCGTTTATGACCTCCAGATACCTGACGTTTTTCACTAATTGACTGATAATTAAATTCTATAAAATTGTGTTCAAGTTCAATTTAATTTAACTACTAATTCCATTGAATTTCCTCATTCACGAAATCCTCTGCAGACATAGATATAGCTGAAACTATACTTAGCTGTCAAAAAAGTTTATTATTTTCATATCAAATTAAATCAAAATAGAATAGATAATTACTTAATTATAATAGAATCCGACAAAGCATATTAAATGCTTTCATTTTCGGTTAGTTCTGACTGAAATTTAAATTCAGAACCAATTTTTTTTTTCATAGACATTAAAACTATTTTCTTTTTTTTCCACAGATGTCAATACTAAGGCCTCACACACTCTAACATTGAGGCCCTAATGTGTAAAAAGTCCAGCGAGTTTGGCTGATCATGCAGCCATGGCAAGTAGCAAGGCATTATATTCAATAGCGGTGGTTGTCCTCGGCTTCATCTGTTTTGTTGTTGGAGCCATCGCTGTTGGATTGCCAACTTGGGGATACTTCACAAGCTGTAAGTATCAACAAGATGATTTAATTATACTGTGTCATGGTTCTATGTTCAAATTTGTGCTGTCAATACTAGAAATGTTTCACTGTCAAAGCACTTTTTACAATGCTGATGTTATATGTATTTAAGGTGGGGACTTACCATTATTATTAAATGTTATGGAACTATCTTAAATGCGTAAAACTAAGCCTTAATTGTAAATAATGTTAATATTGAATGTTCTTCATTCACAAAGGTTTTAGTTGTTGTCTATTTCGTACATAGTTTTAACAGAAGGTTTTTAAGGTTTAATATAAAAGACATTCCCTAAAGGTGTACCCTGGGGTGTCCACTTAGTTATTAACATTTTTAATTAAAAAACACCAAGAATATGTACTAAATTTGTATAACTTTAATCACCAATTTCAACCTTAACTCTTGTGTAGGGTTAGTGATTATCGCATGTCACCTAAATGTGTAAATTTTGCTTGTGCACCTGTGTCAATAGCCTGAACTAATTCTTTACAGATGACTCTGACATTCAACTGTTCCCGCAGTCCTATATAAGTTGTAAGTAAATTAATCTTTCACTTTTATTGCTTTATTCTTTAGTTTGTATGATACTATAGGCAATTTTGGCTTTACCCCCTTAAGAGTTACTATAAATTGTTGGTATCATTTACAATTAATATAATCTGGGTACCTAGTTGGATGAAGGTAGGTGATTGTTATTACTTACAATAACTCTAACTAGCTCTTTGGTAGTGAAACTGATGAAAAGTTTTTTGAACAGATAATAACTGTTGTCTTTTCTACTATTACAATCTATATTTAGTGTACAAAGCTTCTTTCTTAATAGGCTGTTAGTTTAGGCCGGTCAAATGCCACTGTAAAGTAAGGACCTCTCCTCGGCGTCGTTAAGACTGTGCCAGTTGGTTTTCAATAAAACTCACGTAACCGAGATAGTATTTCTGTGACGCTAGTGTTCCATTAAACTCGCTTACTCGCTCATACTAAACCCTACTGGAAGTTAAATGAATCCGTGCTTCGGAGGGCACGTTAAGCCGGTCCCGGTTACTTTCTACGGATAGTAGTCGTTACTTGAGCCATGTCAGAGGCCTTTGGCGGCTCAATAACTCTGACACCAGGATTGGTCAGGTTGGCCATCCACTCGATGAAAAAGAAGAAGTGTAGTAAAGAGCGTAAGCGATTAAGCGTAAAATACGGGCTGTATATAAAGAACAAATCGATACATTCTGTCGTAAATAAACATTACCCACAAACCCAAACCATTTTATAAAAAAATAAATTCCATGCAAAAAGCTTAAAACATTCAACAGAGGTCAAAAACAGTATGACATCATTGGTATTAAAAACAGGTCTCATCTCTAAAACCGGGTTAATATAAATAACTAGGAGCGCCCCGCGGTTTTACCCGCGTTGTGCCCGTTCCCGTGGGAATTTCGGGATTTTTTATACGTATAAACCTTCCTCTTTAATCACTGTATCTACTTTAAAAAACCGCGTCAAAATCCGTGCAGTAGTATTTGAGGTTATCGCGAACAAACAGACAGACGCGGCCGGGGACTTTGTTTTATAATAAGAAACAATTTCACGAGATCAACAGTAAGGCGTGTTCACATTAGAGAAATTATAATTAACTTCTGCAAGAAAACAGATAGTAAAAGAAATTAACATACAATCCGGTAATTATGTGTTATACGTGGTTGATCTTAGTTGACCTTTCTTGAAGCTGTAAAAAGCTTGTTACTTTTATTGCAGTGGTTTACAAAAGTCGAGCTTGTTGAGAAATGAACTGACTATACAAGTGGACAAAAAAATAATTATGCTGTTACTAAGAAGTTCGGTAGTGTCGGATTTATCTGACCTCTTAAAAGCCTTAAAAGTAAATAACGTATTCATACAAGCAATCTCAGATAGCAATATCAAAACTTTATCTTATATCTGATAGGTTTATTGGTCTTCAATTAAACTTCAATCTCGGATCAACGTATATGGTTTTAGTCTTGAATATTCGGTTTTTTAATAAGTTTCTCTAAACTCTACTCCAAATCCTAATTCGAAACCCAATAGAACTGATTGGAATGAACATTTTTATCTGACGTTTCGGTCCCTTTAAAGGAACCGCGACACAGAAAATTGAAACGAAGTGTATCTGTAAACGTAGTTTCAATTCAAAATATAGCGTTCGCATAAACTTAAGAAACCAGTAACTAACTACTCATTTATAAGCACTTAAACAGTATACTCGTGAATCTCGTGATTATAATCGTTAAAAATCTAAATTTAACTCAGCATGGTATCTTTTGTTCGTCTACTTTTCCCACATTCATAGTCTAATTCCCAAGCCAAAGTTTAAGCGAATACTTAGCAAAACAACTGTTAACATGGTCTAGTGATAGCGATTTTCGTGTCCCACCTACATGTTTACATAACGCCATACTTTGACTATTATCGGTAGCTTTAGGTGAAGGAAGGAATATTTTCCATGTTATCTGTCATTGTTACGTATGTTCAAGTTATTATATGATGTAGTGCACGTATAGAAATGAGTACTATTATTAGGAATAGTTCGAAAAAGCACTAAACATAGCTCTTATAAAATCACAGGGTTGTCTATTCATTCGCTTGTCCAAAGCCTTCTCTATTTTTAGCAGCGCTATTAGTCGGTACAATATATTTAGGAACGGTACTCACTCGAATGAAAAAAGAATTCGGAACTCCAAACTCCGAAGTTATGCCCAAACATACAAAAACTACGGAAGAGCGAAGTATTTCTGACATTTCTCTATTTCGTGCCAAGTGCAAATAACAATAGAAACATCAGATCAGAAAAAAGCAGACTCTCAAGCTGCTTTTTTTGCAGTGTCTTAAAAAAGCTCTATCCTGCATTAATGGTATCCTATTTACCTTTAACTGTTTCATACAAGTAACTATAACTTCAAGTTAAGTAACAAGTATAACGTGTTAAGTTCATTGAAATGAGTCTAAACAAATGAGCGGATGTTGCAGCCCCGTGTGCGAAGTGGGCCAAACCGCATAGGGTTACCATGCGACCACAAAACTGACGGTTTTGGATTACGGAGGGAGCCATTTTGAAACTGATGTTGTATGCTGATAGTGTCAATATTATAGCTTTAGTTCAGAATTTAAATGTATCACACATATTATCTTAGATACTAATGTTGTAAATTCTAAAGTTTGCGAGGACATTTGTTTTTTAAACATATTTACGCGCTACATCCTTAGTCGGAACTACAACCTCCTGGTTTCATCTGCGTGAAACAACTACTAAACGAATTACTTTTTCCGTATCTGGGGGCACGGCAAGTCGAGCAATAAAGCGACACGGCTGTACGATCCTTTTCTCGAACTAATTCGAGCCATTTTCGACCCCTATAACTTCGATGTGGATGAACTAGAAGCCTGATGAGAAGCATTGTATTAACACGGTATATTTTTAATTGGAACCAGTACCAAGAGTACCAGTATCGTCCTCATTCCGCACTAAAGAAGACGTACTAAACGTACTAACGCCGACCCTATTCCACATGTACTGTTATACCTTTGATACAATTGCCTTTCTAAGACCCTGCGCTGTTTATATTACATGATGAGATCAAAGATTGCAACTTCAATACCGTTATTGTTATTTATTTAAAACGAAATCACGATCCGCTTTACAATGAAGAAAATAAAGTTTCTATTAGATTTATCTCGGCATTTGAGCTTCAAGTGTACGATCATGATATTGTCGAATCTTTACCGTCGAATTGGAAGTTAAATACGAATAGGAAACTTGTTATTTTTTACACTTTCTATTTTTTCTGTTGCGTTGTAAATCTATATTGGAAACATTTCCTTTTTCGTTTGTCTAGCAAATTTTCGTTTGTCTAGCAAAATTTTTGCAGTAGATTGGTGGGGAAGGCGTATGACAAAGAGTGTGTGACGGTATAGTTTAGGCCAAAAATATATATGTATAAGGTGACTTTAAATCGCTCGGTATGGACAGGTCTGAAACAATAAGACATACGAAGACCTTTTCTTACCAACCATGTCACCGATTTTAGAGATAAGAGCTGCATCAAAATATTATGTTTTGTTTGTTTAAACGCGCTATCTCAGAAACTACTTATCCGATTGTAACAAAATAACTCTTTTTGTAATAGATAGCCAAATTCAACGGGAAGGTTATAGGCTATTTTTCATCCCGAAATTCGCACGGCAACGTACTCTACGCGGGTAAAACCGCGGTGCAATGCTAGTGTGAGAGAAATGTGGTTTTGTTATACTTTCATCAAATAATTATTTTATTTGCAGTTTTTGCCCCAAAAATTATCTTTTGAACGTACCATCTAGTTGTTACCTAGACCTCTATATTTTGAGCACTCGGTAAAGTTACGGCTAATAAAACCCCACTGAACATGCCTCATTAAAGTTATCTTCTCAGGATTTCTGGTTCCTCAATTAGCATTGTAATTAATGCCATTGTTAAGTTTATCTTTTCCTTATTCAATTGTATCATCATTGATAGAAATATCCTCGAATCAATCCGTAGTGTCTTTTATACCAATAGCTCCCATCGATACCCCCTTTGTTTCGAATATCGGCATATTTTCTTTCTTCTTATATATATAAAAAAGATAAATGTTTGCTTGTTAATCTCGCCAAACCTAGTGAATAACTGCAGAATTCGATAATTATGGCATACAAATATTTTAAGTCCAGGGAAACTAAAAAGGGTTTACTTTAAAAGGGTATTCATACTAAATACTGGTATTAATATGAAAACAGCTTATCGAGAACTTATCTACCGATACATCTCCTTTTCATTACAGATATTTAATTAAACATTCCTTCATTCATTTCGAGTAGATCAGTAGTCAACCCTCACACTCATCTCATCAGGGTAGGTCGCTAACTTACTTATTTATTTGTATCTTACCACCAGACTTAATGCTATACTTATCTTGATATCCACCAATCAAATCAGGCGTAGCATAGCAAAATAACAAAGCCATAGTCTCCAATCATATCAGCCGTAGCTTTTGGAACCCTAAGTGATACATTACTATAAATATGTCACTATATTGGCACAAAAATCCACCTTAAAGAAACAATGATCCAATCCCCAAATAAAAATAATGACAATGGTAAAAGTATTCACATAACATGCTATCAAAGGCTTTGGCTGCATCAAAATGTGGCGCGCCTGCCAAACAGGTCATTGGCCCCGACCTTTGTGACAAAAGTCGAGATGTGCCGGACTGGTTGGCTTTATGGTCTTGTATTTTTATTCACTGGCATTCGCTACATTATTAAAATGTCTATAATAGTCTACTCAGACCAGGGACGAAGTTAAGACTAAGTTTAGACCGCTGTCCGCGGATGGCACAAGTACCAGCTTTTTTCATCAAGGACAACAGTGACTATATAAACGATTTAGAAGTAAAATTGTACGCGGGTACTTTTAGTCCTCTTTGTACGTAATTTAAGACAGTTTTATGCCTTCTATTTTGTTGGACAGTGGAAACAAAATGTTCCTTTGCGAACTGACAGAGTCCTTCGTCTGCCCAACCTTTGACGTAGACAACAATATTAGACTGTACATTGTCCTCAAAACTAGTCACGAACGTTTGTATGTAAACGAATGCTTAATAGTTACTGTTAATATTTACGTAAGATCTGATAAAGCTTTTATTTAGAACTTACGATAGCTTATCCGCTTGATAACTTTACGATAACTTAATTTGAACCTGCTGTGTGTTCTATAAAGTTTACTGGCAGTAAATTATTTTCGATGTATCTATTTTATTTATCGCTTATCTAAATCTATATTGGAGTTGTGTTTGTTGTTAGACTCGTGTCATGTTTTATTATTACTATACCTGTTGTGAATTCAAATTGTCCAATGAAATGCTAATATGTATTTGTAAGGAAAGTAGAGCTGTGTGTGTATTTTTTGCCTTTCCCGCCGAATCTAACCGATCGTATTTAAATTCAAATCGCAAATTTTTGTCGTGGAATACTAAGCGACTTTTTTTCCAAAATTCCCTTGAGGCACACCAAATTGTTTGCACTTTTATTGGTTTTACTTTTATTTAATTTCTTAAGTGTTCGATGCAAGCCAAACCGCGGGATGAAGGATGGGACCAATCCTGGATTAGAACCAGTCTTTTAATCGTATCTCAAAGGCGAGATCGCAGCTCGACCTTTCAAAGTCAAGGCTTAGAACGTTTGCATTCGCGGCTCTAAATTGTTCTTGAATATTTTAACAGCCATTGTTTTGATGAACCCGATCTATTATATTAAAATGCTTTAACCTTTTCCATTAAATTTTTTTGCTAAAATTCTAGAAAAACTACCATATTTGGTTACATTAAACTCCAATTTAAAAGAAATAGTAAACTGTAGCTATTTATTACAATGAACAGTGATATGATCGAATTCATATAGTTCATTTTCTTTTTTCAACGCATTCATAATAATCGTTACGACCATTAGTGGTTTGCCCGCGTCCACAGCTTCATGTAATTCAATTACAGCTTTTAAAACTATCAGTCTTGTCATTCTTTTAAGTAGTCGTGATATGCCAATTACAACAGCTTTCTGAATCGGCACAGTCCATTATACTGAATTAGTTTGAATAGGAGATGTATTTCACACCCACTGTCGTTTGTAACGGTACCGACTTGGATCTAGCATTATATCTGAGCCAACTGTTGTGATTTTATCTACGTTGATGTTTATAACTTATGCAAAAATGGAGATGATGCTTTGCAATACTGTTTTCCAGCCTCTTGTTTGTAGTTTTAGTATTCTACCCACGGAGTAGGTGGAATACAAAAGCATAGACAAAAGTTACATATTGATTATGACTCAGATACTGGTAATAACAGTTTATATTTTTGCATTACAATCCTTAGAGCTGTTTTGACAAATACAATTTGTCTTTTTCTGAAACACGTGTCGAAAATTTCACTTCCATCAAATCTGAGGTATTTGTAGAGCAAGCGCCGGCACAAAAAAATCTCAACCCATACTTAATACCACAAAAAAGTGGCCACGTCATAGTTTCAATAGAGTAACTGTTCCTCAGGCTATATCGTACGTACACTATCAATGGAGTCATGACGAGCGTTTCTGGTCTGCCAAGCCATCGACCTCGCGATCCACGCCCGTGAAGGTCCAAAACAAAGTTCCTACCTTTTTGTTAAACCATTACTCTTGTGACATTAATGCTAAATGAAGTGTCACGTCTTATAATCGCGATGGTTACAGTTAATCTTTACACCGGATTTTAGTTCAACATCGTCTGTTGTCGTTAGTTATCGGAATACTTGCAAGAGTTGCAAGTAAGTAGGTAGTTGGAATTAATTATTCTCGCACCCATTATTTTATTGAGTTTATCCTTAAGCTGAGCCGCCTGGCTTTTTTAAAATCATTTTGTTTAACCATTGCCGACGTTTTCCTCATTCTCCGCAAGGAATTTTAATGATAATTATTATCCCGTTCGATCCGCAAGTCAATATAGTTAAGCATCATCCTGAATTCCAGATATTTTCTGCACTTTTCTAACATGAAAATGTAGGTTATCGGTAAACCAGAGCTGTGGTAGTCTTAAACCTTATCGTTTTATTTAACGACCCATTGTTCGTAGCAATGTTCATTATGATTTAACTACAAGTTGCGGTATACTGGCGATCGTGACAGTTAGGTTTTTAAACGTAAATTATTGTTATAGTTTCAGAAATATTGTGATACTGTATCTTAAGACACGATACATTCTCAACTAGAACAATGCTAGATGACTTTATTACCGTAACTGTATATTAAATAACTTCGTCGTTATATATTATCTATATTATCAACCTTGGTGACGTTATAAGAACCTTCGAGATAATCACTAATGTGTAAACTATAAAACTACGGGCCGTCCCTTTTAGGACCATCCTTATCCTTTAAGTTAACATCGGACGAAAGTTATTTTTAGAAAAGGATGTATTCTTAAAAGCTTGTTAGCAAGTTAGTTCGTCCAGTATCCTCTTTCCTTGAAATATGTTCTCATTTTCCGATCATATTTGCACTTAATTAATTCCCAGCATGAGAGTAATGTAATCCTCCATAATAATTTGATAATTTCACTCACATTACAATGACATTGTGTAACATGACACTCAGTTTCGGTTCATCCTCCATACATTGCGAACATTCATACAATACCTGTGTTTTTCCTAACATCCTCTATTTGTAATACACAATCACCAACAATACTATCTAGAGCTAGTTCACACTAGGTCGCGGAAGTTACCAACACTGCGATAAAAGAGGGAAATATTTTGCACTTACGTAAGAGAGTTAAAGAAATGTTTGAATTAGCTAATCTCTCGAATTGCGTTCAACATTGATTAAACAAGAAATTAAATTCACCAAATATTTTTTATCCCTGCGACCAGTAGTATCTCACTTCATAACGTTATCATATAGGACGACCCCATGACTATTTTCTAGTTGGTGTATCTCGGTCACCGTGCAATCATAAGTCAATTGACACGTGTCGTGAGTCATTTGATTCATTAATTATCTCCGTATGTTGTTAATGAGCTTGATTTGCACTGAGTTAAATGAAATTATCTCTTTTAATTACTTCCTCCTATTGGCAGAGAGCAGTTTTCATTTGATTTCCTTTCTACTGCCATGTACAATTTTCTAGCATTGTTTTTCGTTTGGGAATACTACATCTAAACGACGCCTTTAGCTCCGAAAATTATATTTCTTATTCTATAGAATTCAAATAACCTTTTTTAAAAAAGTTTAAAGATGAGGAATAAAACACAATCCTTGACCAAAACATTTATTGCCCATTGCTTTAATTGTACAGTTGGCAATTGTTTTTAAATTGATAGCGTAGAAGCCGTATTTGCCTTAATAATGATGTTTGCGGTTTCTCGCATTTTGTTTTCTTTTTCCTCGTGTAGTCATCGTTATTCTTGTTTATCTTTTTGTCACAATATTCTATTGAATTCTCAATTCTAATGTTTATCACGTCGAGGGAAATCGAGAGTCAAGCCAAACATGGTGCTTGCAATTTGCAGCACAATAAGAATTGAATTAGTATGCACGCAGGAAATCGTGACGCAGCAGAGTGGGCCTTCTTAGCACTTCTGTGGCCTTCAGCTGGTATTGAAACCTTCTGTATGTCTATTCTATAATTAGTTTCCGGAAAACACTGCTTATTAAGAGGATATTGGATTTTCTATGCATGGGATGACGATTGTCTCAAGAATCATTAATTAGTTATGTATCTAAAATGAACACTACCAATTTCTCACTGTTAGGCATAGGCAAAGGCGTTGCTACTCTTTTCCACTAATTTATAACATGACTAGTAGCGCCCCGCGGTTTTACCCGCGTTGTGCCCGTTCCCGTGGGAATTTCGGGAATTTTTATACATATAAATAAACCTTCCTCTGGAATCACTCTATCTATTTTAAAAAAACCGCGTCAAAATCGGTTGCGTAGTTTTAAAGATCTAAGCATACATAGGGACAGATAGACAGCGGAAAGCGACTTTGTTTTATACTATGCAGGTTAGGTAGTCATTTATTGAACCTTGTAGATAGTATATTCTCGGAAAATATTAACTATTTTAGTACTTTTGTCTCTACTTTACTTTCATCTCATTGATATACACACAGCAATACTATAAAACGTTATTCGTTATTTGTGTACATATATATTTAGAACAGTAGATTTTCCTTCGCTTGAAACTATTGACATTCCTAATTTTGAACGGAGTTTGTTAGGTCATGTTATTTAGTTATACTTACTCTAAGTTTAACCATCTCATAGAAATACAGCTTGATCTTCACTATCAAATACAAATTACCTCCAAATCAAACCTAATCCACATCAGAGCTATCAAATGTAAATTAAACACCTGTAAATATACAGTAGTGTTGTATAATCAAAGATTTAATGCCGTATCCTTAATGGCGTCGATAAATAGGACAACAACCCCTAAAAACGAGGTCACGACTTTGTTTACATCGAGGGGAATGCTACGGAATTAATGATGGAAGTATTGCATTCAATGTTGTATGTTTTCTGGTATTGGAGTCGGCAACAAAAGCGAGTATGCGATGGTTGATCACTGATCATATGTTAATTTTGACCACTTGACCATCTATACTAATATTATAAAGAAGTAAAATTTGTAAGTTTGTTTGTTTGTTTGTTTGTTTGTATGTTCGAGCTAATGTCGGGAAAGACCTGTCCGATTTGAAAAATTCTTTTTGTAATAGATAGCTACATTCAACGGCAAGGTCAAAGGCTATTTTTCATCCCGATATTCCCACGGGAACCCACAACGCGGGTAAAACCGCGGGGCGCTGCTAGTACTTAATAAGTCTGAACATATAATAAGATGTACGACAAAACCATTATATACAGTAAAGATGCGTTTTCATAAACGCAAAGCGGAGCTATGCGGAGCTTATTTGACCAATCACAACTCAATATGAAAAGATTTTCACTATGATTGGTCGATTGAGCTCAGCACACGCCCATACCTCTATGAACTGACTATATTTGTTTGATATACTAGTTTAAATAAACTCAAAAGCTAAATGCACGTAAATTCCTCTACAATTGTAAATAAACACACAATTAACCTTGTACATATGTAAATGACACCACAGTTAATACCTGCTTGTTAAATTAACTACCTATCAATTATCTTGCTCACTTAATAAATCATACATAACTAATAATATGTACAGTATTTGGCGGTAACCATTATCCATATCGAAGATTATATACATGGATACACCATATCTTTGAAGAATGGGCTAGTTTTAGAAAGACATTTGGCAAGTAATCCATTATACATTATTATGCTAACTAAATGAAGCGTTTTATTTTTGCTTGTTTGTTTCACGCTCTCATCTCTGGAATCAGCAGTTGATTTCAAATATTGATTTTAGTATTAGAAAGCCACTTTCAAGAAAAAGGTTATAGACTATTTGTTACCCTGAATTTTAAACGGAAACTGGGGTCAAAGCAGTTAAAACCGCGGGACGCTCCTAGTATAAAATAAAAGCTACATACATTCGCCACTCCACTTAATTTAAAATAGTAAGTAACTACTTAGTCTAGACTAGACACGATTAAATTCCAAAATACCTAAAAAGAAACACAATGCAGTTACAAACTGCACGCTTTTTTACTCCAGCACAAATCACGACAGAACATGAATTGAAAGTTTTTGTTTTCTTTTTGGCTGTCTTGGTTTGGTCTTATTGGTAAAGAGCGATGTCTCATGATGTACTCAAAACTTCCTTTGTTAAGTTATTGAGTCAAGAGTAACTTTGAGTTATTGTTAAGATAATAAGTTATGTATGTAGGTGGCTTGAAGGTCGCTGACGACATATTTAGACAAATATTTTCTCAATTATGTCATGTTCTATGAATATGACTTTTAGTTTTTGTATGTTAATCAAGTTCTTATAGGTTTTTAAGATCATTGTTTTTAATAAGTCGAACGCATATTAAAAAATTTAACTGTTAATATTAATTACTTTACGGTTACTCCACGGCGAAAAAAAAGATTGGTCTTATAATACTTTAATGGATAGTGTTCGGTAAAATTAGTTTCGATCAAATGTACTGTACTTCGGTATACTGTAAGGTAACCTGATCTAGTTCTAAATTATAGGTAAATTAACCGCGAGTGTCTTTTTCCTTGGATTTAATTCTGTAAACTTTTCAACTTAGCTTTTGCTTTCAGATAAAGTATTTTTAAATAATGATAACTTGTTTGACCTTATTCATGGATATTTCGAACCTATTTTATTGAATCAAGATCGCTGTTCTGAGTATTACTATTGCAAATAATATTGTACTTTTGGTACTCTAGCTAGTCGCTACCTAATGGTGTCGTTTAGATTAAGTGAACTGGCTCAAATTTTAACAGTATTCGAGCGTTACACCTGTCAAATTACTCTGAAGTCTGAACTCCTCAAAGATATGTATATAAATTGTATAAAGAGAAAGATTTTTCCGTTCCATTAAAATGAGCATGACTCCACTAAAACAGGGAAAATATCGTTAGCGCGATCTACAAATGTTTCACACTAACGCCATCTATCGAGTGCAACCACCGCGCGGAACAGCTAGTTAACAATATTAGTATAACATTTTTGGAACCCCTCAACTCTTTCAATCTATACGAATTTAGAGTTCCTAGTCAATCACACGATGCTTCAGCTTATAATTCCTCTCTTTAGCACCTTTTTGTAATAACTATCGTAACACAGTTTCCACCACACTCCCATAATTACCCAGAGATTGTTGCTCGTATCTGCTTGTCGATCAATCCATAGATGCAAATTGCCTGCTTTCCATCTATCGTTGCAACTTTCATTTAGATTAATAAGTAGTTTAAACACAAGATTAGTGTACGCTAAGTCATCGCTACCGGTTTTATCCGCTTATTTGTGGTTTATGGCCTATGTGGTTTTGTACACTATTTTCGAATTGCTCGTCAAATTTCATCAAATTTTGACAAGTATTTTTGGGTGAAATAGTTACAAACATACTTCCATCTTCACAATATTTCGCATTTGTAATATTAGTAGGAATTGAGTGTATGTTGGAAGGCACCTTAGTTTTAAGTTGGTATAAGGTCTAGTTCCAACCTTCTTTTATGTTCCAACTGAAAACGATGCCAAGGCGATATGATTAGCATGGCATTACTACCTGTCACGGATTTTGTCAATTATTATTATCTCTATTAAAATACTGAGAAGTTAATTTGATTGCAAATAATTAACCTACGTCACTACCCAAGCCTAAATAGCTTGCAAAATCCCTTGATAAATGGCTAGTGACACGAAAAGTAAACAGTGAACATTGTCTGGTATAAATTAATTGATATATCTTCATGTTTATTCATAGTAATATTGTTTTTCCACAGGGGAGAATCCCAACTTCGACCAAGGTTACTTCGGACCATGGCGTGTTTGCAAGAAACTCTTGTACAACCGGGAGAAATGTGGCACCGACGTCTCCAAGTTTCACCCCTCATGTAAGTTGCTTTATTTTCTTATTTTGCGTAATGATAGACAAAAGAATATGCCTATAGTACGTACACACCAAGCTTAAACGTTTACTCCACTCGGAACTCACACATCAGAAGATACTTTAAATATCGATTACACTTTTGACGGATAGTTCGACCACGAAAAAGATATACTCGTATTAGGGTCAAATTGACGAATCTACTTTTTTGAAGTCGGTTAAAAAGGAGTACTATTTTGTACCAAAAGGTTACGACGGCCTGCGTTTGTGCAAATTTGTCAATAGATTTGGCGTGTCCATAGACTTACTTCAGTGGAACAGCATGACAGATCTTCCCTACTTTTAGTACTATTAAAGTTTATGTGACATACTTCTGGAGACATTTCTGAAATCAATCCATAACCGAGCTATCATAAACACATCACTGACAGGCCCACAAAATCGTTTAGAGCATCATCATATCAAAGGGAGAACGATCCGTGCAAATTAGCATCCATCAGGCCTAATGCATGCCCTTGTGCCCATTCCACTGTTTCCCACTTCAAAGACGTATCTGTTTCATATCAAGATTACGTTCATCCAATAATATTGAATACAGACTAAAACATAACGTGATACAAGGACATTAATTCGCTTTTGTATTAGTGACCTATTTACGTGTTGGGAAAGCTCTACTCTGTTCGTGCCTCCCCTTTAGTTCAATGACACGGATTTTTGGGTTATTATTTTGTTATGGGAGAGTTATTTTTAACATGAATGCAATATCTAGTCTAATAATATGAATTTAATATCTAATCCTCCTCAATGGAGACTGAAATCTTCAGTGAGCAAAAAGTTTTTTCCAATATAATCTATACGAGTCATTACTAGTACACGATCATATAGAAATACGAATAATAACAGGTCGTTACTTTCTTACAATATAAATGCACCGATGAAAAGTAGTTTGTCGAAATATTCGCAAACAAACACCCTAAACTCACTTCTACTCCTCGTTCTGTTATGGGTTAAAATATTATTGAGTTGAGTATCTATTTTTGTAGAGTAAAATTGCCCTAATCCATTAGCCATGCGATGGTAAAAACAAGGGTGGTACGGTGTCGGAAAATACTATCAAAACTCCGACGTAGCTTAATATTTTACTAAACGTTGCGTGTAATCGATTTTGACGTTCTATATCACTTTGATGTTTTTATGGGTTAAGAAAACACATTAAGGAGAAAGGCATTCGAATACCAATTCTGATTTTTTACTGTACTAGAATTCAGCATTTCTATATGAACGCTACCGTGCTTCGGAGAGCACTTTAAGCAGCAAGTCTCGGTTGTTTCAATTGTTAGACCGTGTCTGAGGCCTTTAGGCGGTCTGAAAACTTTCGACACCTTGGTTGGCCACTAACCCCCTCGAAATGAATAAAGGATAACTAGAATTTGCATAGAAGCAAATGAGCCAATGAAATAAAGATGTTTATCAACGAATAATAAGTAAAGAATCCACTGGAAGCTAATAATTTCTTTCTTGTTACTTTATTTACCTAAAGTTGTATTCTTTAGATGCCTGTCACTTAGCTAATAACTTGCCTTTACGTTTTCTATCTGATACCGTACATTTACTAATTGAATCGTCTTCAAATGATTGAGACACACCCTTCTCTTTGCAAATGTTTACTGAAATTCCTTTAATATTTTCATTTCTAAATAATTGTGTTTTTATATTAATTGATGTAGATGGTTTTTGTGATAATATTCTGTCGCCCTGGATTCTGGTTTCATCCAAAAATCTATAGCATCAAGTTTGAAGTGAGTGAAGGCATTACACTGCTAAAATCTGATAACTCGATCGTTGATGAACAATGATTTCAAAGCTTACCTACTCTATAATACTTGTCTAGTTTTTCCTTCAATTCTTGTATCGAATAGCGAAATCGATTTCTGACAGATGATTTATCATCGTACTTTTTGCTGTACCTGTATTGGATCCGAGTCATTTGAAAAGTTGTTGCTTGTATTCAAACTATTTATATTTTGATCACGACTGTTCTCTATTCTTTAGTGAGATACTATTTAAAACATCCCAGGCTCTGATGACTACAATAACAATTTGCCAAAACTCGTTACTTAATATAGTTTATTGAGAAGATTAGTTTTATTCAATTCAGTTTATCTATAATATAAAAATTAATCGCAAAATGTGTTGGTAAGCGCATAACTTCAGAACGACTGCACCAAATTGGATGATTCTTTTTTTAATGTATTCCTTATTGTCAGGACAAGGTTTTTATATAAGAAAAATAAGGAATAAAAATCTCAAAATTCCCACAGGAACGGGGGCGCTGCGGGTGAAACCGCCGGACACAGCTAGTTGTTTAATAAAATTAATGGCTGATACAACACCTCGTCAATACATTGCATACATTGATGAACAATTTAATTTTCAGTAGTTCATTCAGATCTTACTGATACTTACCATCAAATAGGACAAAAACTGACTCCAAATTATAGCTTTTCTAAAACTATTAACAGAACAAAAACGACAATTATTCCACTAACCACTTTACATAGCACTTCACGGTTATAGCCTCATTAAACAAGATTACTGAAATTCGTAGACCATCTGTCTATTTACGTATTAGCTCAACAGTTTCGTTAACACTTTTTTTATCATGATTCATGAATGCTGTTTCATTAGCACTTACCATATTTGACACTTTCGCGTGCTAACGTTTTTTGCGTGTCAGTTTTGCTAATATCTTGGCATGAGAGCGTAAAGCCTGAAGCATATTGTAAGACGCGTCCGTAAGCCGCGGCATGAATCAGACACGTCAATGACTTACGTCCGACAGTTTATTCATTGCTTAGTTAACTACACTAAACTGCAAACATACGGACCTTGTAGTACGTACATACTTATACTATGTACGTATATTGGAGTACTGTGGGTGGTGAAAAAACTGCCAACACCAAGGTTGGTCACTAACCTACTCGAACTGACTTAACACTTTATTACCCATATATTTGTCAGCCACAGTCTATCAGCCGCGTCCGATACTATGTGTCTCGCTTAGTTTATTCCATGTCATCCGAGCATGAGACTGTATTTGGGGGTCGTATATAATTACGTCATTTTGTCAGAAAAACGGCATTGTTACTATAATAGGATTAGCAATAATGACATTCAGTCATGAAAATCGTTTCTTCAATTGCTGCTATTTGAATTTTATTTCCATTTACCTCTAATAGAGTCTGAAATAATTGGCATGTACAGAATATTGTAGAGTTTGAACCTAACAAATCTGTACAAACAGAATCATCAATGTCTATTTATTTACTGACCAATATATTCTCAATAGCAGAGCTATAAATGTGTCGAAATTTATTATAATGGATGACGCGTTTTGAAATTTCATCATCGGATTTCTTCCAATAAACAACAGATCTATCCACATCTGTTGTTTTATTACTTACGTGAGGTCCTAATAAACCATTACTGTATGTAAATAAATGTCAATTTTTAATCCGTTGTTTTAGTTGCCATCGGACATTTATTTGCCTAGAAAACTTGATCTGAGATTGCCGGTAGAGATCAATTAACTTACGTTCTAATACGTAAGTTAAGTACTTAAGCTGTGTGGTCGATGAGTACGTTAGTAAGTAAGTAAGTTCGAGCAGGTTAGTGGCCAACCCTGGTGTCCTCCGACAAGATCTAACGATAGAAACAACCGAGACCGACAGTTTAACGTGCCCTCCGAAGCACGGTAGCGCTGTGATAGAAATGCCACTATCGGGTCGAGCTGCACGTTACTTAACAATCGCAATGAACTTACATCGCTTAGTCAATCTACGCCATGAGCGCTACTTTATAACAGATCGTTAAATATTAAGTCACTTCTTTTAGTTGTTATTCAGACATAAATCAAAACCATATTTAACCAACTAGCTTTTCTTAATTGTTTTTGTAGTGACTAAGAAGTATTGATCTGATCACCTCATAATTGACTGTATCATTATAAAGACTCTCCATTAGGAATACATTACTTATCTAAATATGTATAAGGAAATCGTGACTGATTGATCTACTAACGCTCAATTCAAATCATTGAACTCCGTTCATATACGGGTACCTAATAATTTATATACAAATAGCTACAAGTCATGACGTGAACACGAAGAAAACACAAAGAAAAGATCTTTTTTTTTTTCGAAAGAAAAGATCGGATTTTGACGCGGTTTTTTTAAAATAGATAGAGCTATTCAAGAGGAAGGTTTAAATGTTTAAAAATTCTCGAAATTCCTACGGGGACGGGCACAACGCGGGTAAAACCGCGGGGCGCTGCTAGTTTAATATAAGCGCAAGCAAAACGTTGGTTATTTTTTTGATACACGGTTTAATATTTTCCGTTAAATAAAGCTCTATTTTACCACAGGTGCATTCACACACATAGTTTTGCATAATGCATAGTATTATCATAACTACGGTTAATTTACATAGTCCTAATCAAACATTTCCTTATCTTTCTCATCCCGGTGAGATTCCTTAGGGACTCAGTTTATCGCTGTTACGTGACTGTCTGGATGTCTTACGAGTTTAGTGGTATTCCTGGTTTTTGTTCAAGTAAGTCTTTTAACTGCAGTTCTTAAAATGTTTATGGTTAGAAGCATGTAATGTCTCTCAGCAGAGTATAAACCTCTATGCTCACTACAAAACAGTACAATGAGGTTGAAATGAATTTTATGTTAAATATTGTCGTCATCAAGGAAGCGTAAGAAGGAATCAAGGAAGAATTTCAATCGTTAGACCATGGTGTCGAAGTTTTTAGACCGCCTAAAGTCTAAAGTCTAAGGGTTGCCTTTAGACTTTAGGCAGTCAAACTTCGATGCCAGAGTTGATCACTAACCAACTCACACTTACTTGGTGGAAAAATCTATCTAATACACCTCACTGTGCTGATGATAATACCTGCTGACTGTGATTATACCTTTAGCGAGCCATCAATTTTTGTCTTTGCAGTGGCCACAATTAGGCCATTACATACTTTACTCTTTTAAAGTGCAAAAGACACGAGTCCATTTTCTCAAACGTATAGAACATTCAAGACGTATAACATCGATCACATCCATCTTAGACAATACAGTTTCTAAGGTCAATGTCCACGGTAATATCCCAAGCAATTACTAGTACCGTAGAATTTAGTTTTTATCTACAAAATTGATCGGTTCAGTTATTAGTGTTGTAAAGAAATGTGTTAAAACTTGTCCGGTAAAGACACCTTTAAATATGTCAGGATAATTGTTTCACTGATAGGAATGGAATTTTAAGCCATCGGTATTTGGGTTCTAATTGATATTTCACATCATCATATTTCCTTTATTTGAAAGTTTACCTAACTAAAGTGCTATGTATATTTAGTTCAATATTATTTGTAATTTTAAAGTTTCAGCCCGTTGGGTCCCCTTCTTGTATTGATTCAGATCCTCCACTTAAAATTGTAATTGTTAAAATACAGGTAAAAGTTATGTTATATATTATTTTTACTTTTCATACGTTTGTCCGTTTTGTATCGGTTCAGTATTTGTAAATCTTACTAGTAGTGCCGTTAAAACCTACATTATTTTCTATCATACGATTGAATGCCGATTCCCATAGAATTTTTCCAAGCATTTCCAAACTTCCTCCTTCAATCCTGCTATGCTTCGTCCACGTAATGGCAGAACAATGTCATTGTGCATTTAATGGCCCAGCCTTCATTGTTTTCAAAACATCATTTCATTTGTCGACTGCTAAGCATGCACCAGTTACTGACTTATTATTTTAGTCGTGCCATTTAGTGGAAGGTTGATCACCTTTTTAAGTTGACAGTTGATATCATTAGGATTGACTATAACGTATAACTTTTTAAGCTACTTATTTCTTCCTCTTTAACGTCTGTACTCAGAGACGTCAAATGCTTCCTGAATACAGATTTAATAAGTGATTTTGACATTAATGCTCAGAATACAGAAAGATGTAATGTATGAAAAATTATGAAGATTTAATGGACTACTCTTTGTGCAGCAGTTGGATACATATATCGGATATATAGATATAGAATACGATAGTTGTAAGAATCAAATCCAGAACACCACCCAAATGTATTTATAAATCACACTACTAATCTGTCGCATCCAACTAAAAGTACAATGAAACACAAATTGAAAACAATTAATCGACGACCCACTATGAATACCAATGGAATCAATAGTTGCACAGGTGTTCAATATAGGCCTAGATTTTGAGATTCCTCGTTGAAAACGCCATCCATATTTGTATTGCCTCACTGGTTTCGATTGTACCTGTCACGTACAACTACAATAGGTTTTGTATAACTTTGGAAATCGATTAATTTGAGTGCGTTGAACTTATTTTTAATTTAGAGTAGGTAGATCTATCGTTTATGGTAGCATCCAGTTTTATTTTTGGTTTGATGTGATGTAAATGAATGACTGCGTGATTATCGGTAGTAAATCAATCATTAGTTTTGACGTGTCAGTAAAATGAGCTATCTATTATACACTTTAATCCTACTGCAGGACAAAGATCCTCGCTCCAATAAAAGCTTTCTTGACATCGAGCGAGATTACTCTATATAGTGTCGTTAGACCCGAAATTAAATGTAAAGAACATAATTTATATTCCTTTTCTTACTTACATAATTAAAAACTTATAAATATGTATCTAAACTCTTTTTGCGTAAATTATACTTATCAGATAGAACTACCATGATTATCAATGTTTTACCTACTGCACCGACTACAAAAACGTATCAATTCTCCCTGTCGTACGTTTTTTCCGCTATAAATTAACTGCATTGTTAAAGGAGGGAAATAGAATGACATTGAAATGATTGTGAGTCATGCTAATCAGATGCATGTCACGATTGCGCTGCGTTAGCGCATGCAACTGTGACTTATCAGGACTAGCTTTTGTCGGCGGGTTTTTTTATGGATGACGTCATTGTCATTTTAGTTTTGTTGGCTGCAATTCGAGGCTTAAACTGCAAACATTATAATAATATTTTCTTAACTTTGCCACGCTTAAAGCTGCAAGCATTGTAATAACGTTACATTTATTCATCTTCAGTAATGAACACATTTTTTTAGTATGTGGGTGCAGTCGATCTGACTTGTGGTCTTTCTTGTATCTTCCAAGTATCTTCATAATGTTCCTTGCTATTGTCTGCATGCAAGCAACCCTAGTTATTGACATAATTGGGACAACATAGAAATCTCTTCGTTTCATCCTATGGTTGGGGCCATGTTGGGGCTTTGAGATGATAGATCATATCACTTCGTAGCATTGCAAAATGCTATTTTATGAAATAAACTAATTCAAGAAACGAGCTGAAAAGGATTCACACGGTAGAAAATAATTTATTATAACCCAAAAAATGGCATAACGATAACTACCATCAAATCATTATATCGCTACCTTTTACCATTAAATATCTCCACGGGAACCATTGTAATCCTTCTCAATTCGATCGGGTTATAATATAACTATAATATTCGGTCATGCGCATCCAAAACTATGCTCTACTGTAGCCAATCGAACTGTGTGTTTTAAAGGTCAATATACTGATATCATTCCTCTTGAATGTCAAATATTTTCGGAAGAGCTATTACTTACGTGATTGGCTATATTTTAGTAAAAGTTTCGGGTGTGGCCCTTCAACAACTATGTTCATTAAATCGACACTTAACTAATTGATGTAAATTTTCATACATTAGATGTCGAAATCACTCATTAAATCACTACTAGAGAAGCATTTGATGTCTCTTTAGTACGAGCGATAGTTAACCCTGGTGTCAAAAGTTTATAGACTACCTAAGTCTCCGACATGATCCGACGATTAAAACAACCGGGACCAGCAATTAAACGGTCCTTCAAGGCACGGATTTTTAATACTAATGAATAACATATAGTACAACTTTTTAGTTACTAACCACACTAACATTTGCATATATAGGTACTACATTGATTCAAACTCTCAATAATATAAAACGAACAGCGCCCGCGACTTTACCCGCACTGTGCCCGTTCCCGTGGAAATTTCTGGATAAAAATAGCCTATTACTTTCCTGTTGAATGTGGCTATCTAATACAAAAATAATTATTTGAATCGGATTGGTAGTTTCTGATATAAACGCGTTCAAAATTACAAGAAAAAAACAACTCTTCAGCTTTTTTATTATTAGTATAGATAGGTACAGCATGATACTCAAATAACTCAATAACACACAACTAATAATCAGTATTAAACACTTCCTGTATCCAACACTCAACATATCTAACATTAAACATTTGATTACATACAATATATGAGAAAATCAACGATCACCACCCTATTTCCTTTGGAAGCGTGCAGTAATCAAGATAAGCTTGAAAGCTCACTTGAACTATATCATTAAAGGGTATCGCATTTATAATATGTTTTCATAAGGTATTATTATTTGAGTAGTCAATGAGAAGGGTCTTGTTGTTGAAAATGTTGTAGTTTTAATTTGGAACATTGAAATGTTGAATCATATTTTGATAAGTAAGCAAGTATTAGCCTGTAATGTCCCACTGCTGGACAAAGGCCTCTCATCTCACTGAAGATATCTGTACAGTGAGGAGGGTTTATTGTCATCATTTTGAGAATGTTGAGAATTTCGTTAGGAAGAACGTATTTTCAATAAGAACATACCTTTTAGTAGTATCTTAAAATGAAAGGTTTATTACAAACAATTTGTTTTTATACTCGTACGTGTACGCCGTATGTAAAAATAAGTCTACAAAAAAACTTTATACAATAAAATCTTTATAAAAGACTTACTTTAGCATCTAGTATAAATTCTTTCTGCTTACACTTAGTATATTTTTAGCCTGTTTATGCATTCAATATCATATTATTTATTCAATACCAGTTTGACTTTCATATTCCAGTAACACAAGTATCGGTGTATTGCGTAACAGTTCGTACTGTGAAAATGTTAAGCATATTTAGATAGAACCTTATCATATGGAAACTTCTATAAACCTACTTACCTGACAGTGAGTAGCGCTTTGACTAAGCGATCTTAGTTCATTGCGATTGTTAAGCATCGTTCAGCTCGGCCTCTACTTAGATGGGTAGCCGATAGTGGTATTTCTATCTGAGCGCTACAGTGCTTCGGAGGGCACGTTAAATTACCGGTCCCGAGTGTTTCAATCGTTTGGCGATTTCAAGAAAGACCTTTAGGCAGTCTAAAAACTTCGACACCAGAGTTAGCCACAAACCTCTAACTTACAGAAAAATCTGATTTTGTAATGTGACAAAGTACTCAAATAGTTAATATTTTCATAGGCGAGGTGTACTTATTCTTGTTCAAGTATACTATCAATATTTGCGTGTAAATTCTTTCGTTGTTGAAATGTAAAGGCACATGTATTGCAACATCTATGACGAAATAAGTTTGTGTACAGAATACAGATGCTAGAGTATTGAAATGTACAATTTCCACATATTAGACTACGTTAGGTTTTGACATTGAAGAAAGAAGAAAAACACTCATTGAAATAAACCAATGTGTGTGTACAAAGCCTAGATAGCCTTAATTTTGCATAGAAGGTGCCAAATAGAGAACCAAAAGCTATACTCTTTTCGAAGCTCTTTTGGACATGTAAAACCCCACCTTCTATCATTTTAATTTCATTGTTAACACAAGTATATCAAACTAAATATAATTTATATTTATATATTATAATCTGGTGTTTATTTTATATGTCAAGGTACCATTGTGTCTATTTAAAAGGCAGAATGTTACAAAGTTCCTATTTCAAAAACTCCCAATCCCACTTATTGAATTTTTAGTTTCAAGATTTCTACACCAATGAAAATACCTTAGCAGTCTTTGATCCTACCTTACTTCTATCAAACGCAATGACATGAATACACTAACTACTATCATACAATCTACAACTCAAACTCAAGTAAACATAGCTACTGAACATTTGCATAATCTAACGTCATAATTTTCTCTGCCAACTTGAACTTCAAATTACTGCTACAACTTAATATACTCGTTGAAATGCGTAATAAATAGTTGGCTTAGCCTGCTTAAAGATGTTTCATATTATGCAGAAGAAATTTGCCTCAACTTAACTTAACTTAATCTTGGCTTAACTGGCCTTTAAGACTAAATTTATGTAGAAGCGACTATAGAAATTTGCATCATAACATCATATAGTTTCGAGTTCAGTTATTGAATACGTACAGGGATTAAGTAAATCAGTTTATGACAGTTATCGTTCTTTACAAAAGAGTTAAAAGAGATTGCTTTAGGCTACAGTAGGATCAAAGTTATTGGATAAGTAAAGCTTAATGAAAGTCAACCCTTGTCTAATTGACATTGAGTTTAATTGATTCATATTCAAAGTTAAATGGGACATTCTCTCTCACTCTCTCTTCTTTGCTACGCGTCCCACATGGAGGTGAGACAGCCTTGGACATTACAAATTAATTATATTAAGTTTAATTCATTGCAATATAATAAGGTAAGAAACTTGGTTGATATTTGAGTGAGTCAGAGACGTGTTTTGATTAGGATTACGTGCAAATATGTCGTCCGCTGTTTGAATACGACGACATACCTCGGATTATAAACAAGCATAGACTGAAGTTAAGATATTCAATTACTTACGTGTTAATTAATTTTAAATTACTGAGAGAGAAGTTCTTCCTGTGTAAAAATATTTTCCTGCGTTTTAAATGTTACTTTATCAGATGTTTTGTAAGATGAATGAAAGATGAATGATCAATAGACGAATGACTAATATTTTCCCATTTGTACTAATATTTTTCAATTGCTAATTTTAAAAGTGATTTACAAATCAAAATTTAAAAAAGAAAGACTGGCCCCACACCACGTGGGACACGTTCCAGAAAGAGAAAGAGATTGTTCAAAATGTAGTTTGATACGTCTCTTGTTTTAAAACTAACAAGCATTACAAATGCAAAACTATTCGAAAATAAAAGTCCCACAGATAAATAATTAATAAACATAGATCCACAAATCAAATAGTTCAACATTCCCAAACACGCCCACGTACATTAACAATATATCTCTACTTTTTACCCAAAACCCACACCATGTGACCATGTGCGTGAACCGTACACACACGAACAATACTCGAAATAAACATGGCCTGCCATTACACACAATTTCACTTTTCAAATACAATAGATGTATAGAAATGGTACTGTGAAGCAGGCCGGGAAAAGTGTTAATCTAGTATTAAGTTATAACTTTAGTTAAGTTGGTTGAGAAATGAGATTCCGCAGTAGAGCAGAGGCACAGTTAAGTTATCTATAAGTTTATAGAGGCCTTTCTCTTTCTCTTACTTTTTTCTATGTTGTAAGTTCGACCTATCTTCTTCAACTCTTTATACGTTACAATAAAGAGTTGAAGAAGATAGGTCGGAGATAGGGAAAAAAACTGTAGTGACAAATAAAAAAAGATAAATTATCCCGGAGATATTCAGTGTTCAATAATCCTAATTTAATTAAATGTACTTCATATACGAAGGAGATACTATTGCAAATGCTTTTTTAGTCTAAAAATAATAATTGTGACCTAATAAAAATTTGACCTAAAAAAATTATTAGGTCCATTCCTAATTTATCTTAATAGTATGATACATTAAAAAAATATTCCAAACCATCAAACCTACTTCGACACAGACAACGTTTAAAAAACCCAAAACACCGTAACATTTCTAAATAGAGATCTTTAAACAATGCAAGTACATCTTTATGGGTCGGTAAGTAGTTATTAAAACGCGTAATATAGTATTTTTAAACTCATGACCCCAAAAACTGTTATGGGAAGTTGCTCGGAAAACCAGTTTGACGACCGATTTCCAATGTAGGTACTCGTTGTTTATATGTGACGTCACTAATCTTCATCGTGAAACGGACTAGCTGGGTATCTTCGTTGTAGATTTATGTCACTAGCAGCGCTTTGCGGTTTTACCCGCGTTGTGCCCGTTCCCGAGGGAATTCCGGGTTGAAAAATAGCCTATAACCTTCCCGTTGAATGTGGCTATCCATTACAAAAATAATTATTTAAATCGGATCGGTAGTTTTTGAGATAAGCGCCTTTAAACAAACAAAATCAAATTCCAGCTTTATTGTATTAGTATAGATTATATATTCTGGTATTGAAAACTGTATGAAAATCCGTTGTGGAAGTTTTGAGTTTGTTGCGAAAAGAGACTTTGTATTTTAATATGTCGTAAAGATATGCCCTTGCTTCGCTTTGTTTAATCATGATTGCGTAAGGTTACCTTAATAATACTGGAATCAAAAGTAACGAAAAACTTTCCTCTTGAGTCACTCTGTCTTTTGGAAAAAACCGCATGATAGTCAGATCAGTAGTTTTTGAGATTATTACACACTAGCAGCGCCCCGCGGTTTTACCCGCGTTGTGCCCGTTCCCGTGGGAATTTCGGGATAAAATGTAGCCTATAGCCTTCCTCGATAAATAGACTATCTAACAGTGAAAGAATTATTCAAATCGGTTCAGTAGTTTCTGAGATTAGCGCGTTTAAACAAACAAACAAACAAACAAAACAAACTCTTCAGCTTTATAATATTAGTATAGATATTCTCAGACATACGCGGTGGGGAACTTTGTTTTGTCATGTTTTTATTTGTGTTGTCTATACTTCTATATTTAAAACCACCTAGCCGTTTTCGGCTGCAGTGACTTGGCTCTGATATTTTTGTTTTGCCCTTATATGACTAAAGTACCCAATTTTTCCACTAAATGTGCGCGCACAAACAGGACAGCTCAGGGTACCGTTACCAATATAATAAAAAGGTAAATTTTTAACTTTGTTTGTTTCTATGTTCGGGCTAATCTCGAAAACTACCAAACCAAATTGAATAATTCTTTTTGTGATATTGATGATAGTCACATAGTGATAGTCACATTCAACGGAAAGGTTATTTTTATCCGGTAGTTCCCACGGGAAAGGGTACAACGCGGATAAAATCACGGGGCGCTGCTAGTACTATGTAAAGAAACACATAAATGTTCTGTATGTAATGCTCATTTATAGTTGGGATTCTAGTTAATTCCCTACCATGAATAAACGCGTTCTTTGATAAATAATAATATGTCTTTTATATCGTGGGAAAATACCTTTTGTTTGCTAGCATAGCTAAGAGCAGAGATTAGTAGGCAACGCTTCACTATCATCACTACATAGTATAAAACAAAGTCGCTTTCCGCTGTCTCTAAATAACATGTATGCCTATGTGACAAACGCAGTGGAAATCTTTCATAACACTGCAATGATAAAATCAGCATTATTATAACTTTTAAATTGACATTGAATACATAATAGTCACTACGTATTATTAGTGTAAGTGCACGTAGGTATGTGCGTCATAGAATACGTAACAGTTAATTCCACAAAGTAAACAGAAGCCAATTGAATGCACAAGATGGTTATTTAATATAATTTTCCTGTGATTTCATCTTGCAGTTGGATACAATCATTTCGAGTTGGTTTGTCAATGTCAGTCCATTGTCACGCGATGATGGTGTGTTTTCATGAGGCCTTATACGAGTATTTATACTATGTATTTTGTAGTGGCTATTGTTATCTTACAGGCATTAGGCATGGGATTAAAGTCTTGTGTGTTTAGTTCAGCTGTTTTTAGATATCCTCCTCACTGTACTGATATCTTCAGTGAGATGAGAGGCCTTTACCCAGCAGTGGCACATTACAGGGTAATAGTTTTTTTAACTTGTTCCTAGAATTTTAATTTGCTAGTAGCGACTCATGGTGTTATGCTATTGTATGTACCCGTTCCCGTGAGAATTTCGAGAAAATTTGCCTATTAACTTACTCTTCAATGCTCAAGAATAATTGTTCATATCTGACTTTTAATTTCAGATATTAACTAATTCATAGAAACAAAACATAAACTTAACCGCTACAGAAATATGATACCCTTCTGATATTCTTCACGTCTTCAAATCATTCCATACATCTAAAAATAAAATAAATAAAAATCTTCTTAACTTGACATAGCAACACATATTCATAATTTCATACTCCATACAAACTTTCGCATTATAATAATACTAACACGCATACATCTACATACAATAAACCAGTTATGTGTCAGTTTGTGCACTGGTTGCATTCCGTGACGCAATGATGCGTGTGTGAAAGGACTAACACTATGTTGCGGAATTTTGTGAACTCGTATTGAGTCAGTGGTCACGATTTCACTGTTCATAAGGAATTGTTAATTTTTCCTTGTATGTATAATATCACCTTTTAGCCCATGGCTAGAAGATTTTCTACGAACATAAGAAATTATTCGAATACGACTGGTAGTTCTTAAGATAAGCCCGTCCAAACAAAAAATAAAACAAATTCTTCAGGCTTTTCCTATTCTACTATCCATAGATAAAACATATTATAACTGATGCTATCTATCCAGCCAGCCCCTAGTACAGAGACGGCAATCAATACACAGTTTTTACTTATCATGTCTTGATATAACAAATACTGTGTGCTTATTGGTGGAATAATTCAAATTGCTCACCAATCAACGCACAGTATCATATAGCGTCTTGTCACATTTGGTCTCCGTTGTGCTATGGAACTTGGAAATCTTCAATTGTCAATTTACCTAATCTCTCAATAAATAAGCATCGTGATTCCTCCCAATATTAGCGACTAAATTACAAGGAGCTTAAGTAGTTTAATTTCCAAATGGATTTGGATTGGACTTAGATAGTCTGCAAACTTCAACGTAAAGTTGAAGGAAAGTGAAGTAGGGGATGGCATAGAATCAGTTACATGAGACAGATTAAAGAAAAAATGTCTGCCATGTCGTATAGAGATGTGAAGGAGCTTGCACTGAATGGAAGTCGACTCACTGACGAAAGCCTTGCTCTTAAATTTTTGATGATTTATGATGACAAACTTCAACTCCAAGGTTGGCCTCATTTGTACTATAACATTATAATAATTTTGGTAACATTAGATCTGTCATTAGTAAAATTGAAGATAATTATTTCATTAAAATAATCATTAATTAACGTTAAAATAGTTAGCGGGTAGTTAAAGAGGTCACTGGGCGGTCCCTAATTAACTATAACTAATAACATTACATTAGTAGAGTATACTCGGTCAGGTGACATACGTCAGGCCCGCCTTGGAGCCCGACCTAAATATCAAACACATGGTTATCTATATCATTACTCATAACATAACGTATACTAGAAACTTGAGACTTTTTCCTTAATTCATATATAGTTAACGTTGGAATGTGTAATGGCTAAGGTTGATACTAAACTTACGTAAAACTATTGTCTAGATGTAATTTAGTGTTTCACTGATGTTTTCGTGAATTTATTTAAAAAAAACTTAGATTAGTAGTTAGGAGTAGGAGATCCGATTGATCCTAAAAATTCTTTAACAAGATGATATAATTCTACAAATGAATGATAAATGAGCTGAATAGATAACCTTTCAGTTTTCACGTATTTAAGCCATCTACTCGTAAATATGGCAGTACCTCTTTGAATCACGGTAATTATTATTAAATTTTTCCAGTCAGTATTAATTACTTTAAAGATCGATGATTAATAAACTAAAAAGTCATCATAAATATATCAGTTACAATCCAAGAATTCCAACAACCATACTAAACCACAAAATGTCACAAACTTCTACTTTATTCAGTCACAAAGTTAAAAGCCTAATGTGAGTAAGAGGAAAGCGCTGATTCGCGTGAGTCAGGATATTCGCGCCCTTATTAAGTCAGTCATGTCATTCGTCGCGAGTAAACAAGTCCTAGTTACCTTTAATTAGTTTTAATGGTATTATTGTAGTTAAGTAAGAGTTAAGTGCCGGTCGACTCCGGTTGTAAAATAAACTTACTTTGAAAAAAGTGATATTTTGCATTGATTTCCTAAATATATATTTTTTTAATTAATTACGTTTCATTAGTGACAAGATTCAGTTACGAAATTAATTCCATTTTTAACCCAAATAAAAGTAAAGGTGTGGTGAAAGTTTAAGGTGTGTTGTGACATTGTAATTCCCAATTGGACCTACATAATTTGTGTTCTAGTATTTTGTTTAATCAAGTGTAGTCTTCAGTCTTACATATACCATAGCCGCTGTTAGGTTTTTCATGGTAAGACAATTTTCTCTATATCTATATGCAATGTCAAAAATTCTCGTCTTTACTCTCAAGAGAAGACTAAATGCGAATGGTTTTATTATATGTGGTAGATTTCTCTACATTTTGTCTACAAACGGCAACATGCGTCTTATTTTTTGCTCGAAAGAGAGACAAAATCTCCCGGAATGAGTAGAGTATATCTCTTCTTTCTCTTCTTCAGTTATATGCTCGCCTCGCAGGTATCACTACAGACTGCACTATGTCGAAATTGACAAGTGCGTAAGGGTGCTTTTCCACAGAAGAGCGGTGTGGAGCTTAACTCACTAACCATAACATTGCAATGCAGAGTTTTTTAGCATTGCAATTCAATGGCATTAGTCTTCTTCTTTTTCTCGATGGCATTAGTTAATAATTATAATATAAGTTACGCTTTTATTCAGTTTAGATTGTAATTTAGATTTCATGGGTTTTCTAAGCTTTAAAATGTATTTCCAACGCAAAACATTTGAATTGAATTCGTATTTTATCCATAAATTACTTACTTTACTTGAACACTTTGGTAAAACTCGACTATAATTTAACTCCTATTCTTCATTCACTGATGAGTATTCTCAATTTCCAGCGGCGGTGTACTTCGCGGGCGTGGTGGCCGTGATCGGGGTGACGGTGCTGGGGGTGTTCTGCATCCTCTCCATCCTGCAGCTCGCCATGATCTCCTCCAAGGAGAAGGTGGGCTTCAAGTACACGCATCTCGTCATTATGAAGCTAGCCTTGGCGCTGTTAGCTAGTAAGTGATTTTTATATCTAGGTACGTTTAATCCTACTGATATTATAAATGCGAAAGTTTGTGAGGATGTATGTATGTTTGTTACTTACTCTTTCATGAAACAACTTCTACGCGGCAATTTTGGGATATCATATATCGCATGTGTTTATATAACCTATATTACTGAAAAGTTTTATCCAAATCCGCCCTGTAGTATTTTCTTGAAAGATAAACATACATACATACATACATACATACATACATACATACATCCATCCATCCATCCATCCATCCATCCATCCATCCATCCATCCATCCATCCATCCATCCATCCATCCATCCATCCATCCATCCATCCATCCATCCATCCTTCCTCACAAACTGTCCCATTTTTATTAGTAGAATTGTAGCATTGTACTAACATGTTGGCTCCCAATTAAAACTAAGATTAGACGCGATCTTATTGTTTTCTGGTGTGTTGCAGCGCTGCTGTCGATAGCGGCTGCGGGGCTGTTCGCAGTGCAGGGCGATGACAGGGGCTTTTTCCTGACTAGAGGAGAGGCGTTTTATGTGCAAGTAAGTGTAGGATCATGAGTTACTAGTAGGTTAGTAGTAGGAAACATGTTTTCACTCAACCCGGGAACTGAACCCGGGACCTCAGTTTTGGCAGGCGAGTGTACGTACCACTAGACCACCGAGGCAACCCTTAAATTCGCGTTGTTGCAGTCATGCAACATACCGAAAATACCTAAGAAATACTAATATATCTAAAAAAACTAATATGTATTCTTATGTCCGATCTCAATGTTCTGATTAGCGTAGTCTAAACTAGATCTATTTATGAATAGTCTATACGGGATAATGATGGCTTTGTCTTCCATTTCCAGATAGTATGCATAGTGCTGAACTCTGCGCTGTTCATAATGTCGGTGTACGACGCGCTGTTCGCGCGGCGCGGCGCCGACCCCACCGGCGCGCGCGCCGAGCCCGACACCACCATCAACAACCCCGGCTTCAAGGAGGGGAGAGGTAACTTACTTATACTTTTTACATATGCTAATACCAGCTATTTAAGGCCTTCCCGGCCGTGAAGGCGGTTGAAATCCGGCCAGTAACAGATTAACTAGTTCTTACTATTAATTGAAACGTACGATGTCATTATTATTTGATAAAACGGGAACTTACGACGGAGGTTGCTGTCGTTCTTCAACACTTTTCGGTCACGTCCGGTGACCTTCATCAGGAGATGGGTGAAGCGACAGCGAGCGTCTCTCCCTGCACTGGTAAGCTAGTATCTTTGGATCGGATTTGAAAAAATCTTTCTACAGTTTACAAGCCTGGGTAAAGGTACCTATTCGAACTTACAAACTTACAAGCCTTTCAATAAAAACTTGGCTGTAATCTATACTAATCTATACTAATATTATAAAGCTGAAGAGTTTGTTTTGTTTGTTTGTTTGTTTGTTTGTTTAAACGCGCTAATCTCAGAAACTACTGAACCGATTTGAATAATTCTTTCACTGTTAGATAGTCTATTTATCGAGGAAGGCTATAGGCTACATTTTATCCCGAAATTTCCACGGGAACGGGCACAACGCGGGTAAAACCGCGGGGCGCTGCTAGTATTAAATAAAAATAAATTCAAGAGAAAGGTTAACTTATAAGCTACTTATCATCCAAACATAATGAAACGCCATATGTGATAACCCGCCCTTGTCCCCAGGTATATCGATGACGGACGCGTCAGGGAAGCCCTACAGCACCAACGGGCACGGCAGTGTCGCCTCCATGAACACTACCGCTACTACACTCACTGGTAAAACATTACTCATCACTACATAGTATAAAACAAAGTCGCGTCTGTTTGTCTGTTTGTCTGTATGCTTAAATCTTTAAAATTACGCAACGGATTTTGATGCGGTTTTTTGTAATAGGTAGAGTGATTCAAGAGGAAGGTTTTTATGTAAAAAAATTCCCGAAATTCCCACGGGAACGGGCACAACGCGGGTAAAACCGCGGGGCGCTGCTAGTATACTAATATAATAAAGTTGAAGAGTTTGTTTGTTTGTTTGAACGCCCTAATTTTCATTGAGTTATAATGTACTAATTACAACTCAATGCTAATCTCATTAACTACCAATCCGAATTTGAATAATTCTTTTTGTAATGGATAGCCACATCCAACGGGAAAGCTATAGGCAATATAACTCATCGTAAATTTTAAGCAATGTGCATCTAAGACATATGTACTTGAATGGGTCGCCAGCAATGAATGGGTGGTCAGCAATACCGTACTTTAAGGACAAGATAAACCGAACCCGGTTTTAATCTTTAAACCATATCGGAAGCCTTAGTTTCCATAGAAGCGGGGCAGAGCGGTGCGGAACCCGATTCACCAATCACAGCGCGAATCAAAATCCTCTGAGCTCCGCCTCAATGGAAACGTATCCTTAAGGCATTCTAATTCACCGACACCAGGATTGGCAACAAACCTACTCTAACTTACGTAATTACTAAAAAAATCTCCTTTTTTACTCCCAGGTGTATCAGACGCGAGCACAATAACCCGCTCCCCACTGCGGTCATCCCTCAAAAAGCCGAAGCCCAAGCCCGACCCGAGCCTCGGGATACAGAACCCGGGCTACTCGGGACACTCGCCGCCGCTAAACAGAAACGGGAGTCAGAAGAAAGTGCGCATTGACACCCGAAGCACTGAGGTATAGATTTTTAAGTATGTTAGTAATGTTCGATTAACCAAACGATATTCAAATTGAACGGTCTAGCTGAGATGATTTTGTAAAATTGACAAAAATATATGAAATTAAGGATATCCTAATTTGAGCTTGCCCTATATACTCTAACTCCACTTAAATAAACCAATCCTCAGTTCCGTATAAGTTTGACAAATAGACGGTGACGAGTAGACGGGTGGTACGTTCAAAAGAGCCTCTATGGGGCCAAAACTGAATAAAAATATTTGACTTTGACTTTGACGTCAAAATGTACGGAAGTGAGTGCCTCCTAATTTGAGTGAATTTATTGAGTACCTTCTAATTTGAATAGCGTTTGTGTTAATCCCGTTTGATAAGTGTATGTATTTTGATTAGCAAGAGCGCTATCGTATACTTTTAGGGAAAATGTCTATTTATATGAATGTGTGTTCTCGATTTCACTATCAAGTCTAAGTTCTAAATCTGGTGAAAACGGCGACAAATTAAATTAAATCATTATATCAAATCCATGAATGCAAGCTGGAATTGTACTAAAAAATATACAAAGACGTATGATATTAAAACTAATGAAATAATCTAATTCTATTCCATTTAAAAAATGACAATATTTATAAAAGACAGTACTTGTGTACAAATAAACAAATCTATACAATTTAGCACAAAAATGCATAAATTAAGATCTTATCCAAGAATTTTGAAAAAAAAATGCTATATGATGTTTTGGTAAACCTTAAATACCGTTATGTAATGCATATAAAACCATATACAAATACATACCCTGAATGGTAATACATGTTTTATATCGTTAGCTCTTATATGGTCTAATTTTAACTGTAAATAAATTTTAAATGTAACATTTAGTTCTAAGCACCAAAAGCACTTATAAAACATATCTCGTTTTAGGTAATTAATATACAATATAGTCCAATAAGTAATGTTATTATTTACAATGCATATTTTTGTATATTTAGCTTTGAACAAAGTTCTTGTATAAATGAAAAATTTGGAAAATTTCAAGGTTTTCAGCACATAGTGTTGCTAATGTTACAAATTATGTTTTTTTAATTGTTAGAATGCTTGTTGTATATTTTCTTGCGGATTTTATGTCGTTAAGTTAGATTTAGGGATAACTTTTTTTAGTGAACTTGTGACTTGGGTTTTTGTACTAACTCTTTATTCCATTTTATCACGATTAAGAAGACATTATTTCTTGAAATTAATTTACACTTTTCTATATCGTTATTTATATTAATTCCGCGAGTATTTATATTGAAAACCCACCAGATTTTATTGAAATCAAAATATGTATACCTATATTAAATTGTAGTTATTTAAAATGCTTGATAAATGCGATAATTTCCCCTTTCGCCTTTGCCCTGCAATGGGCTCTAACAGGCCAATTCTTACTATTATCACAAAAATGATAGTCAAAAATTAAAATTGAATTTGCAATACCTGTATTATAATCATACATCTTGTTGCAGAAATTAATTGCGATAAAATATTGTATACATACATTTTATCCCGGATTTAAATTGTAAATTCATTTTGAGTACTCACAATTTACTAAATTTCTTTTTTTATACAAAAAAATGCTTTTAGTAGCACATTAGCACAACAATTGTTAGGAATCTCATCAAAATTGATATAGTGCCTTTATCCATATCCAAATTGTGCCTTAACCACTTTTGTGAAGGCTTTTGTATTATTATTTTGTTAAGTTTGTATTATCCTTCCGTCCAATTGGTATGTAGTTATTTTTACTTTTGTTTATCCACAACACTTTACTTTAAATAAATTAAAAATATCTCTTTTCTAAGTATTGAATGTATTATAATATGGAATGTTCTTTACACGTATATGAGAAATATATAAAATGAATGTCAGTCCTTTAAAATAATGTTTTTAGGTATAGTATTGTGTTTTTATAATAAGAACCATTTTGTAAGAAGTATAGACATTTAAAAATGTGCCGTAAATTGTTATACTTAAAATAATATTAATTTTCTAAATTATTTATTGCATATTGCCGATATCCGTCCGTTTGAGTGAACTCGATCTGATATTATTTAGTTCTATGTATAGTTTGTAATTGATACAAAATACAGATTACATTTTAACTGGAATGAGTCGTTTTAATCACTATTTTAGCCCTGACTCAAAAAGAGGGGTGCCAAACCCCGATTTGAAATTATATCTTAAACATATCTAAAATCCCGAAATAATCCTACTCTAACCAGACTTTGTGCCTTACATGAAATGCAGATCACGTCTTAGCTGGGTTAAGGGAAAAAACATTATTATATCAGGACAAGGTAAGTACATTATAAATCTTAAGTAGTAATAAAAATTGAAGCATTCGATTTAAGTATTCTTTATTTTGTACAATTCTGCTACTACCCAAATTAAAAATACAAAAAGTCAAAATAGGCCAACACTAACTCACTGTCATATAAAGCAGTGAAACAACGACTATCATTATTATGTACAAGCAATTACCTTCAGTTACATAGGAGGGATGCAACGATTTAGCGGACATTTTTCTACTAGCTATTATAAACATTGCAAACGTAAGTAATGAAATAAATCCGCCGGCCGTCGTGTGCGCAGGCCTCGCAAAATTATTCCAAACCATTCCCATCCTTAAATGTAACATTATTCATGTATGTACTTAATTTTAATGAACATTTTGTGCGTCCCATCTATATAGTCAAAGTCGTTTTATCTATGTAGTATGTACGAAGGCACAAAACAATGTGTGCATGACTATATATTTGTAAATCTAACTAATAATATTTATTAATAATCATATAGATATTAATATTCATTTACTTTTACTAATTTTAACAAAAAGCATTTTTCCTATTAAAACCAATGTATGGGCGACCCCAAACCTGAGCAAATAACGTAAGCGTAATCTACAAAGTTTTCACACTAACGCCATCTCTTAAGCTACGAACGCACAGGCAGGCGGCTTGCTTAGCGCCTAGACTCTAACTAGTCATCTTGGTAAAACAAACGTACGCAATTGTTCGTCACAGGCTGCACTGCGCGCTTGGCGCCTAGCTTGGTTGCTTACATAAAATGCAAGCCACTAGGCTCTAGGCGCCAAGCAAGCCTCCTGCCTGTGCGTTCGTAGCCTTAGATTGCTCGTGGAATCACCACGTCCTTAGCTAAACTAAAATCGAAGCATTGAATATCACCGTTTGACATAACATTTTCAAAATTTTGCTAGCATACCTACTATTTGACGCTTATAAATTCTACATACTTAATGTTTATTACATGATCAATGAACACAGCCTATTATACAAATAATATTTCATACAAGCCCTAATTGATCTAAGATTAAATTTATTCAAAAAACTTCCTTAAAATATATAAGTAAGCGTATAATGCCACGTTTACGTTGTGGCGATTCAAACATTTACAATATCACTGCCTACAATACACAGTATCTCTAACAGTATACACCTCATATATTTTCTTGCGAGAATTACAATATAGACTACTGTAGTTGAATTTTCCAGCCGAAGACGATTCCTTCTGCAGAGGATTACGGTTAGTGATTTCATTTCTTTCATTCATCACTAAACCTTTTGCCTTAATCGAAGAAATTGTCTTTGGTTGAATAAATCAGACATGATGGTTTGTTTTATAACTTTCGTAAAAAAATAGATTGTACATACAATTCAACTCATCTTTGTGCGCGGCGCTATGTCTGCGTACGTTTGAAATTATACAACTTTTATTTGTTTGTCAGTAATAACACATGGTATTGACTATTGTGACATTTTTCAACCCCCGACTCAAAAGTATTCAATCATCGTATTCAACAAGGGTTGTTATAAGTTTGACATCGATGTCAGTGTGCGTCATATCTGCTGTGCCCCCTTGCTGCTCTTGAATGGATGGACCAATTTCGATGCGGTTTTTTTTCATTTCAATGTTAGTTTCCGTACAGTGGTTTTAAGGTATTTTGGTAAAAGTCGGTCCAGCCGTTTTTGCGCAGTGTATTTTATTAATTTAACTTCATGTTCAAAAAAGGTATACCCACACACAGCCGCGCGTAAAGATGGGTTGAAATATCTATACCCACTCGAAACAGTAACTCATCGATTTCTAGTGTGTGACAGAATCATCGCTCTACAAAACTGAAACACCTTGGATTGCAAAAAAACTATTAATATCTATGAAGAAATTAATATGTTTACAAAACAAATGACGTTCGTTTTAAATTGTGTTTTATTTGGTGCACATTAAAGTACAATTTTAAATGAACCTTATGTACTAAATAGATTTAATAGTTCTTTTGCAATCCGTCTCTAGTATCAGTTAGTTAGATTCCATAATACATAGAGCTTAGTTTGGGTCTAACAGTCTGTAAATTAGCCTTGTAAATATTAGTTTATTTATGTGTATCTCCCTCTAGAAACCCATGGGAAACTGTTTAGCGTAGGTACTATACTACGATCTAATATTATGATTTAATTGTGTACGAACTAAACCGTGATAATATCACAAAATGTAAGCCTTAATTTAAAAGTATTATAAAGTATATTTCAACACAAAATTCGGTATAGTGATCTGACATATCTCATCACGTAATAATGTTAAGTACTACATACTTATAAAGAATGTTAAAAAGGTTTTTAAAGATTTATACCGGATAAAAGTGATTGTTTTCATGGCATCATGTCACTATCACTACATAGTATAAAACAAAGTCGCTATTTTTGTCTGTTTGTTTGTTTGTCTGTATGCTTAAATCTTTAAAATTACGCAACGGATTTTGATGCGGTTTTTTGTAATAGGTAGAGTGATTCAACAGGAAGGTTTTTATGTAAAAAAATTCTGGAAATTCCCACGGGAACGGGCACAACGCGGGTAAAACCGCGGGGCGCTGCTAGTTAATAATAAACTCTCAAAAACTGACCACATTAGGAACTTTAAATAATTGCACCGAATTTTGTAAACAATACTTATTTACGTATTATGTAAATGGCAGTTATGTACTACACTTGATTGATATCATTTTAATATTTATTTTAACAACCAGCATATTGTCTTAGTTATAATTTTAGTAGCATTTGTCATTTAACGACACTAGTGTCCATTTGTATCTGGACACTAGTGTCGTTAAATTGTCAGTTCTGGCTGTTTCAATCGTTTGAACATATTGGAGGTCTTCAAATGGTCTAAAAACTCCAACACCAAGGTTGGCAACTAACCTACTCATAGTTACTAAGATAGTAGAGAAAATGATAATAGGAAATAATTATTATTATTAAACTATTATTCAACATGAGATCTGGGTCTTTTAGACAAAAATCTACTTTAATAAATTTTGAGATGGAATTTGAACTAACTTAGTTAACTGCCACTTAGGTTTAAAAGTACCTATTTAACACACCAATCAAGTGTTAAACTAAACAATCCTACGTATAAATACTTTCAGCCTTAATTCAGTCATTCGCGACCGCGATACATGTTTCCTTTTGTTCACGAAAAAACTTTGACAATCTTTGTTTCTGTATGTCATTGTATGTTTTGTTCGAGGTGCGCACTTGGTCCAGTAACTTGTGGATCGCTCTGTTGTTGGGCGACACTTTGTCGGCCTGTCGGAGATCGGATAGAGCTGCGTCGTAGTTCTTAAGAGCGAAATTCGCTTGGCCGCGCCGGTATAATGCTTTCTCGTTACGAGAGTCTGTTTCTAGTACCTGGAAATTTATGTTTAGTGTTAAAAAAGCCTTTTTTTAACTAACCTGTACTGTATTCGGATTGACAGACATTGGATTCTATAAGTTTCTTATATTTGCAATTCGTAAGGTCAATTAATTATTAACTATTGTATTAATTTTATTGATTTTAAAATATTCATATAAAATAAAAAGGATGACAACTTTTTTTTGACAGACGAGTCAAGTGACATTAGGAAATGTCATTGAAATGACAACCACTATATAATTGTAGTTGTTAGTCTTACCTCATTGCAATATTTGACGCTAGATCTGTAGTCCTCTGTTTTAGTATAACACGCAGCTAAGTTCAAATGGCATTGAGTTGTATATGTGCTAGTTGTTTCTTGTACTGAAAACAATTGTGTCATTTAAATTTAAACTCAAAATGCTTTGAAATTATCTGACGTTTACGTTAGTGTCAAAAATATAACGCGAGTAAAGTCGCGGGGCGTTGCTAGTCTGATACTAAATAAATTCTAACGTTAACCATGGAAGGGTATTTTCCACATTTGGAACGCCTACCCTCGCATCACAGCGGTAACTCCGATGCCTTCAGTTCACCCGACCACGAGTGGTGAAGCCACTCCAAACGTCGGGAAATAAAAAGTAAGTAGTTTTTACATGTTAACTTTTCACCGCGAAAAAATCTGTGTGAATATGTTTACTATAAATTAAATCAGTTACATTTTGTACTTACAAGCTTCCTGTCTTTCCTCGTCTTTCAATTGTTCTATAATATGTTCAGCCTTCTCGATGTATCGGAGGCACTTTAAATACTTCCTAATGGCCGCTTTGTATCTCATTTGGCCGAAGAAAAGGTTTCCCGCGCTCTTTATACACTTAATACTGGACATGAATTTGTCTAACTGGAAGGGAATTGGAGAAAATATAGTTTTAAATGGATTCAGGTAAATATATCACTACATAGGATAAAATAAAGTCGTCTCTGTTTCGTGTCTGTTTGTCTGTTTGCTTAAATCTTTAAAATTACGCAACGGATTTTGATGCGGTTTTTTGTAATAGGTAGAGTGATTCAAGAGGAAGGTTTTTATGTAAAAAAAAATCCCGAAATTCCCACGGGAACGGGCACAACGCGTGTAAAACCGCGGGACGCTGCTAGTAGAGTATAGACTGGCAAGGCAAGGAAAATGCAAGTACTCACATCTACAATATCCTCCTTATAATCATCGGGGTACTCTGGTAGACTGTCCCCGGTGCCGTCTCTACAGTTAACGTCCCAGTCATCGTTTGTGATCTCACCGCAATCTTCTATTGTACATTCCTGAAAATATAAAACATCTTTTATTGTAAATTTAATAAACTAGCTGTGCCCCGCGGTTTCACCCACAGCGCACCCGTTCCCGTAGGAAATACAGGATAAATAGTATCCTATATCCGCCTCCTGGTTCTAAACTAACTCCCCACCAATTTTCAGCCAAATCGGTTCAGCCGTTCTCGAGTTATAAATAGTGTAACTAACACGACTTTCTTTTATATATATACTAGCTGTGCCCCGCGGTTTTACCCACAGCACTCTCGTTCCCGTAGGAAATACGAGATAAATAGTACCCTATATCCGTCTCCTGGTTCTAAACTACCTCCCCACCAATTTTCAGCCAAATCGGTTCAGCCGTTCTCGAGTTATAAATAGTGTAACTAACACGACTTTCTTTTATATATATATATATATATATATATATATATATATATATATATATATATATAGATATCCCTTTACGGTAAATGTTGATCTGACGCGACTTCACGCGAGCACTTTGTTGATCCAAAAATGCATGTTGATCCGGCGCCTTTTGTTGATCCTATATGCGTCTCTGGTAACTAATGTGGCTCCCACGGGATCAACGTCTACACCCACGGGACTTCTTATTAGCGTTTGCCTAAGTTGATCCGATATACAAATCCACCTTGCGATAGTTACTGACAATGTTGATCCGATTTAAATGAGCCAATCAGAGCACAGCAAACAATCGGATTGGCTGAAAGCAGCCGCGACGTTTTTTACACATCCAACTGATAGTATCAACATGTTACCAGGCCACCGCCACTCGGCCGTACCTACAGCGATAAATGCCTACAAATTCGCGAGGCGCCGGCGCCACTCCGACTGGCGGGTGTGAAGCAGAAAGCGGTTCTGCTATATCCATCTTGGGCCACTCAAAGAGAGGAAAAGGATGAAAGTGAAGAGAGACGAGATAGGAGCGCGACATCAGCATCCTCCGGGCCCGAACGGAGCCCGATAGTGGTGCTAGACCGCCTCCCAGCACCAATGTCTTTTGGCCGCCTCAGCGACTGCGAGGCAGGTCGAAAGAGAAGAAGAGGGTCAGACGAGGAAACTCCGGAATCCTCAGACGTTGAAGGGGTGGCTCGGGCCCCCCGGAAAATGTCAACGGCCCTCCGAGGACGTGGGCCGGGGCGGCCCCCGAGCCACGGAAAGTACGTTGGATTGGCGCAAGCCAAAAAAGAACTCGAGGAAGCCCAACGTGCAGCCGAGGAGGCAGACCGAGCAGCCCAAAAGGCCACCCAGGACAGAAAGATGGAGAAGAAAGTAGCCGAGTGGACCCGGAACAACGTCCGGAGCTCCCGGCTCTTCTCTGTCTCAAGCTCCGACGTGGACATGACTGATCACGGGACAGATATCGAGGAGGACGTGGCGGTCATCAAAATGATCGCCACCAAATCCGGCAACCTGAAGGGCAACTTTGTCCGTGCCCTCAAGAATGCCGCGACGTCCATATCGGATAAATATCACAAGGCGGCTACCAAAAATACGTCTGAGGAGGAGGCCAAACTGAGGGCCGAAAACGCTCAGCTTCGGACCGCTATGGACATACTCCGCAAGGAGTTTGACCAGGTCCGGGCTGAGTTGTCTCGGCTCACAGAGGCGGTGAGTCGGACAAACCGAGAAGAGGCCATGGTGTCTACGCCCACGCGGAAGTCCGGTCCCCCCAGTGACGATGAGTCCCTGCACAAATTTGCAATCATGGTGGGGAACATGATTGACGCTAAGGTTGCGGCACTGGAGCCCCGCCTCCTTCCCGCCCAGCGTGAGCGGCCACCCCTGGCAGCTGACACTCGGAGAAGACAGTCAACGGAGGCGATAGTTATGACAGAGGCGAGTCCAGCACCGCCTAAAAAGACTGGACCAGCGGAAAAGAAGGCCACAAAGAAGAAGGCCACAAAGAAGGATAGAGAAAGAAGGAAGACCCCTCCACCGCCGCCACCAGTGGTTCCTCCACCAGCTGTCACTTCGGGTGGACCAAGCGCTGTACCCTCTTCTTTGCAAGAGGGATGGAGCGCTGTGGTTAAGAGAGGTGGAAAGGGAAATCCCCGATCCGCCCAACAGACTCAATCAGTCCAGCGCCGGGCTGCACCACCAGCAGCGAAGACCAGTGGTAGGACGAAGAAGAGGCGCATCAGGGGTTCCAAGACGTCGGCCATTGTCCTGGCTTTACGTCCAGAGGCCGCGATGAGAGGACTGACCTATAAAGAGGTGCTGGTCAAAATGAAGACCAGCATCCCCCTCTCAAGCGTAGGTATCACCGGCGGCGTGAAAATTAAAGAGATTGCCTAACCTAACCTAACCTAACCTAACCTAACGCATCATTCTTACCTTCTCTAGCGAATTAGTGTACGGGGTTCTCTGTCACACGCAGAACGCGACGTTGCCGCTTACACAAAGCGGCAACGTCGCGTCGCGGCGCGAATACGTATTCGTCAATTTTGGCTCCGGATCAACTTAGTCGAAGTAAATGTCGCATATAAGTTAAATATATTCTGGATCTAAGAAATCACATTCAGTATGATTTTTTCGACCGTTGATGGATCAACAAATATTGGTAAATTCGTTGAGGAGTATGTTGATATCCTGTAAGTGCAGATCCACCTACGTCACACGCGCATCAAGGACGGATCAAAGTATATCAGTTTGCGAGACGTGGAGCTGAGGAAACACGTAAAATAGGCGGATCAACAATTGTTCTAACTTCTCACTGGATCAACATTTACCGTTAAAGGTTAATTATAATATATAAGATATATGATAATAATGTGTCTTGTACTAAAATATGGAAAATTGTTTCATAATTTTAAGCATGTTTTTAGATTATCATACTCACTTATATAATATAGGGAATGATGTATACTAATACAATACTCAACATGTTATAAAACAGCAAAGGCATGTTATATAAACTCAGTCTATTATTTTTACTGATTTTTTGTTCTACTGCTGGACAAAGGCCTCTCATCTCACTGAAGATATCAGTACATTGAGGAAGATTAGGCGTAATCACCACGCTTACCTAATGCGCGTTGGGGATCTCAAACCCGAGCCATGTTTGAAAAGAAGGAAACACACTCAGGTTCAATTCGCTCGACCCGGGAATTGAACCCGAGATCTGTCTTGGCAGGCGAGTGCACACACCACAGAGACGTTCAACATATAGTATTAGCCTGTATTTCCCACAACTGAGCAAAGGCCTTTCATCACAGTGAAGATATCAGTACAGTAAGGAGGTAATTTATATTTGTGAAAATATCTCGGACAAGCCACTAGACGACCGCGGCGTTCATAACTAATAATTAATAATCGATATTAAACATAAGAAACATGACATACCACCTCTAGGCGGCTCTCGTTGTTACCGTACCGTTGCATCTCTATGAACGCGCCGAGGCCGGCGCGCACGAGTCCGAACACGACGTTGGCGCCGTCCAGCTGCGGGCACGCGCCCAACGTCACGCAGAACTGAGACGCGTTCGTGTGCGGACGGGACGAGTTGGCCATGCTCAGTACTGCGGCTTCATGCTGGAATGTAACGAGGAGTTTTGACGTGAACACTTCTTACCAGCGTTGTGCACTTTTTTGATGGTCAAAAATTTTTCGTTAGAAACTCGAGTCAGGTGTCAGGTGACCTGATCGAAAATTTGTAAGACGTTTTGACGTAATTATCAAGTTTTCACTTCTGCCGGCGCTCCCGGAGTGCAACCCCTTGTTTAAGTATAGAACCTCTTTTTTGGTTTTCGTTTTTTATCCAATTTAAAACGACCATAATTTGATTTGTAAACATATGTACGCGCTACTTAAATAGATTTTAGAATGATTTATTATTAACCGCCGTTAAACGTTGGTTATTTAATTCAATAAGTTAAAAATAAAAATATGGGGCCATTTCGGAGTTAACGTCATTTTAACAAAAAACAATATGGAAAATAATTCCATATCCTTTTTGTTTGTTTCTTTTATATAACATTTATTGATGCCTTTAGTTATAATATTTTCAAGTACATACTTTTAATTTAAAATTTTCATCTTCAAACGTGGGTCCATAAATACTTTCTCCTCCCGTCCCATCCCCGTTTATTATGTCACCTCCTTGTACCATGAATTGTGACACCGCTGTAACAATAAAACACTCTAATTAAAGTGTGAACTAGTGCTGTCCTGCTGCCTCATCTATATTCTACCCATATGTAAAAAAATTATGAAAATATGTCATCTCTAATATTAAACTTGTTTTAAATAGTTGATAACAAATTTTTATATAACTTTAGAACATTAGCAGTATTGCTATACATAATGCTGTTGCTAAGAAAAGTTGTATTTTGAAATTACCATGAATGCCATTAAGCAATGAATGCTCCTGTATTAAGAACAATATAACAATAAAGATTAAAAATACTAACCTTTATGAAACCTAGTGCCTTTATAATGCAAAGGTTTCCCACGTTTGCCGATGCCCTTCTCTCCGGTACACAATGCTCGGAAATTCTCCGCCGTTTTAGGAACCACATCGCTTCTCAGTTCTATGATCACACGGCCCGCTGGAAAATACAATTGTATATTATCAGAATTGTCTAAAAAAATATAATATTAAATTAGAAGCTATAATGGCACAGCATGACACACATACGTGTAGTCAAACCATTGATGAACTAAACATAATTTTGCATTGTGGGTTCAATTCATTTTTATCATTTTAAATGTATGAAGATAATCATCACCATAAATTTTAAAAGTAAGGCTCTTGTCGGTGAGTCTGATGCAGACTTCTCCATCTTTTCCTATTCAGTGCAAGCTCCTTCACATCTCTATACAACATGACAGATACTTTTTCTTTAATCTGACTCATGTAACTGATTCTAGGCCTTCCCCTACCTCAACGATAATACTATACCATAATATTTTTTATGATAATTAGGTATATCACAACAAATTAGGAAGTTAGAAGATAATTTTAATTAGGAAACATGATTATCTATTAGCTATTAAATGTATTTATCAATAGTTCATTATTAGTCAACAAGTAACACAAACACCTTCTAGATACAAAATAATTATGTTATATAATTAATTGACCTCTTATATTGATGTTCTTATCTAAATATTATTGTATTGCTTAAAAATTATGTAATTCTGTTAACTAGCTTTATTTTGTTTTGTTAATTTCTAGCAATTAGCCTGTTATCATCATACAAACTAACTATTTAACTAAACGCCAATTTTTAGGAAACTACTACACCTGTAATACAAACTAGCAGCGCCCCTCGGTTTTAAACCCGAAGTGAGTGTTCCCGCGGTAATTTGGAGATGAAAAATAGCCTACAACCTTCTTGTTGAATGTGACTATCCATGACAAAAACGATCATTCAAATTGGACCGGTAGTTCCAGAGATTAGCTCTTACTAACAACGTTAGAAACTTTACCTCCTTATAACATTATTATTATTAAATTTTTACCTCAATTATAATTAATTATTAGTATAGATTGCTAATAACAAACATAACATATGAGTACATTTAAGTACCTACATCTATATACATATTTTTGCATTATCTACTTAGATTAAATAAATGTTGCTAAGTGCAAAACTTGATAACAGAAAAAAACAGACAATATTATTTATTTAAATATTTGTTAAATCAGTGGAAGTTTCCATGAATAAAAATGCTATAAAAAGCTGGCTGGCTAAGGTATGGGAGCAGAAAAAATAGAATAATGACCAATAACAATGCAAAGTAAAGATATACCCTACTAATATTATAAATGCGAGAGTTTGTATATTTCAAAGGATGGATATATGTATTGTATGTTAGTTACTCTTTCACACAAAAACGGACTTGGCTAAACTTTAGTTATATAGGTTACACATCAGAATAACACACGGGATACATTTTATCCCGAAATACTTTCAGAAACAGGTACGACGTGGGTGAAACCGTGTGGTGTAGCTATTGCTTTTTTATTAGAGGATTTTTTTCTGTGTTTTGATCAAGAAAACTTAATAGAATCCAAAGACATAAAACACAGGGCACGGCTTGTAGTTATACTATAAAATCCGCTGTCTGTCTGTCCCTATGTATGCTTAGATCTATAAAACTATGCAACAGATTTTGAGGCGTTTTTTTTAGAGATTCAGAAGGAAGATTTATATGTATAAAAATTTCCGAAATTACCACAGCAATGGGCACAATGCGAGTAAAACCGCGGGGCACTGTTAGTACATAATAAATCAAATATTGCAATTTTATAAGAAAATGAAACACACATGTATAACTGACCTTGGCTATCACCTTGGTTGTTAACATATGCAATACCTCCAGTACAATACAATATAACTCAAGATTAGCGATAGCTATGTTACATTGCATGACTTGCATTACATTGCATTGTTCATAGGTATTTTATGTTCTTTCTAATTTACTTCTTACACAAGGACATTTCGGATTTTTTTACAGGAGAAAATCTATGTGATTTTATTGCAGCAGGGAAATATTGTATTATCTTTACAATAAAATAACTATGTTACTTGATAATTGCAATTGCAACGAAAAGCTGAGAAAAATGATAAAAGTAGTAAAATGTAAGTGATATAAATAGTTCTATCAATTATTTAAACTATAACCTGTTCTCATCCATAATTAGCTCACAACTTATTAATAGCACTCAAGTATAATTAGACAAAGTAAATAAATTAAATCAATAGTCGATACCTTTTTCACCATCTATGTTTATATCCAAGAAAACAAGTGGATTTCTTTGTGGGCGCTTCGAAGTCATTGTTTTTAATTGTTTCTAAATTAATTGGTAAAGTAACTAAAATCAAACTTTGCACCAAATATTTCTTATTATTTGAGCATCATTGGCTCGCTAGCTTTAAAATAGACATTAGGAATTACTATATAGTTAAAAATCGTAAAAAATAAAATTAATATGAGCGACGATCCCACAAAATACGAAAAAACGACAGCATTCACTACAGATAACTTTTGTTAAACTAACCACAGACAGACTCCAAAAAAATACTATAAATAAACTACAGATAATTATCAAAGAAGAAAAATGAATTTTTGATTGACGTTTGTTTGTCTGACGTGCATATGACGTAAGAGACAATTTGGACATTTTTACTTTTATGGAGTTAAATTATTAAATAAAGTGAATAAATCATTGTTTTATCTGTGGTTTATGGAAGGAGATAATTTTCACACGTATTTGTTTTATACTTTTAGATAATGTTGTAGAATTAATCACTAAAGGCACTTCATAATCACGTAAGTGCTTTAATATATCCTGCAGTATTTTCCTTTTATAGATATCGTTGAGTTGACTCCGTAAGACTAACATGAAATCTTGAAAAAGCACTCCTTGTTTAGGACTTCAGCACAATCTGAATCATATCATTTTATTGTTTCAGCCTAAAATGTCTTCGTCTGCTATTTATATACTTGATGTGAAGGGTAAGGTCCTCATATCGAGGAATTACCGTGGCGATGTCGACTTGGGGGTTATAGACAAGTTCATGCCTTTACTGATGGAGAAAGAAGAAGAAGGAATGTTGACCCCTCTTCTGCAGACCACCGATTGCACATTCGCCTACATCAAGACTAACAACCTGTACATAGTTTCTACGACTAAGAAAAACGCTAACATAGCGCTAGTATTCGTCTTTTTGTACAAAATTGTGGAAGTCATGACTGAATACTTCAAGGAGTTGGAAGAAGAGAGTATTCGGGACAACTTCGTGGTGATATACGAGTTGCTCGACGAACTGATCGACTTCGGGTACCCTCAAACAACTGACAGCAAGATACTGCAGGAATACATCACACAGGAGGGACATAAACTTGAAATGCAAGTCCGCATTCCCATGGCTGTCACTAATGCAGTGTCCTGGCGATCAGAAGGCATCAAATACAGGAAAAATGAAGTGTTCCTTGATGTTATTGAATCTGTTAATTTGTTAGCAAATTCTAATGGAAATGTACTTAGGAGTGAGATTGTTGGAGCCATTAAAATGAGGGTGTATCTGTCTGGTATGCCCGAGTTACGGTTGGGGTTGAATGACAAAGTGCTGTTTGAAAGCACTGGCCGAGGGAAATCCAAGTCTGTTGAACTTGAAGATGTGAAATTCCATCAATGTGTGAGGCTGTCGAGATTTGAGAATGACAGGACTATTTCCTTCATCCCACCTGATGGTGAATTTGAACTGATGTCTTATAGACTCAACACTCATGTCAAGCCACTGATCTGGATTGAGTCGGTCATTGAGCGTCATGCCCATTCCCGTGTTGAGTACATGATTAAGGCCAAGTCTCAATTCAAGAGGCGCTCAACTGCTAACAATGTTGAGATCATTATTCCTGTACCACCTGATGCTGACTCACCCAAGTTTAAAACTACAATAGGCAGTGTGAAGTACACTCCTGAACAAAATGCAATCACTTGGTCCATCAAATCATTCCCGGGAGGAAAGGAGTACTTAATGAGAGCCCACTTTGGTCTACCGTCCGTTGAATGTGAGGATCTTGATGGAAAACCTCCCATTCAAGTGAAGTTTGAGATTCCATACTTTACTACTTCTGGCATACAAGTCAGATATCTGAAGATCATTGAAAAGAGTGGATACCAAGCCCTTCCGTGGGTCAGGTACATAACTCAAAACGGTGACTATCAGCTAAGAACTAACTGAAACAATCACATTCCGTATTTTAAGTTAAGCACCCTTATATTATGAATATTTTGAATGTTGTTAATTATTATTTCTAATAAACAGATATCATAGTATTATGTATTGACTATTATTTTAATAAATTATAATTCAATAACTGTATTGTTTTATTCTCTAGTTACTAAAGTGTATGTGTGATTCTGTCTGTTATTGCCTTGGGCAAAAAAGTATTTTTTATTACACAAATTAATGATTTTGAAGAAACTGTAAAGTACGTGACAGATTCACTCATCGACGACGACATTGGTCGTATCGTCTATTTTCTCATTATTGCAAATAAAGATATTGTATTGGGGAAATTATAAAAATGTCATGGCAACAATTATTAAATCAGTCAAAATGACTTCCATCCATTCATTCTATCGTTTCAGCTGAATACTTGCTGTGGTTCAGTATTTTTGAACTTGTTTGTTTGTGATTAAATATTTTGTAATGTTTTTGAAATAATTTAAATTCATCATGTTTTCTAAACACCGCAGTAGATTAGTAACAAGCGCACAACGTAGAATTAATAGGTGTTACTGTGATATTTTCCCAAAAAGTAGTGTTACAATAATAAGAAAAAGTAAACAAAGTGATAACCTCAAAGCTGATGAAAAGCCGCAAGAAATTGTTGAAAACAAACCCAAAGAGTTCAGAGTTAATGAAGTAAATATACAGATGATATCTAAGAATATTTACGAACAACTATTTAAGAGTTCTAGTCCACCAGTTGATCCTGAAGTAATAAAAAAGTAAGTTCTTCTTTTTCTTTGTTAGTTTTATAACAAAACAATTTTCTGTTATTATTCCATTATTAAATACTAGAAATGCTTAATTAGGTACATATATAAAAAGTGTATAAGGCTTCTTCATACGTAATTTAACTATAATACTTGTAAAAGTTTATAACTTTAAATGGCCTATAGTGAAAGTAAATATCTATGTAACCCACTTGATAACATTACACATAACTTTGTTTTCAGTTGCCAATACAGCCTCAAGAAACACGGCATTGACTATAAAACTAATGCTCATTTACCTGATGTTGAATTAAAGTTACGCAAGTTAGAAGGAAAAGATGTGGTGGAGCATTTTTATAATATTGGAGAGAAGCAGAGTGCTCCATACAGGGAGCGGTTGAAGAGCCTGGCAGAGTGTGAACTACCTCCCTTGCCTGAGGTAACACCAAACCCTTATCTCCAATACTATCAACCTTGAAAAATTAAAAGTGCCTATTACAAAGATGTGCAAAAAAATAATTAAAATATTACAATTAATGTTAGCGGTATCATCCCATTGTTGGGCAAAGGCCTCCCCTCCATTCTCGCCACTTTTCGATTTGAAGCAGCCAGTTGCTGCTGCTATTATCTTTAAAACATTAACTGATGTATGTAGTAGATGTAGAAACATACCTATGTTGTAGATCTCAAATGAAATTAAATAAATAAGTACACAAGAGTCAAAAATTATCCAGAGAGATTTTTTATTACCAAAAGAATAAGCTAATCAATTCTGAACCTAAAGAGAATGCTTTATAATCACACATTTCTTTTCATATTTGCCATCTCTTTTCCTTCTAGAAATGATTTTAAAAAAGCTGGTCGGCATAAGTACACTCCAAATAGGTTTATCAATTTTGGAACTAAAGAAATTCTTGCACCTATTTATTTTATTTCCATCTAGAAATGGTCAAAGAATGCTGGTTGGCACAAGTACACTCCCTCAAAAGTGGAACCCGTTCCCTGCCCCCCTGATGATGCACTGGTCTTTGATGTGGAAGTGTTGATGTCTGCTGGCAACAGACCCACATTGGCATGTGCTGCTTCATCCAATGCTTGGTTAGTTGGTAAATATTTTTTACCTGATTTTTCCATGTTACTGTACTAATATCTCATGTGAGATTTGAGGCCTTTGCCCTGCAGTGGGAGTTTATCGCCTAAGGTATATATTCAGGTTACTAGTGAGCCACCTTTGCTTTGTGTTATTCAAGATTCCAATAGAAACTCTTTCATAAAAAGTAATTCCTCTCAATAAACTTTCCTCTCAGATCGCTCTGTATGGAAGACGCATGACCAGACAGTCAGACATATTACAAAGGAAGAATTTGTTCAATACAATATCAACATTAAATTCCTTTTCCAGGTATGGATGGGTGAGCACCCCTGTAGCTTCCAATGAAGATCAGAAAACCTTCGACACATTAGAGTATGAGCACCTAATACCTTTGGAGACGGACAATAACAAGCCTTGTGGTGATATAAACAGGGCTCGGATTGTGGTGGGGCATAACGTGTCATACGACAGGGCTAAGATTAAGGAGCAGTATTGGTTGGAGAGGACAGGTTAGTGTCCTCATTAATTGAGATTGTCTCGCAATTTTAACTGCAGACATCACTAAGATGAGAGAGTGATAAAGTATGTTCCGGAAGTCGCAGGAATTTGTGGGTTCCTTCCTTCTCCCAAACTTCTACTCTCATGACACACAACACAAATATAATAATCCCCTTTTTTTCAGGAGTCCGTTTCATGGATACAATGTCGATGCATATCTGCGTGAGCGGCGTCACGAGTTACCAGAGGACTGTGCTTAAGGCGAAGAACAAAGAGCCAGATCCCAGCGACGAGGACTGGATGGGCATCAGCTCCTTGAACAACTTGAGCGATGTGAGTTAAGTACTTCTTCTTCTCGAGTCGAGATGGTAATTCTAAGTTAGTTATGTTTTATCTAAACAGCATCTAATAGAATGCCTTGTCTAACCTATATTCTTAGGTATGCTTTCCCAGTGGGAACAATATCTCACAAAAATCTCTTTGTGATACTGCCCTCAGTTTGGTTAGGGCATTTCAGGCTGAATCACCTGATTGTCCGAAAAGTACGATGATTCCGTGCTTCAGAGTGTACGTTACGCCGTCGTCGGTCCCGGTTACTTTCTACGGATAGTAGTCGTTACATGAGCCATGTCAGAGGCCTTTGGCGGCTCAATAACTTTGACACCAGGATTGGTCAGGTTGACCGTCCACTCGATGAAGAAGAACCTTTGCATATTATCCAGTTAATGATCTCCTTTCTTATTAAAGGTACACAAACTATACTGCGGCACACCCATAGACAAACAAACGCGCGACATATTCAAAGAGGGTGTAATAGAGGATGTTCACGAACACTTCCAAGAACTGATGACTTATTGCGCGTCTGACGTCATCGCTACTCATAGCGTGCTCAAAGAGCTGTTGCCGCTCTTCTTGGAAAGGTTTCCGCATCCTGTTACGTTTGCTGGCATGTTGGAGATTGGTAAGTTTGAAATCCTGAAATCTAAGTCTACCGCTGCGTTTTTCTGTCTGTGCGTATTTAACTCTTGAAACAATTAACAACGGATATTCCCATTCAAACTGGTATAACGGGCTTTGTGATAGTGCAGATTTTTAAAGACATTGCGGTCCCACAAAACGCAAGATACTGTTTTATCGTTATGCCGTATCTAGTTTATTTCTATTTACGTATATTTTAATTCCGTATATCTTTGTGTTACAGGGTCAGCCTATCTACCAATAAATTCTAACTGGTTCCAATACATAGACTCTGCTGAAACAGTATTCGAAGATCTTAAACTAGAATCAAGGCAGCTACTCTCATTGAAAGCAGATGAGGCTTGCAAACTAATGGCTAATCAGAACTACAAAAAAGACCTTTGGATGTGGGACCAAGATTGGTCCACCCAGAAATTGAAATTAAAAAAAGCGACGAAGAAAAAATCAAGCTGTCAAAATTTAAATTCAGAACACGTTCTGGTAGCGAAAAGAATGAATGATAAAAAAGAAGCCAAAGATAAGGAGTTCAAAGTTTTGAATGAAGAATACATAGATTATATTGAGAACGAAACCCCTGTTGAGATTACTAAGGAGGTTGAAGACTTGAGTAAGCAGTTTGTATATCTTTATGAGATGGGTGAATTGTTGCCAGTCAAAAAACCCTATTTAGCCGGTTATCCGGCATGGTATAGAAAACTTTGTACTAAACCTGGGAAAGATCCGGATTGGTCGCCGGGAGCTAATAATATAACGACAAGTATGCAGGTAAGTTTAAATTTTAATATAATTATCCTTTGGGTCTCAAGAAAACTCTGCCTTTAATAAGGTGATCATTAATGAAAGGCCGAGGTGCACGTAGCTTAACAATCACAATGAGCTAACATCGCTTTGCCTAACTACGCCACGAAAGTGGTCGGAGAGAGTAAAGTAAATGGCCTCTATTACATAATAGGCCCAAGGTCATGCAAATTAATGCTGGTCAATAACATAGTTACTATATTATGCACATTAACTTCAGATAACCCCAAAGCTCCTCCGTCTTTCCTGGGAAGGTTACCCCCTCCATCACATCAAAGACGAAGGCTGGGGCTTCCTCGTACCGTTCAGCCGAACAACAGACTATGAAGAGGAACCTAAAGTGCCATTACAGGAACTGTTGGTTGCTTGTCCTATGAAACATTGTACAGATGGGGTGCAAGACGGATATGTGCTGCCTAAGACTGTTGAGGTACGTAATTTAGATGTGTAAAGTCAGACATTCATAAGAGCCTCTTTGAGACCAAAGTAGAGTATTAGCCTGTAATGTCCCACTGCTGGGCAAAGCCCTCTCCTTTCACCGAAGATATCAGTAGAGTGAAGAGGATTAGGTGTAATCACCACGCTTGCCTAATGCGGGTAGGTGATCTTAAACCCGAGCCAAGAAGGAATCATGTTTGAGGCCAAAAACTGGACTAAATTTGAGTTTGAATTTGAGATGTCTATAACGATACGATTTTTTAATTAACTTCTATAATGTTTCACTGCTTGGCAATGACACAGATTACCCGAGAAATTAGAACTTCTGTAACAAACAAAAATGAATATAATTCTATCTTTTTAGGAAGATTTAGGAAAGAGAGCATATTTCGCTAGAAAGAAAAAGGAAGACCAGGCTAAAGCCAATCAGTATCACGGATTGGGAGTTTGGAGTGGAATACAGTTGCAAGGTAGTTTTTTTATTTACAATACAAAAGTCCAAAGTAAAAAAAAACTGACACTGCTGAGCAAAAGCCTCAATGGTACTTTTTACTTTTTTGTGCTCTATGGTTCTTGTCAAAATATACGCCATATTTTTTCCAGGATGTTGCCACTTTCTAAAATTACCCCACAAAGATGGTCCTAAATATAAAGTTGGGAATCCTTTAGCAAGGGATTTCTTGGACATGTTCAGTCAAAACGTTCTTACTGCTCAGGGGAATGAGGCTGAAAAGGTGAGGTATATTATACAAAGAAGGTTGTTGTCACGTCAATCTCACGTCTTTGTAACTGATTGAATTGATTTTATTTTTAATTGAAGTATAACATAACTAACATAAACTAAGGTATGTGCAAATTCTGACGAAACTAGAGGAACCGGGATATCTCATACTGTCGTTGCTAAATTATTATTTATTATTCAATCTCAATTAAAAACATTGCAATATCTCCAGTGAAAAGGGTAATTAATTAAATTAATTTTGTCATGGTTTATTATTTTTTTCTTCATTATAGGATTTATTTTGAACTATTTTTTAGATACCAATCAATTTCATCCTAGCAACAACAGCTTTAATAACTCATTTTATTCATAGGTCCTAACATTCGGGCGCATGATGTCGTATTGGCGTAACAACCGCGAGCGCATCATGTCGCAGCAGGCAGTGTGGCTGCCACCAGACACGCTGCCTGCCTCGCTCGCTGACAAACAATGCGGCGCGATACTGCCTTTAGTAGTCGTCTGTGGCACTTTGACAAGACGGTGAATATGTTTGTTTATTCGATATTTTAATTTGTCATGTCCCGCTGCTGGGCAAAGGCCTCTCATCTCACTGAAGATATCAGTACAGTGAGGAGGATTAGGCGCAATCGCCACCCTTGCCAAATGCGGGTTGGTGCTCTCAAACCCGAGCCATGTTTGAAACCATTGTCTATGATATTTTTGTATTTTGGGATGAACGGGCTAATGTAAAATTTTGCAACGATGAATTGAAAATGCATTTTAATAAATAGTTATTTTTAGTTGAGACCATATAAACGGATCGCTAAGTTATGACAAACTAACTGTACCCCGCGACTTTGTTCACTTGGGCAGCAGTATGTGCTATTTGACAATGTCAGAACAATACCTACATTTATACAAATACTTCTGAAAAACAAATATTTTTTGCTAAATTAGATCATGTAGCCTAATGGCCATTTTCACAACTTAAGACCATGTCGGAGGCCTTTAGGCGGTCTAAAAACTCCGACACCAGGATTGGCCAATGACCTATTCGAAATGAATGAATGAATGAACCCGTAACGGAGTGAAGCTAACCTCTACGATTGGTTACTAATCTACTGTTTACTTTACTTCAGTGCTAGTGAACCGACTTGGATGACGGCGAGTAATGCGCAACAAGATAGGATAGGATCGGAGTTGCGTGCGATGGTGCAGGCGCCGCCCGGGTACTGCTTCGTGGGGGCTGATGTAGATTCACAGGTCAGTGAGGAACTTTCATCACTATAGGTACAGACGACTTATTAGATGACACACTATTTGGGCCGTGGAAATAGAATCTATACGATTAATATGCTCTAAGTAATGCATTTAATTGTCGCATGTACGAGAATTTTGGTAGCAGATTTTTAAAGCACAAAAATTATCTAAAATATTTTGAACTTGGACCTTTGTGTTTTGAAGACGTGTATTTATGGCTTATAAAAACATTGTCTCCGGTATAGGAGCTCTGGATCGCCGCGTTATTCGGCGACAGCACCGTGGGCGTGGCCGGCGCCACGCCGTTCGGCTGGGCGGTGCTGGCGGGCGACAAGGCCAACAGCACCGACTTGCACTCTCTCACGGCCAAGGCGGCAGATATTAACAGGCACCACGCCAAGATCATCAACTATGCTAGGATTTATGGTGAGGTTTTGAGATTGTTAAACTAACTAGCGACCAGCCCTCGTTTCGCTTGTTTTAATCAAGAGTTGTGAGAAATTCATAGCGTGTAAATGATGTAGTCTGAATACTCTGAATCTCGCTGAATTTCGTCGTGTCTAAATTCTGTTGTCTCTGGATTTCGTAGTGTCTGGATTTATTAGCGTCTGAACTAGCATGCAAAATTGATAGTGTGAAATTCGTAGCGTGTAAATAGTTACTACAAAAAGTGACATAATTTACTGCAAAATCCACAAGGTTTGCTCATAATCGGTTCCTTCTTTAGGTGCTGGTCAAAGCTTCGCCGAAAGACTACTAAAACAATTTAACCCAACCATGACGATATCGGAAGCGAAAAGCAAGGCAGCCAAAATGTTCGCCACTACCAAAGGAAAGCGAATATACACGCTGAAGAAGAAATATATGGATGGATTCATTGACGAGGATTTAGATCAACAGGTACTTCATGAAATCTAACTTCACAATCTATTCCTTCTTATATAAGCCCTAAATTGTTCCCAACAATTGATAAAGATAGAGGAAAAGGTTAAGAATGTTGAACGTTAATGGGTTAAAAATTAAATGTCAAAACCTTTCTCCTCTTCAGAAGGAATTGTTTTAATTTGGAACATACCAATATTATAAGCAGCTATTCATTTACCATAATTTGGGTTAAATTACTGAAATGGTAACATATGGCATTAAAATCACGCAAATTAAAAAATAGTATGGCAATACTGACTTTCAATCATTTAAAACGATTATTTTCTTTAAAATATGAAACCCTGACACCGATATTGGCCACTCTTCTTCTTCTTCATTGAGTGGATGGTCAACCTGACCAATCCTGGTGTCAGAGTTATTGAGCCGCCAAAGGCCTCTGACATGGCTCATGTAACGACTACTATCCGAAGAAAGTAACCGGGACCGACGGCTTAACGTGCCCTCCGAAGCAAGGATTGGCCACTAATCTACTGGAACTTGCTTGCTCGTTTAAAACAAGATCTCTTAACAGTCAAAGGTAATGATTACAATTGATTTCTTTCAGCACGTTGAAATGACAGCATACCAAGCGTCTCGACTAGCCAAAATGAGCGGCAAAACCATTGAAGATATGTTCGAGAGGCCCGTTTGGGTGGGCGGGACCGAGTCTGATATGTTCAACAAGTTGGAAGAGATTTCTGGTAAGGAAATTAATAATAAATAATAAATTAATTAATATAATAGTTATTGATTGCCACAAATAGAGTGCAAAAACAAAAAACGAAAATACATAATAACTATACCATACCTATAAATATTTGTTCTCGTTTCTGTAAGTATTTCAGGACAAACATTAGGCTGTGTTATTCTGTATGACTCATGGCAGTAATGACGTCATTCATATCATAACTCACTGTCTGTGGTGACGGTGATTGAGACCGGCTTTGTGAGTGATATTTCCGATATCACCGTGATTAGTAAATAGTGAATGACCGAAGTCGTTGTGGGCAGCGTCTCCGTCCGCGTCGACGCAGTTCCTGGCGGGGCGCCTGTCGCGCGCGCTGGCGGCGGGCCGCTGGCCGGCCACGCGCGCCAACTGGTGCGTGCAGAGCGCCGCCGCCGACTTCCTGCACCTCATGCTGCTCGCTATGGCGCATCTGGCGCCGAAGGCTAGGTAAATACTACTAGTAGTGTGTGAACGTCGATTTTTTTGGCTTGGAACTTTTTTTAGCCAAAAGATAACCGATAAGGTGGTTTTGTAAATGTAGCTACTTAATGCAATTACAGATTTTCGCTGAGTTTCCACGATGAAGTGAGATACATAGTACCCGAAGAATACAAATACGAAACTGCGTTGGCGTTACAAATAACAAATCTGCTAACTAGAGCATTTTGTTCACAAAAGTGAGTAAAAATCATAACTTGTATTATACATATTTCAAGTTGATAACTAGAAAATGTTTTGTTTTTATATTTCTTTTATAGGGTTGGAATCAACGATCTTCCTTTATCAGTAGCTTTTTTTACCTCAGTGGAAGTAGACAAAGTTTTACGCAAAGAATCGGACATGAGCTGTGTGACACCATCGAATCCTCACGGCTTGGAAAAAGGATACGGTATACCGGACGGAGAATCGTTAAATATATTCGATGTTATAAAAAAATGTAAATTAAATGAAAATATTAAAAAGTATTTTTTTGTTTTCATTGTTTAGAATAAAATAATTCATAAAATCTATCCTGCGAACCGTTTCATAGGTGTGTCAGGTGTAAACATTAGTGGATGGAATAGAGAACTCGCTTATGCGTTACAGAAATAGATAGATAGGGCAGTGTACGCATTTTTTTATTTCGGTTTACCCCTATTTATTTGGAAAAATATCAAGTTGCCACACTGTGACAGCAGCCGCCAAATGAAAAGAACGAATGAATGAATGAGTTGTAATGTCAAACGTCACAAGTTTAGTCCCAACTGTCAAAGTCAAAAAGGTAAACAAAGTTATCGTGCATGCAGATTTTGGAAATAAGCATATTAAAAAGTTTTTGAAATTTTATTAACTAAATAATTGAAGTTACCGCAGCAATTAGCAGTAGTAATTGACTTCCTCAAGTCAAATTTGCGTCCGTAAAAGTGATTTGCCCAGTATCTATGTACTAACCATGTCTAAAGTAAGCAAGAGGAAACATGTTATGAACGAGGCTCTTTGGGATGATTATGAACTTCCTAAGGAAAATCAGAACATCGTCAGGGTCGTTAAAAGCAAAGGGAATAACTTACATGAGGTTGGTTATCAAAGTGTTCAACATATGTTTTACCAGAATAAAAACCAACCTAACATTTTTTTTAAAGTCAATGAACTTAGTTGGTAAACTTATTTTTCCCCAGGTAACAACACCGACCGGCGAAGAATATCTAGTGTCTATGCCCACAAAATTCAGAAAAAATATATGGGTGAAGCGCGGTGACTACATTGTTGTAGAACCAATCTTGGAAGGTGATAAAGTGAAAGCTGAAATTGTGAAAATAATGAACAAAGACTCTATAAAATATTACAAAGAAAATAACAAGTGGCCTAAGGAGTTTGATAATGATAAACAGGAATCTAAAGGTGATGGTGATGATGATTTGTTTGTGAACACTAATAGAAAACAAGTGATAACTTACGATAGTGATTCCAGTGACTCTAGCAGTGAAGAAGATGAAAGTGATTCATAATACATTTACACTGATGTTTGTAAATAAAACCATCATATTTTTTCTAAACTCTTACTATTTATTTTCAACATTTATATCTATTTCATAAAAGATTTATATTAATGAGATCAACGTTACAATTAAAAACAACATATATATATTTTAATAAGTAAATTGCCTTGTAAATAATATTTATTCACTTAATATCTGCTTCAGTATCTTCAGCCATAATATATTCATAAATTCTTTTGATTAAATCAACTGATTTAACCTTGGCCCAACCTTCGGTTTTAGTAATAAGTCTGGCTTGACCATCTTTGATAAACTCCAAGGTTAATTGCTTCAATGCATTAGCTGAATGTAAATCAGCTAGCTGTAATGTCTCAATAGCATTTTCAACAGTCAGTTTTTTATGTAATGCCTCCTCACAGAGACTCTTCAATCTGCTTAGTTGATAGTAATCGGCTGCTGCTAATAATCTCTCTGGCATTTCATCAACTTTTGGTGCTTTATCTGTGTAGATAAAAGTAAGCACTTCTCTCAAAACTTCGGAGTCTAAAGGTGACTCCACAATGTTGGTTATACTTTCAGTTGTGTTATGTTCAAAGTGTGCCTTCAACACTGCACTGCGGCTAGCCAAAACTGCCTTGTGTACCCTAAACTCGTCGTTCTCAGCGCTTTTCATTACAACATCGGAAAACATGCCAACTTGAAGGAGGTTTTCGAAGTCATTGCTCAGCTGAGCTTCGGGAATATTGCACCGGTCCACTTTTATGTCATTTGTGACCATGAATTGGAATTTTAACCTTAAGCTACCGTCGCTTAGGAGGAATACCTCGCGACCATCGTAGCTGGCGATTTCGCGTTTGAACAACGTCGCTAGATACTGCCATTTGTTAGGATGGACAGTGTGATATTCCTTGATGACGATAGACCGCTCCTCAAACCTTTTCAGACATATTGTAAGGACTGATTTCAAGAAAACCGGTATCGGAGACAAGTAATATATCTCGATGAGATCGCTGTCTCGTCCCAGGAACTGCATTTTCAATTGGAACCTCCACTCCGGGGATTCAGGTCCAGTATCCTTCGGTTTTTGCGTCCGGAACTCACGAATACTCTTATTGTTGAGAAGAGGAATGAAATTGGGAACTGTCCACATTATGGTGTTAATTTTTGTCTGACCTTCTGTGCGTGTAGTGTAGTTTATGCTCCCGTACATATTTGAACCGTCATTAGACATTTTGCTAAATTATTTACTCTCTCTGTACTACACTGAACCGAAAACTTAAGATTGAAATTACAAGTTTATATACACTTTACAACACAGCTTTACAAGAAACGCGAAGTCGCGAAGATCGATCAAATAAGAAAAAAATAAACATTAGCATAGGCAAACACAGATAATAAAATAGATAAGTAATTGAAGCTTGACAGTTACAGAAAATTACGGTCGAAATTTTCCAATGACAACAAACAGCCATTTCTTGACAACTGACATTGAAATGATGCTGCGCGTTTACAAGGTGTTTTTAGTTTTCTTTTCGTGATTAAGAATAATATTTCTGGCTCTACGTTTTGATTATCTTGTCTTGTATTCCAAATCAAACTTTATCATGAATAATACATAAAATGATTTGGATAAGTCTAAGTAAATTCCCATTATCGGTGAAAAAAATATATTTAATAAATTGTGACTACACATTACTATCTTCGTAAATTCACATTTCACATCCATCTCATGGTTGACCAACGTCGATATTTTTCTCATTGCTTTTTATTTCCATTGTTATTATCAGAAATTGATTTCGCTATCGAGTTGTGTGGATTTATCTTATCGATAATGAACTTTAAATTGTAAAATGATAGCACATGTATCTGAATTTTATCTTGTAATTGTGGACTTTGTGAAAAATCTGAAATAAAAAGCATTTTCTTCGGGATTTCTGTGATCGCTATGGAGGATTATAAGTTTTTGTTTAAAGTTGTTTTGGTTGGAAACGCGGGCGTAGGGAAGACTTGTTTAGTAAGGAGGTTTACTCAGGGACTGTTCCCTCCTGGCCAGGGTGCTACAATAGGTGTGGATTTTATGATAAAGACCGTCGAAGTCGACGGAGAAAAAGTGAAGGTGAGGTTCAAGATCCAAATTATGTACTTTTTTGGTAAATTATTGCGTCAGTGTTCTGAGCAATAAGTATGTGTTTAAGTTGGGTAATTTTGCACTCGTCACTGATGGCATTGTGTTCGTTTTTGACCATGACTCGCAACAAAGTCTGCGATTATTATTTATTCAGCTGTGTAGCCTAAACTTTTCCTTAAACACTTTGTAACTCAACCTACGCAAATAATACATAAAGGATACCATATCCCTGACAAATATTTACATGTGAATGTCAAAACCCAAACAACACAAAGTAATTTCCAGTAATAATTAGTCTTCATTTTAGTTCAGATTTAGAGTATTTAAGTGAAACCTAAATTAATTGAATCAAGTTAAAATTTATGTTGGTCAAACATGCAATCCTTGATAGCAGAAGAATAAGCACTGTAAATCAATACAAAACTACAATAGATAATTTTAAAATGAATGTAAAGATTATGTTATAAAATAGTAGGTTTTATGACTGCACTGATAATGTTAAATGCCTTTACATTATATTAATTGCCTGATTACTTGTGAATACTTAAATGAAATCAGTATTATCCGTTTTAGTGTTTGTTTGAAGAAGCCAAAATATGTCACTGCCAGTATTATTTATTTATTATCTTTATTTCATTTGGAATATAACAGGTTTAATTGCATTTTAAGATATTTACTTATGAAATATTTTTTTAAATATCTGCATTTAAATAAAGTGTTATCTATTGTCAATCACAGTTCACAATACAATTTATGTCTCTATGTAGTTTCCAAGCTGAGGTAATTAAAACTTAAATAAGTGTTGTCATCTGTACATTATCTTTTGCTTCAACATAGGTAACACATTCCTCATATCCAATAGGCTAGTTGACAAAATTTGGAAATTAGTTTAAAACTATAGCTTAGCATCTATTTCACCCCAAAAATATATTATTTTAAGAAAAATAGTTTTTTTACGTTTGTATTTTGAGTTTTAAGAAATGAAATTGAAATTGACCGCGAAAAAGGCCAAGACTGTCATGCCGTCTTGAATGACGTCACATTTCGCAGAACAGCCGTGTTTGTGTATGAAAGTCAATTGTGTTTTTTAATAAATAATGAATATCTTGTATTATAAATACTGTTTAGTGCCCCAATGTAAAAGTACAACGACAAATAATTCATATACTTTCCAAACAATAAAAAATACGAAGAAAGTCATTATCAACTAATTCCACAATGTATAGTCGATTTCTTTCGCATTGGCGAGACGTATGTACAAATAAATATGGCCGATTTTCTAAACAAAGATAATATAGAGGTAAAGATTGATACATTAGCCACGGAGGTAGGAGTTCATAATAATTTTTATAGCAGTGATAGTTATATTCTATATTAAAATATGACTGATATAAATTCAGAAGTTGCTTAATGGCTGACATAGTATCTGTTCATTGGTTTATACATTAATTAAGTTAATCAGTCGGGTTTTTAAGTTTTTCTTTTAATCACGCAGATACAACGCGAAAAAACCGCGAATTGCTGTCAGTCGTATAATATCCTACTATCCTATCCCATCCTATCCTACTAATAAATAACACACCAAATCACTAAACAAATCGAAGTCCAGAGAGAAAGCCAAGTTTTTTAGGAAATCGAACATAGAGGAGCACCCGTAACGTACGACATCAAGCAAACGAGACGAATGACGAACGAAGCATGGCGGCTGACTAGGTATCGGCCTGTCTTGCCAGCATAATGACAGTTCTTAGTTAACCGACAGTGGCAATACCGCTTAATTATCTCAAAACTGAACATACAACAAAAATATAATCGCTTTAGCGCTAGTATATTAACGTACGTTGCTAGTATATTAAATTAAAAATAATGTCGTGAGTTTTCAAAGTAATACGATGATTTATTTTAATTTGCCTTTTTGTGAGTTGAAAAAGTTCAATCACTTAGTTGATTTCATACTCTGTTATATTTTTTTGCTTGCTTTGCTCATCACTATAGCCATACTCAAAAAAATAGCATTTTACTATCTGTATTTTCACAACCTCACTTTTTTTCTTTTTGTTAAAATATGATGTTGAAAATTAATAAAATTCATGAATTCCGTGTTTAGAACTTAGGAAAAAGTGTATAGTGTGTGGCAAACTATTGAGTGTGTAGTTTAAGATAAATACGTGAATGTCGTAAAATCAAAGGTTTGTTAACATGAATTGCCAAAAAATTAGAAATCTACTATACATCGTAGTTTTATCCGAAATGTGACGTCACGCTTCTCTGATTGGTGTTTAATGTCACGTGATTAAACGCCTCATTTTGTCGATTTTATTTTCCAAAAATATTATTAATCTTTTATTATTTTAATAGCAAAGTTGATTATTTATTTACTAATTATCATGGTTAATCATTAGAAACTAAAAGCCATCCGATTCATTCTTAGTGGAAACAAGCCTATTGCGAAAATACCAAGGCCAATTGACAAATCCTTCACTTGTTTCTAGTATTCTATTTGAGCATTACTATAGGAGAGTGTATTAAACTTTCAGAATCGTTCTTAACTCCTTACCCCATGATCAAGACCATTAGTCCAAATATTTTAATTCAGTTTTGGTCCCTAAGAGGCTCTCTTGAACATACCAACCATTTGGAAGAACTAAAAACTCAAGTTTGATTGCTAACCTACTTGAACTTACTTAATTATTGATTCTTAACTAGCAGCGACCTGCGGTTTTACCCGCATTGTACCTGTTCCCATGGGAATTTTGGGATGAAAAATAGCCTATAACCTTCCCGTTCAATGTGGCTATCTATTATAATAAGAATTATTTAAATCAGACTGATAATTCCTGAGATTACCTCGAATATACAAACAAACAAACTTACAAATTTTACCTCTTTATTATATTAGTATAGATAAGAAATTTCTGAACCTCGTATTAAAACTCCATATTTCTATTTACAGCTACAAATATGGGACACGGCAGGCCAAGAAAGGTTTCGATCAATAACACAGAGCTACTATCGGTCAGCGCATGCACTGATCCTTGTTTATGACATATCCTGTCAGCCGACGTTCGACTGTTTGCCCGATTGGCTTCGGGAAATCGAGGAGTATGCTAATAATAAGGTGCTAAGGATATTAGTTGGTAAGTGTTTGGGACATTTCTATTTTTAACCTCTGATTCAAAAGAGGTCTTATAACTATGATGTCTATGTCTATGTTTGTGTGTCTGTGCCATCGTAGCTCTAAAACTGGGGGAAATTACCTTCTAATTTCTACTAATCCTAGTTATAAACTTATTGTGTGTTATCAAATCCATACCCAGCCACAAGGGTGCGCCCCCACTTAGACATTACTGAACTAAGCTCAATTAAGCCAATGTCATAGCCAGTAGTAGTTTCAAGCTCATTTCTCCCTCAGTCATTCCATCCTGCTAATATTATAAACGCAAAAGTTTGTAAGTATGGATGGATGGATGTTTGTTACTCTTTCACGCAAAAACTACTGGACGAATTTGGATGAAACTTTACAGTAATAAAGGTTATACATCAGAATAACACATAGGATACATTTTATCCCGAAGTTCCCGCGGGAACGGGCTCAGCGCGGGTAACACCGCGAGGCGCGGTTAGTTACTTTTAAATATGTACTGAATGATTAGTATTCACTAACCAATATACTACATATTCAACTCATTACGAACATTTAGCTCAAACCGTTTTATTGATAAAACTGGGACCTGCAGTTTATCGTGTCTTCTGAAGCACGTAATAAGCTTGATGTAGGTAATATGCGTTATAGCGTTAGACCATGTCGGAGGCTTTTAGGCGGTCTATTAACTCCGGTAACATGGTTGATACTAACCTTTATACGACGACTAACGGAGCCCCGCGGTTTGATCTGTTTTATACCTGTTTAATATAGCCTAATGTGTCATTCTGTTATACATCTATCCATCCTCACAACCATTTTATTTACCTACTAGCAGCGCCCCGCGGTTTTACCCGCGTTGTACCCGTTCCCGTGGGAATTTCGGGATGAAAAATAGTCTATAACCTTTCCGTTGAATGTGGCAAGAATTATTCAAATCGCACCGATAATTCCTGAGATTACCTCGAACATATAAACAAACTTGCAAATTTTACCTCTTTATAATATTAGTATAGATTATAATAGTTCTCAATTCTGAAAAAATATACTTATTTGCGTTTCCTTTCAGGCGTGGTGATTACACCTAATCCTCCAGTGTACTGATATCTTCAGTGAGATGAGAGTCCTTTGCCCAGCAGTGGGACATTACAGGCTAATACGACACTTTACTTTTTTCCTTTCAGGTAACAAAACAGACAGAGAAGACAGGGAGATACCGAGGCATATCGGCGAGGACTTCGCGCAGCGGCACGGCATGTACTTCCTGGAGACGTCGGCCAAGGAGGCAGAGAACGTGGAGAGGCTGTTCATGGAGATAGCTGTGGAGTTGATGGAGGTAATGCGTTCTAAAGGGGGTTAATTTGAGGAGTTTTTGTTAGTAAACACACTCTCTACATGTCTTAACGGAGATGGGACTTTTACTGGCAAGTAGCTGATGTAAGAAGGGCCTGGGTCGCTTTTATTTAAGAAAACATTGTCTATTATATATAATAAACTAGCTGTGCTGTGCTGTGCTGTGGGAATTTTTTTTCTTTGCTATAGACCTCACGGAGCCCGAGACCTTTCCAACGAATGCAAAACCGTGGAAATCGGTTCGTGCGTTCTGGAGTTATAACGTCAGGGAGGAAAACCCGACTTATTTTTATATAGTAGATATTGTACAATATTGTAATATATTGTAAATTTTTCCAGCAAGCAAAATGCAAGGAGCTTCCTAAATACGACGGCAGTTTAGGACCAATCAACGGTAAGACAACGTCTGTTGGAGACAACTCGTGCTGTTCAAGATCTTAATATAACGAATTTATCTCATTCATTTTTATTAATGTATACTTTGGTATTTTTATAAAGAATCAGTAACGCTCTAGCACAAGCAAGAACAAATGGTTTCTTGGGTTTAAGCCAACACACTTTATTGCTGCGATTTTCGAAGGGGCGGAGTTACATTGACCAATCACAATGCTACGAAGACATTTTGACATTTCTAATGCGTTGTGATTGGTTGATTAGACTGTCACTGTCACCTTAAAGAGGGCCTTATTCATAAACTTATTAATTTTTAACAACTCTTTATGCTATCAAATGGTTTGTCCCTTTCCGACATACGCTATTTGCCCAAGAGCGAAAGAGACATAAAACTTTAAAACACTGTTTAAGTTAAATATTGTTTATGAATAAGACGGTTATTCAATAGTTTACAAGTTTTGAATCAAATTGGGAGTGATGTAAAGAGGTAATCTGACAAGGAGTAATTGATGAATTAGCAGATGGGATTTTAAATTAAAAAAATTAATTGGCTTTTGAGTATTGTTAGCGCAGAAATTATATCGAACTGTAGCGGTTGATATTATTGGTTGGCTGGTTTTCACTCCTTTGGAGATGTTTGGCTCTTTCAATTTCTTTAAGTGCGAGGGAGATAGAAGTAGAAATTTAATTCGTTCGTATGCATAATATTTAAACGATTGTATTCCAATTGATTTTGCTTAAATCGTATAATGAAAATTAGACTTTAAAACGCTTGTTGTAAGTTTTAAAATTAATTGTTGTGACGTGTGCCTAGATAACGGTTGTATTGTGAAGATATAATTTATTTAATTATTGTTGTTGTAATTATTTTGCTGTTATAGTAATTACTTTGTAGTATTACTTTGCTAGTTTTAATTGTATTACACTGATTTTTCATTTACAATCTGAGGATGTATACAATTTTTAAAGTATTTTCTAATCACTAGATTAGATGTTAGTAACCTTAGTACTGTAGGGGAAGTTGGCGGTTGACTTTTTATCGCCCAATATTAGGGCCATAAATAGAAGGCTAAATAATATAAATATTACCATGTAATGTCCCAATATCACTTAAATTACTAGGTACTTCATATCGTAGACTTTAACTACTGTTACTTAATTTGAAACTCGATTGAGTATTCTGGTATATATGACAGTAAAATTTGTCTGAAATCATTGAATAAATCATCTAACAAAAAATAATTGAGATCTATATTATACTTATTTGTAATTATAATGGAAAAGATACACACAAACTTATAACGCCCCTCTTGTTACAGAGGCTATAAAAGATTTTTGCTTTATAAATGGCTAACTGCGAACTTTCCCTACTGTACCTTCTCAAGTATCTTTTTACTTTGTATTATTTAATAATTATTGAAAATTATTTAATATTGATTGATGATAAGTACATAATTAATCATTTCGGGTACACAAGGTACATATAATTTTGAGATTGTGTTATAATGGCTTTAATAATTGAATTGATTTATTTATATTAGACAAAAAGATATTATTTTAAATTGATGTACATATTTTAAAGCTTGCCTGTCTAAAAAATAATATATATATATATTGCCATTAAGACAATAATATAAAGATTATGTTGTATTTTGTATATTTTGCTTATTTAACGTTAAGTGAATTGTTAAATAGATTTTATTATTATAAACAGTGATCTCTTTATAAAAATACCACGATAATAATTGTTTTACATTCCATTCGCTTGTAAGCTTGCGTTGTTCTAAGTCACGACAGTCTAGACGTGTTTGGCAGATGACAGCTGTCATCTTTGACAGTCGCTTATGTCACTTAATACGGTATAGTGGCGCTCTTTCATTATTGAAAATGCAATGAGACCAAAATAATTGTCAATTATTAGTATTATTAAATGCATATCTACATTCTAAACTATCACTCATGTTTAGCTTTGGCTATTTTCATAAATATTTGCGTTAAATAGACTTCTATACTAACTTTATTCATGTGTAAAGTAGCGTTTTCGCTTAGTATTCTGAATTCTTCTAAACGATTGCGCGAGCGAACATTTTCGCGCCGATTGAATTGAATGAAAACTCGTGTTATATAAATGAGCGATTGACACAACAGCAAACATTGCAGCAACAGCATTTGTGAAAAATGTGTGTTATGTTTTCAAAACACTAAGTGAAAATGCTGTTTTAATCGTTGTTAAAGGTTTAAAATACTGAAGACTGTAAAAGAATATTAATCAAAGCTAGCTAACTATTCTCAAAAACATTTGCTATATTATTACTTAGACTGTCATGATTTAGCGCAACTCTGGATGTTATGTACATTATAAATAATACTTTAGTATAATTTAGTACATCTATAGTACATTTATTAGGGGTTGTAAGGGGGTTGTGGTGTAATGTTCATTACGACGCCATCTATTTGTCGAAGGCGTGAACTAAGAAATAATACAATAGCTAAAACTAAGAGTACGTTTCTATAGGAGCTCAATCGACCAATCACGATCCATTACGGAGATATTGACAATTACATGCAGTGTGATTGGTCAATTGACCTTCTATCCTTTCCGCTCCCATGGAATCACAGACAAAGGGGCTCCTAAACTCTAGTGTATATACTAGGAACTTTACTCTTTAAGAAAAATCAAAGTAAATATTAATTCGTTTATTTAAAATGTACGTAACATCCGTTGTGAAGTTATAATATGAACGTCGCTGTTGCAATTTTGTTAATATCAATCGTTAGTGTTTTATAGTTACGTATAATTAATGTTGGATTGGAACGAAGGGACTAGGGCATGTACGGACATGGCTAACTTGAATTAATTAACTTAAAGTTGAAGAAGATTATTCATAAACGCTTATCGACAGCATTTAAGATATCAAATGGTTTATCCCTTTCCGACTTACACTATAATTCTAATGAGCAAAAGAGACAAAACACTTTATAACAGTTTTTTAGTTATAGAGCGTTTACGAGTAAGGCGGTATTTTATCACATTCTCGTCGAAACAAATGCAAATGATCAAAGCTCGGTAATGCACTTTTTAATGTTATTCGAAAATATCATCAACATTGTACTTAATACTGATATTTTTAGAAACTTAAAGAAGTTCGGTTTTGTTTTTTAAATTAAACTGTTTAGTATGGCAACCCAACCCACAGGCTGTCACACAATATCAGTAGTTATGTAAAACAAGCAATGTTAGATTACATTACGATTTATAAGCCCCCTTTACACAGCATATTGCGCGAAACATAGTAGTGTGCGTGCGAACGTGCGTGTAAAGGTACGAGCGCACACGATTGCTCGTACAAGCATTCCGATGCAATCCTGGACTCTCCTAAGATGGCGCTAGTGTGAACGTTTTGTAGATCGGGCTTAAGTTATTTATGTTAGTGGGGTCGCGTACATTTTGTTGAACAGGAATTAATATTTATTATTTAATTTATAATAGTTCAAACTGGCTATGTCCGCAGGTGAAATACTATTTTGTAGAATAGGTTATTTCGGAGTTGTTTTAATATCGGGTTAGAAATGATTAGACTATTATAGACCATTAAAGGCCTGTGCAGTTGGGAGACTGTTCACGGGGGACTTTTGTCCGTCAACAAAAAATATATAAGGGTGCATCCAGACTATGTACGTGATATAAGACATTGAACATGTGGAAGTTAACATAATATAACCTCTGAAAAAGTTATAATAACTTGTTACATAGTCTGGATGCCCCCTTTTAAACTTTTTTGTGGGTAACCTCACCTAGAACATGGTGCATAATTCGATTTAGTTTTAAGTGTTCTATTTTGACGGACAAAAAGTCCGCCGAGGACAGTCTGTCGATTCCGCGGGTCTTTACTAATATGTGTAGGTATTTCATAGACAATTAAATAATCAGGTTGTATTACAGTACATTAATATCCTTTGCCCTGCAATGGGTCCTTACAGGCTGCTTTCCTCTTATTATAAAGGTGCAGTTCATTATTGAACTACATAGTTACATTCTGTATTTGACTCAAGCTAAGACATAATGTAAAAAATAATCATTCGATTTTTTTAATAGCTTGCGTATTCGTAAATGTTTGTCACCCAAAACTAGTTTTCGCTTATCATTCTGAACACTTCTGAGCGGACAGTCATGCGGTCTTATATAAATGAAAACTTTTAAGCGAGTGAACGAGCGAACATGTTCGTTCAATAATGATTAACCCAGAACAAGTGTCAATTACGTCATTAAAGAACATCAATAGAATAGTAAAATAATTCATGTAAGTCATTGAGTTATATGTACTAACGTATCGTACTAGTACATATAACACAATGATGTAAGTTAGTGTTTGTTTGAGTGATGAAAATTGTTGTTTATGAATACTCAAGCTACTTTATGACGTCATAATGCCTGTAAACTTGCCTACCATAAACAAATCAAGTGATCTTAGTAATTACTGTAGTCTGCATAAAATAGTGTTTTAGCAAATTAATATAATCTTAGTACTTATACGTTGTACCTATTTATTACGTCTAGGTGTCTATTTTTTGGGATTTTTTTAATGTCTACAATTTATTTTAAATATAACACATTGACTCTATGCACTTTGATGTAAGATTTCTTTTATTTTTATATATTTTCATATTCTGTGCAATAGATAATGAGGTTGTATTTTGTTGAACAATTTATTGTCTGTCTAATAAATAATTACTTTTAATATAATAATGCGAGAATTGATATTATATAAATTAATAATTCGAATTATTTCGATGAACATAAATAACAGACTTTTATTTTATGGGATCTGAAGTGTTTCTTATTTTATTATACTTAGTTATTATATGAAATTATCACCAAAGATGGATTATTGTAATACTCGCAATAAATTAAATCACTTTGGATATTATATTTTTGTTTCATTTTTTATTAATTCCTCGACTACTTTTCTTATGCGGGATAGCAGGCTTACAGGCTTACTGCCGTGCTTTGTTGGAAATAAATATTAAGCATAAGCCATAAGCATAGTGTGGTGAATTGCTCATAACTTCATATCGCCACAAATGTATAGAATGTATGCAAATTCACAAGCATCAGTAATTCATTCGACAGCATTTTCTTTAACAACTTTAGGATTGGGGCTTGAATCATTGCCAAAGGAGATGTTTGAATTGTTGGAAGCTACATATAACGGTAAGATAACACGCAGCAAGTAGGTACTTTGTTCTTCCGTGCCATAGAGCATAAAGAAAATAATTACTACGTTTTAATCGTCGAAATACGTAGAATTTTATTATCTGTGAAGATTGGTGGCCGTTCCGTGACAGCCTGTGGCAAACACTGTGGTTGAGTTGCCATACTACATTTTAACTTGACGCAAGTCGAAACAAAACTCGCAATTTATCGAATCAGAAGAGCACGCATTAATTTGCAAGTAAAATATTGGGTAATATAAAATAATCAAGTTCAATAACGTTATAAAAAGTTAATAATCGATATTAAATTATCCAAATAAAATGTTGGTAGTTTTTAGTCGATTTTTCTAATCGACTAATGTGTCAAACTTTATCGATCCATTACTACCCTAATGTCGCTTTGAAATGGCCGACGTTTAGGGGGAGTGTCTTCAGAAAATACAATTTCTGAGTATTTTTTACACGAAAAGGTAAGTTTAATACATTTCACGCTAGCATAAATGTGTTACGGAATATTTTTCTATTATCATTTGAGAAGTGTCTGCTTCTAAATAGTGTTTTATAGCCATTTCCGGTGTACTTTATTCAGCCGGCCAAATGTTCAAAACAAAGATTCAAGATATAAAACATTATTTTTGAATTAATGCTTACGTTGGGACTTGATATCATAAAGTAAATACTAATGCAGTAACTGTCCCAAGCTAATTACAAAAGATTTGTATGCGTTTTGTATATTATCTTTCTAAAAACTCGCGTAAGTAATCGCTTGGATTTTCCAGTTAGATTTTACATTTCAGTGATTTTGATTTTACTTCTATTACTTATTTGCACTAATTTATTTCACAGACTTATGTGGTTACCCTTTCAGTATAATAAAGTCTTCATTTTCTTTCCAGAAAAGGCTTACAACATTCCAAACTCAAAAGACTGAAAGACTGAATAAACTTTTTGTAAATTATCTAAAATGGCGTGGAGATTCAAGGCTTCTAAGTATAAAAATGCGGCGCCTATCGTGCCGAAGCCCGAGGCATGCATTAGAGACATCTGTGTGGGGTCGTACCAGACATATGGGAACAATATTTGTGCATCGGCTGCCTTCATGGCATTCAATTGGGAGCATGTAGGGTCTAGCATGGCGGTGTTACCCTTGGATGACTGTGGAAGGAAGAGCAAGACAATGCCACTGCTCCACGCTCACTCAGACACTATCACTGATATGGATTTTTCACCGTTTCATGATGGATTGCTACTTACCGGCTCTCAGGATTCTCTCGTAAGTTGTTTTGTGTTTATTCTATAATTCTTACAATTCAAAAATGTATAATGACTTGAGGATAGACATTTTGTGTCATATGTAGCTACTAATGTCTCATAACAACTAGATATGTTGAACTTTAAACCTAGTATACTAAATCAAATACATGTCCAATTAGTAAATCATTAACTAGTAAGCAAATAGGAAAAGAAATCGCATTTCTCATGATCTAGATTATTTTTGAAAGAACACACTTTTTAAACACTAGATTGACCTAAATATGTTTTGAAGTATGAAAAGTTTTCACATCTTTTATTTCAGTAGTGTGAGACAAAATTTCTATTAAATTTGCATTTTTATTGCCTACTTTACATGTTGTAACTGTTATTGTTTAGCTATTTGCGTTATTTTGGTCTTAGTAATTGAATAAGTTAATATTTAACAATAGTTATATATGCCAATCTGTTATAATGTTTACTAGTTATTTATATGGATGGACTGTGCTACCAAATCTATAGCTAGTTAAGATATAACTAAGTAATTTTTATTCTACAATCCTTATAGCTTTAGGTTCAATGACCTATCATTATCATATTTATGCCAACTGGCTTTCCTCTGTAATCAACTAAGCATTTGATCGATTTCACACATTTATTATTTATTTATAGCAATATTTAATCATAATTATCATTTGAGGGTAGCCCACAATTTTCGTAAAATCATAATATTGTTTCTACTGTGATAAACCTGGTTCTTCTGAAAGGAATGCGAGGGTAATTGTACTTGTAAAGACCCTTATTACTATTATTAATTGTAAAAACATTTTATCACAATAATAATTTTAGTGCATTCACACTATGAAACTTATTAAGTAAAAATCTTTGAACCGAAACCTATTTAAAAAGTAACTTCTCGCTTCATACATGCATTGATAACAGTGTACACATAGATAAACAAACATTTTATCACTAACTTGACTGCATTCAACTTGCATTGACCATTTTTGGTAGTAAACATTGATAAGATAGTTTACTTGTTGTTGTTATTTAGTTGTGTTATGTCCGGGTAATTTGATTTTGTTTTATTTTCTATTAATAAAGGATACTAATGACTCATACTTTAATTAGAACTACACATAAGTTTGAAGATGAATGGTTTTTTTTTAAACTCATGTCTAGCTTATTTTTGGTAATAAAAGCTCCTTTCTTGCTCTAATGATTAAAGCAATCAAGAAGGATGGGGAAAGGTATACGTAAGGCGCCGGCGCCGAAGTAACGTCTTTAATGTGCATTAACTAAGATTTAATTGCAGCCATTGAATCTTAGCACATATTTAGTTGTACGCGGTCGAATAATTGATCGTTTAATATGCCACAAGCCGCGCCCAGCGGTTTTACTTTCATTGTACCTGTTTCATACTTTTTGGAAAAGGTACAACGCAAGTCTTCTTCTGATGGAAAATTATTATACTGTAAAGTTTCATCCAAATCTGTTGAGTAAAAGAGCAACAAACATACAGTCATCCCCTTTCACCAACATCTTCTCAAGTCTATATTAAATCCTTTTTCTCCAGGTGAAAGTATGGCACATTCCGCCCGAAGGCCTCAAGGAGTCGCTGTCCACTCCGGAATGCTCTCTCTCTCAGAAGCAACGTCGGGTGGAGAATGTTGGCTTCCACCCGGTGGCTGACGGGCTGATACATGTCGCTTCGGGGCATTATTTGGCGCTGTGGGACTTGACCAATCAGACGGAGGCTTTTGGTAGGTTTATGCATATTACGTTATTTGTTTTTGTCTACATAATTTTGGGATTATTAGCGTCTTTAGGTCCGTTCAGTAGTTTTTGCGTGAAAGAATAATAAACATGCATGTACAATTGTACGTACATACATCGTCACAAACATACGCATTAAAAATTCAAACTAAAAAAAAAAAATATTTTAAATAGTCCACACTAGCGATTTCCCCTATCTTCGCGTGGGTTAATCAAGATAGCGTAAGTTTTGTTTGATAAACCTGACTAAAAACTTTTATCTGAAATCTGTTGGTGAGAACCACACGAATACCTGTTAGAGATTATCCAAAATACATTACGCGGACATGGAATGGAAGGTTAGTAAGGATTAGAGCGCCCCAAGGACATATAAAAACGGAGCTTAAATCCTAATTAAGAGTTAACACAATATTAACTGAGAATGATTACAACACCCTAAGAGCGTTTGTCCACCGCCGCCGGCACCGGACCGTTCACCGGGAAAGAGATGACGGCGCCGAAGTAGTGGTAGATACATTTAGAGCGTTTTGCTTTAGCCGCATGTCCACCGCACATCCGTCACGTCATAATAAACTCGGGCCGAAATAATCTCGTTCCCGGTGACAGTCCGGTGCCGGCGGCGGTGGACAAACGCTCTAAGGATACTTTCAATTTAAGCATTTTAGTCCGTCCTGATGCGCGCGTCGGTGGTCCACGTTCAGTATCACGGACGTTCTTTTGTTTTCATAAACACAAACACGTTGCAGGGCGGTTAAAAATGATTAATTTGAAAAAGCCTTTAATGCCTTATTAACGTATTACTACGGGTTTTTTTGCGTAACAAATGATACTCCCGACCACGGGTTGGAATCCACTCGAAACGCCGGGAAAGTGTTTTACTTGATAAAACAGTCTTTTGTGCTGCGAAATAACAAAAAAACCCATAATAAGACGTTAATAATGTGCACAAAGAGTGTACAAAGTTTGAAAACTACCCCCTAATTCCGTTTAAAAATGCAAAACACTTCTCATATCTTTACAGTAAACAAGGACCATACCGAAGTCATCCAGTCGACATCTTGGAAGAAGGACGGGAAGCTAGTAGCGACTTCATGCAAGGACAAGAAGCTTCGTATCCTCGACCCTCGCGCTCCTGCCTCCGTGCTGGACGTGACCAACAGCCATCAGAATATTAAGGATAGTCGGGTCGTGTGGCTCGGAGACCAGGATAGGATACTTACTACTGGTGAGCTTGTTGTTAACTCATTGCGATTATTAAGCAACGTGCAGCTCGACCCCTACTTCGATGGGTGGCCGATAGTGGCATTTCTAGGTCGGCGCTACCGTGCTTCGAAAGGCACGTTACATTGTCGGTCCCGGTTGTTTCAACCATCAGACCATGTCAGAGGCCTTTAGGCGGTCTAAAAACTCCGATACCAGGGTTGGCCACAAACTTTCTCGAACTTACTTACTGGTGAGATTGTTTATATGTTTTATTTGAGTGGATATGATGTAACCTACTGAGAATACTGATGGGATAAAACAGAGCTGGCTTGTTCAAACGAAAATTTATTTTGTTTTGTTGACTATTTTATTGTTCACCAAATTGAGAACCTTCCCTTTTTTGAAGTTAAAAATGAGAAAATACAGTGATAAACCCTAAGATTATGTTGATAGATTCCTATGTCAAAGATAATTTATCACTACAATGAATATTGGTATTTCCTTTCACTCGCTGTTATTTAATCTTAGTCCCTTTTGAAAATAAGAGGTATTAAAGTCGGTTCGATCGATCAATCCATTCATTTATTCGATTCGATCGGTCGGTTTATTCGAGTTTTAATTCACACCATAGACAGCACAGACCAACCCCCCCACACACCAACCCCCCACACACCAACCCCCCACACACCAACCCCCCACACACCAACCCCCCACACACCAACCCCCCACACACCAACCCCCCACACACCAACCCCCCACACACCAACCCCCCCACACACCAACCCCCCACACACCAAACCCCCCCCCCCACACACACACACACACACAATGTAAAACATAAAAAACTATTTATATCACTAATTAATTCAACGACATCCTAAACCTTAGCACCTAACCCCTTTTCTCCCCCGCAGGTTTCGACGCGGCCCGGCTCCGTCAGATCATGATCCGCGACGTGCGCAAGCTGTCGTCGCCGCAGAAGACGCTGGAGCTGGACTGCTCCACCGGCGTGCTGATGCCGCTCTTCGACCCCGACACCAACATGCTGTTCCTGGCCGGCAAGGGCGACACCACCATACTGTACATGGAGTTGACTGATAGGGAGCCCTTCTTGATTGAGGGGTTGAGGCATTCGGGTACGTTGGGTTTGTGGTTTTCCGCTGCCGTAGCTCGATTAACAGCTATCCCTTAACCTATCTAGAGATATTGCTGATTTGCTTGATTGAAATACTGCTGACCGGATTTTGATGAAACTATCCAGTAATATACAACATCAGAGTCAGAATACATCAGAATAACGTATACATTTTATCCCCACGCTATCGGGTTTATCAATAAATCATAACATAGCAAAGTTTATTTGTTCCCAAATAACCTCATTCTTTGTATTTATTAGGGATGTTATGGATATGGAATTTCGGATATGGATATGGATACGGATAGTGGATTTTTTTTATATCGGTTCCGGTTTCGGATACGGATAAGAAATTATTCCAAATTATCCGATAGTTTCGGATAGTTTCGGTTACGGATATTGGATTTCAAAGGAATTTCAAAAGTAACGTACAAATAGATAATCAAATGGTTTTATTTATAAATAGGTTATCATTTGGCAGGCACTTCAATCTGCCTATAAGTAATAATTACTCATACAACAACCAATTGGTTGTTATCTAAGTACCTACTTAAATAAAAATGTTATAATTAATTATTATCTCATGTCTCATTTAGACTCCGCCCCTATCCGAAATTATCCGGAATATTTATTTCAGTTTCGGTTACGGATATGGATATTTTTTTATTTCGGATATCCGATAGTTTCGGTTACGGATGTGGATATCCTTAACATCCCTGGTATTTATCCCTAAATTGCCGCGGGAACGGTCATAAACTTGTAAGACAGCGAGATCATTGAATAGTTCCCATCACAATTTAGGAGACCTTTCCACCAGTTAGAGCTATACAGTGCTGCGTAATATAATTGATTTATAACTGATGTATCGCTATGTTAAGTTGTTGCCTTTGATATAATTGGTTGATACGAAACGCAGCAAAGCACATCTACTGGAATTGCACCCTAAATCTGCATAACTGATAATAAAGATCCATTATACACACATAGCGTAAACATTCTTTACATTTCCATTGTTTTGTAACAAAGGCGATTATCTAATGTGATGTATAAACATTTTTCAGGCGAGCAGACTAAAGGCGCTTGCTTAGTGCCAAAGCGAGCGTTGCGAGTGATGGAGGGCGAAGTGAACAGAGTGCTGCAGCTCGCGGGGACGACTGTCGTGCCGATCATGTACCAGGTGCCGAGGAAGGTAAATTAATATATCTACTACTAGCAGCGCCACGCGGTTTTACCCGCGTTGTGCCTGTTCCCGTGGGAATTTCGAGAATTTCTATACATATAAACCTTCCTCTTGAATCACTCCATCTATTAAAGAAAACAGAGTCAAAATCCGTTTCGTAGTTAAAGATCTAAGCATGCATAGGGACAGACGACAGCGGAAAGCGACTTTGTTTTATAATATGGAGTGTTAACATAAAATTAATATGTTTAGGAAAAAAAAACGGCTATGCAAAGGCCTCTCATCTCACTGAAGATATCAGTCCAGTGAGGAGGATTAGGCATAATCACTTTGACACTTGCCAATACTAATATTGTTCCCCGTGTGTCGTACCAGAGTTACCGCGAGTACCACGCGGACCTGTTCCCCGAGACGGCGGGCCCGCTGACGTTCGTGAGCGCGCCGCTGTGGCTGCAGCGCCACGACCACCCCGTGCCCACCATCTCGCTGCAGCCCGGACACAACCACATGCAACAGGTTCCTCTCACTTTACTACTTACTAGCTATATATACACTCTATTTTTTCTACCGAGTCTTAAAATGTGGACTAATGTCGTCAATTTTCCAGCCGTAGACGATTACTCCTAAAGAGGAAAATGGTTTAGAGATAGGTCATATATTTAACATCTTTATGATAGATGTGGTTTAATTATATTTTTTAAGTATTAATGTTTAACAATTGAGTTTTGTATTTGATTGCTCTGAATAAGACGTCAAACTCGAGCTTCGAACGTGCTAAAAGTAATTAAAATCGAAACTAGACATCTAAGCCAAAGCATGACTTTAAAACATTTGTTTTAAGCGTTTCGCGAAACATTCGTTCTAAGTACCGTTTATTTAATCAAATCGTGATGCTTAGATCACTTGATTTGCCTTCGAAACGACTATTTATCTTGGCCTAATATTGGTAATCTACTTGATTTTTGTCATCCGTGTCAGCGCGAGGACTTTCAACTAGATTAGGGCTATAGTCTGCTTTCATAATTACCGGTTCGTAATTGGCTACTAAAGAATAATTATTTTTCGCTGTTTTAATTATCAAACAAGAATTTATTTGCTGTTGTCGTAATGTAATATTTTTTCATCGTACGTAATTAAAAAAACTCATTCCCTTCTAAATCTCAAAGAAAATACTCAAAGTACTCGTAAATACACGCAATTCGGTAGGTTAGGGTTATTTTTTTTATAGTATCTTAGGATATCAGTACGAAAACAGTAAATAAAATCTTATTTTGCAGTTAATTACGAAATTCAATTACTAAAACAGAAAATGAAGTCTTGTTTGATAATCAATTATGAAACAGTAAAAAATAATTCATCTTTCGTAGCCAATTATGAAACTAAAATTACGAAAACGGACTAAAAGAGATTATGTCATCGAGTATCACTAACTAATACAGTAAATAAAGTTACTTGACTTTTTAAACTCACACGATTTGCACTCATTATACTAAATGAAACGGGTCTGTATCGCGTTAGATAATTTCATCCCGTGACCACGAGCGGTGTAATTCGCTCGAAACGTCGATTACGTATTTTAGTAAAATACGTTAAATTATGTGACGCGATAGAGACCCGTTTCATTAAGTATAATAAAGTTAGTTGTATAACAACCGGATAAATAATATTAATAAAATTAAAGAGAATAATAACGTTCTGACATAAACGAATATGTTGGATAGGACCATTGGTTATAACTCAAATGGTACTAACCATTTTAATTTATTAGAATTGGATAGTGTTATTATTTTTTTACCTATCTCTAATAGCATAAACCACATACTATTTTACTATAAATTGAAACGTACGTTAATGTCATTATTATTTGTTTAAACGGGAACTTACGTACGACGGAGGCTACTGTTGAGAGTTCCTCAACACGTTTCGGTTGAAGCGTGTGGGTACAGTAGCCACCGTCGTACGTAAGTTCGCGTTCAAACAAATAATAAAAACCACATACTAATTTTATGTTTGTTTGGTAGATATAATTATATATTTTATTTATTTGTGAACGTCAAATGATTTACAAAGGTTTGGAGTATTTAACTTTGTGTTTTTGTGTTTTTTTATTTAAGTAAATAATATGTAATTATTAGTTTTTGTGTGTTGTGTAGTAATAAGTAGTGATTTGGGTGTAATACACGTGTTTTTGTATTGTAGGTAAGTATTCATTGGTATGTTTGCTGTTTTTTTTATTATGTATTATATTTTCGCTTTTTATAATTGTTGTGTAAAATATATTCTATTTTTTATTAACATATTTCGCCTCTTGACTTATTTCTGGGTATTTCAACTCTAATTTATTCTTCTTCTTCTTCTTCTCTAATTTATTGGGTTAAATTATATTATTATATTAAAATGGTTTAATAATTCATATCTATTTTAGTCTTCAAAATCTATCACTCTTCACTATTTCCATTTCTCACCCACACAGAATCACCGAGGAAACCTCACAGAACTAGTCAAGAATATCGTCTCAATGCCGCCTCCAAAGAAAGGTGAAGTAAAGAAACCTACTCCAGTTAAAACTGAAGAATCCAAACCGATTCCCAAACCGCAACCGCAGGCAGAGACTAAAGACGAAGACCGCATAGACTTTGTCAACGTCAAAGATCTGATCAAAGGCATGGAACGCAAAGACAAACCGGAAAAAGAAGAAATTCTAAAAGAGAAAACAAATGACAATCCAAAAACAATTGACAACTCAGTTGACAAGCAAGCAGTTGACAAACAAAAGACTGTCGACAAAGTTGAGATTCAAAAAGAGAACGGCGTTGTCAAAAATGGACATGATAACGAAATGAATGGTAGGAGTATGGAAAAGTGTGATAGTTCGGAATCCGAACCGAACATGTCCAGGAGCAATAGTTACGTGAACGGAACGCCTGTTCAAGCGCCTAAGCCTTTACCGCGGTCGTCTATATCCGAAGGGGGCACCCTAGATGACTCAGAAGTCCCTAAACCGAAGCCTAGAACAACTGCGGGCCAAATAGCTGGATATAAGGTATATTCTTGTGTGCGATGTGTAGTTTGGAATAAAATATTAGCTTTGTTTTATTTTTAACATGTTGTATTGTTTTTTGTTACCTGACTGGTCATGCGAAAAGTAGCATATAGGTTTGTGTATTATAGTGTGGGAGCTGACAGCTTTTATCATTATTTTGTTGTGTGGTGTGTTAATAAATCTATAGCTTAGTTTTGTTGTTATGGATTTTGTTGCAACTTTATTCTTCTGGAGTCACAATTTAGAAATTATAATTTAGAAACGATTATTTCTTTGTATGTTCAAACGTGTCTCAATCTAAGCGGTACTTAATTCTGTACAGTTTTGAAAAATAACTTTTAAAACTATGAATTTAAATACCTCTTAATTTTAGTGGCGTTTGAGGTGATAGACCTGGCTTAGTTGTGATTTCAACAAATATAATAATAATTAACCATCTTGACTTGAAAAGTAGAAGAAATTATTTAAACATTTATTCATTGTCTGAAGTTACTAATAAATGTAACTTCTTTATCTTAATTAGATAATAATAAGATGAATAATATATGATTTAATAAAAATAACAAAAACTCTCGACGAGAGTTGGTCACTAACCTACTACCAAATGAATGAATGAATGAAGGAATGTAACTTTTAACCACTCTTTATGTTCACAGCCTCGTTTGGGACCGAAGCCGTTCTCGGCGGCTACAGGAAACGACGAGTTTTCCTTCGACAAGGTGTTCTCAGTGCCTTCCGTGCCCGGGATACCGAAATCTGATTCAGGTATTGTTATTTACATTATATACCCTTACTAGTCGCGCCACGCGGTGTTACCCGCGTTGTACCCGTTCCCGCGGGATTTTCGGGACAAAATGTATCCCATGTGTTATTCTGATGTATATCCTAAATTACTGTTAAGTTTCATCCAAATCCGTTCAGTAGTTTTTGCGTGAAAGAGCAATAAACATACATCCATCCTCACAAACTTTCGCATTTATAATATTAGTAGGAGTAGGATTAGTAGGAAGTAGGATAGTAGGTTTGGTTCACACATACTTGACACTTGATTTGAAAACATTCTCAATAACCATTCTCCCATTTGTACGCAGCCTCGTCTCCTATATCCGGTCAAGCGACGACGCCCGTATCTTCGACTGTCGCCCGCGACACGTCTGAAGAGAAAGACAAGTCGCTGTCACCCACTAGCGATGTCGAGGTCGCCGCTAAAGGTAACTATCAAACTGTCCAATATTTATAGAAGTTTTTTCTTTATAATAAGTTGGTTTGTAAGTTTAGAAGCATTTTTTTTTTAGATACTCCGAATACTCAAAAGTCACTCAAATAAAGCACTTTTGACATGTATTTGCAATGATTGGATTGTATTGGACTTATTATAAATGTTGCTACTTATAAATGGGCACAGATAGAGTATAAGTGGACAGAAAAGTTATAACGTTGAGCGTCAAGAAAACTTTATGTATATTACTAAACTATAATAAAATATTTACTTACTTACATACATTGATACCACTTTGCAAGGCCAATTCAAAGTATTATGTGTCCTCTAAGTCGTAAGTTAACACTTTCATATTGCATTGCAGACGAGTACACGAACGGTAAATCTGACACGAGTCTCGAAGAAGAAGTAAGTTCATCGGACTCGGGCTACCGGCCGAAGACGCCCAGCACCGCTGATAGGAGGAAGATGTTCGAGAATACTGAGTAAGGAAACACTTCTTAATTAACTACGAAATAATTAAATTTTGAAAATTTGTATGAAAATGTGACGGCAGAAAAATAAGTTACGGCTGTGCCAAGCCATAATCTCTATGTTAATAGCTTTTTGACATTTTTAAATGTCAAATATATCGACTATGTGTAGATGTTGTGAGTATTAAAGCCGGCTTTGAGACGATACATGTTCTTGGTATATAGAATGGTTTTCAAGCCGTACGATTCATCCCATTAATAACAGTGTGAATCTTAATTCTCTAATACCTTCTCAACATATTGATGAATATCAATCTTAATATCTAATTAATATCATGCTTTCTTTGTAGTGGAAGTCAGTCGATCGTTTCGCGTCGTCGCGCGTACGAGTCTCGCTCTATAAGCGTAGCGGTTGAATCAGACACGCCGCCGTCGCCCGCACCATTGAGGTAACGACAACATGCTACTCTCTCTCTCTCTCTCTCTCTCTCTCTCTCTCTCTCTCTCTCTCTCATATCTAGCTACTAGCCGCACACCCCGGTTTTATCCATGTTTTGCTCGTCCCCGTGGGAATTTCGGGTTAAAAATAGCCTATAGCCTTCCTATTGAATTTAGCTATCCAATACAAAAACAAGTATCCGAATCGGATGGGTAGTTCCTTAGATTAGCGCGTTCAAACAATAAAACAACAAAAATCTAAGTTTTCAACTGGTATGCTGATGGTTAAAAAATCACTTATTTTTCAGACTATACACATTTCGATCAATATACATCTGCCATTCATAGCGATATAGACACATAATCAAATCATGTAACACCGTATTACAAAATGTATGTTTCTGTGTATTCATTCAGACGCCGCGACTCCCTGAAGTCGCGCAAGAGCCCCGACAGAGAGGACAAACGCGCCTCCGTGCCCAACGTCACTACTAAGAGGACCTCTACTGTTTTTGGTACGTACTTGTTAAAAGGTAAAATGTTTATCCTTAGGTTTATGATCAACACTGATGTTCAAAGTTTTAGAACTAAAATCCTATTATACATAATTCCGAGTTGTGAAGTTCCGTCAAATACGACTGGTATGCACTAGACTTCACACGAATGCTTCAAGAATAACCCAAAAACAAACAGGGCTTATGAGAGAACAAAGCATACTTTTATCATCTCGTTATTTTATTATACAAAGTTTAATTTAGAGAGCATAAATATTTCATCGAAGGTAACAAACAATAGTAAAGCATGTATTTATTTAAAATAGTCGTAGACATTTTGAGATCTAAATATAGACATATTGTTTCAGGCAAAGTGTCCAAGTTCCGCCACCTGAAAGGCACGCCAGGCCACAAGTCTACTCACGTAGAGAACATCAAGAATATTAGCCGACAGATTTCCGGCGAGTGCAACGGGTTCTATGGTAATTATACTAGTCTACATATTATTTAATGAATGGTAACTTTGTTTTAGTATTTTTTAACCTTGTGAATTGATGTCTAAAATGATTGAATTATAAGATGTCACAGTGATATTTTTGTGCCATCAATTCGCTGCTATATCACCTGAGTAATAACTTTTGTTTTTATGATGGTTCATCTCTCTATATAATGAATATCGACTCTCTTAAAAATGGTATTAAAATTAAATGCCATTTCCATTATTCTAATATTAAGAATGTCATATATCTGTTTGTGTTCAAGGTTAAATATTATGGCATTTCATACCAAGATTCCATTTATTTATTAAAATAATTAAAAACGTACGTAAAAGTACTACATTAAAAACCTATAAATGTAGCTTACAAATGTAGCTCTTTAGTAGAACTCTACTTTCCTATAACTACTTTAAAATTTAAATTGTTTTCTAAACTGGAAAAGTAACCAACAAATTGATTGTAGCTAACAGCATCCGCTGCGCCATCCCTCTTTGCGGCGGGGGCGGACGCATCGCCGTCATTGAGCTCCCCCCCGTCAGCGGAGCGCCGGCTGGCGGGCCCGCGCGCAGCCCCGCGCCCGCCGCGCTGCTGCACCGCGCGCCGCTGCAGGACTGGGCCTTCGACCCCTTCCGGACCGACCGCCTGCTCGTGGCCTGTGACGACGGCACCATCGCCGAGTGGATCATACCCGAAGGAGGTAACCATCTGATACCACACAATATTATTATGTACGGAAGGTATTTTTCATATTTTATTTATTAGGACTTCAATTAATAAAATAATCCTGAAGTATACTTACTCCTTTTCTTCTTTCGAAAAACGGAACACCTTGAGAAATGGCCTATTATACCTAACCTACGATACTAGCTTGAGTATGATCATGCATTTGTATAAAAAAATTACTAGCTCAAGTTTACTACGCATAATATTACACAACTAGAATACAATACCGCCACAATTGGATAACACTTAGAATATAATTGAATAATTACAACAAGGGAGCAAAAATCTCTGTTCAACTACCTTACTTTCTCCTCATTGACTTCAATTTTCCCTTCTACAGGTCTAAAAGAGTCAACTAACGAGCCAGTTCGGTCGTTCTCCGCTCACCCCGACAAGATCTATCTGATCCGCTTCCACCCCACTGCCCGCGATCTGCTCACGACCGCGGCTCACGATCTCACCGTGAAGCTGTGGGACTTGGCTGAAGACACGCCGGTGGCGAAGATCACTTTGACAGGACACACGGATCAGATATTCGCGATTGATTGGTCGCCGTGCGGAGACTACTTGGCTACTGTGTGCAAGGATGGTAACATTCGGGTATGTCTGACTGTCTTAAGTAGAAGGACTTTCTTTGCTGATGTGTGTATAAATAATATACTGTAGGTATTTATTTAGATATAACATTAAATTGGTTAAGTATTTCTGTATACATTAACATGATATTTATTTGATTTTATAACTGACTATAAAAAATCGAAGGCTTGCTGAAATTGACTGCATATGAACAATTTTTTATTGTATACCGATATTTATATATTATCTCTGCCATATATAAACTAATTCAGTCAGTGTTTAGTATAGTTTCGTGGTGGGACATTACAGAGGGAAGTCACATTTCCGTCTACTGTATTCTAATTCTCCATCACCCCTATTATTATCTCGCAGGTATACAACCCGCTATCATCCCCCGCGCCGCTGCGTTCAGGCAGCGGGCCGGCGGGCAGCCGCGGCGCGCGCATCGCCTGGGCACTCAACGCTACGCATCTAGTCGTGACCGGGTTTGACAAGTAAGTAAGATGCTGTGTGTATAGAGATTTTGTGACAATTTTCAAGTGAAAAAGACACTATTTTGTACTAAATCTGTGCTTATTGGACACTGCAAATAACTAACGACATGGTTTGACACAGATTTTGTGATATTTATCCCTGTATTGTTCTACATTATTCACCGCAGAATGTCACTAGGCCTTAGTTACTGCCATATTCTAGTAACAGATCAGAGCTACATTAGTGCTACTTAGACCATGTCGGGGGCCTTCAGGCGGCCTAAAAACTCCACTTGTTATTAGCTACTATACACGAACTTAATTACTTTACTATTACTGAACTTTAACCAACATAACTAATATATCCAATTCCTACAGAGTCTCGGAGCGTCAAATCCTTCTCTACTCCGCCACTGATCTCTCGGCACCAGTCTGTACTGTGGGACTGGACGTATCCCCAGCCATACTGCAGATGCATCTCGACCACGACTCGTGCACACTGTTCCTAACTGGACGGGTATGTAAAGTATTAAGACTTTTGAATTAAACTTAAGTTGCAACATAGGGTTAAATACAGAGATTTTATAGTAATTAGCTGAGTTAGGCATTATTAGGAGAAAAGGTAGTTGAAAGTAAATTTTTATAAGTAATAAAAGGTCAAAGTCAATGATTTTATTTAGTATTGGCTCCAAAGAGGCTCTTATAAAACAAGAGCATACAAGTAACGTTATGTATACTGTGGAAAATAAGATCATTTGAACTCCGCAACTTTATGAGAAAATAAATACAAGAACAAAATACTGCTTACATTAAAGTATTCGGGGGAATTGTCTTAGCAGCTGTGGATTTTTCATTTATTATGTTATCCATTGAAATAAAATGATAATAACACATGTTTGTATACAGGGTGACTCCACAATCTACTGCTACGAAGTGTCGAGTGAGTCTCCGTTCATCAGCCCGCTCTCCCACCACCGCTCCGCCTCGCTGCATCAGGGAATAGCTTTCTTACAGAAAAATACATGCTGCGTTGAAAAGGTAATAACTAATAAATGGTTTTAATTCAGAAACTTACGCACACATAAACATGAACTTACACGAATTTCAGAATGGTTCAAATTAATGCCAGTGGAGATTTGTGTCTTTGAACTCGTGCAAACGAGCGTCTAATTGTTCGTGTGTTTTCGTAACCCATCGTTGATTTGCTGGGTGTTATATTATGTGCAGAGAAGATTTACACTTTACACATCTTAATATGTCATTGTTCACTATTAGGTGTGTATAATAATATAAAATTATGGATATTTCAGGTTGAATTCGCTCGAGCTCTACGTCTGACTAATGGCAACATTGAACCGTTGTCATTCACTGTTCCTAGAATAAAGGTAAATAATACTTTTTAAACTATAACACATGTAAACGGCAAATTACATTTGATTCCCGGGCGGGGTCAACAATATGTGAAGACATAATTGTTGGCGACGACGTCTGGGTGTCAATTAAATATTCTTATAAAGTATTTGAGTATGTATATGTAGTAGTATCGTGAGTAAGATTCCATAACACAAGCTTTGAGCTTGCTTTGGGTATAATTAACCGTGTATTAATCTCACAAAAATCTCTTTGTGAGACTGTCCTCAGCTTGGTTAGGGAATTGCAGGTTAGGCATGCCTGATTGCCCGAAAAGTAAGACGCTTCGGAGGGCACGTTAAGCCGTCGGTCCCGGTTACTTTCTACGGATAAAAGTCGTTATATGAGCCATGTCAGAGGCTTTTGGCGGCTCAATTACTCTGACACCAGGATTGGTCAGGTTGACCATCCACTCGATGAAGAAGAAGAACCGCGTGTGAGTTTGTCCGGGTGTATGATATCCTGTGTGCCCCGCAGAGCGAGTTGTTCCAAGACGACCTGTTCCCGCCGACGCTGGTGACGTGGGCGGCGTGGCTGGCGGCCGCCGACTGGTTCAAGGGGAAGAAGGTGGCGCCGCTCACCGCCAGCCTGCAGCCGCCGGGGATGGAACCCTGTTAGTATATTATTTTAATAAATACGGCACCGACCGGTATAATATAAAAACTGATTTCAAATTATTTATTTTCTACCACTGTTTTTGGGACCAGTCAAAATATAGAAAGTATTTCTGAAACGGAAAGACTTTTCCAAAACTAATCACTTAAAATCAATAAAGAAATTCTGAAAAAAAAGTGAAATTGGATTCATGTATAATACTTATGATATTTTTGTATGATACTTATGTTGTTCAGAGTACTAGGAGTACTAGAATTCGTAGCATAATTTCGAAGAATTAGCAATAATTATGAATAGATTTTGACAGTGCCAATGCGTTGTTTGACAATCCCAATGCGCTATGATTGGTTTACCGGGCTCCACACAGTTACACCCCCCTTCACTCACACACACATTTTCCTCCCCACTGCACAATATCATTATGTGTCCATCCAGTGTCGGCCCACACCCGCAGCCAGTCCCCGAAGACGCGCGTGAAGCCGGATCTCATCGAGTCGCACGTACCGCTCAGCGATAAGGAGAAACAGGACTGCGTACGTATAGCAACACACTAGCAGCGCCCCGCGGTTTTACCCGCGTTGTGCCCGTTCTTATGGGAATTTTGGGATGGAAAATATCCTAAAACCTTCCCGTTGAATGTGGCTATCTGTAACAAGAAGAATTATTCAAATCGGACTGGTAATTCCCGAGATTAGCTCGAACATACAGACTCGCAAATTTTATCTCTTTATTATATTAGTATATAATTTTACATTTTTTTACATTCAAATATGGTGTTATCTGTAATCAAAGATGGTGTAAATAAACTAAAAACCTTCTGCCAACAGATACTGAAATCAATGAGCGCCAAAGTGCAAATTAATTTGAAGCTCGAACAAGACAATATGGAAGGAGTCGACGAAGCGGAGTGGGATCAATAGACCATTGCGGTCTAAAGGCGGTCTATACTTTAATATCAGTGGACTAGACGGTACGAGTGCGGTTTGGTGGCGGTCTATACTACACTAAAGTCTTTGCATTGTAGCATAACTAAGCAGCTATCTGACTTTAAAAGGAGGAGGTTCTTACTCCGACTGTTTTACTTGTTTGCCGGTCCCATGAATTACTTATCTTGATTTTGTTTGTATGGAAATAAATGTCAATATTGGCGTCTCATAACATAGATTTGTGACATTTAAATATATTGAAACAATGTCAAAACTTTATCTGCTATTCGATTAGTTTATTGGAATCAAAAGTAAAATTGTACGCGAATTGTCATTAGCGTTTTGACACAATGCAAAGACACTATACCCTACAGTTTTACCCGCGCGATACCCGTTAAGAATAACGAGATAAATCGTAGCCTATGTCACTTTAACCCTTCAAGTGAACAACAAACACTTTAAAATGAATAAGGTATGATATTACACTTACTAACACTTACACAACTTAACTCGCGGTTCTATGTGTGGGTTAACCTTCTTTCATACAAAGAAATATCTTCAAGAACATGTGTTACTGACGAATAAATGAAAATTGTATAATTACAAACGTACGCACACATAGCGCCGCGCACACAGACGATTTTTACTATGTATACTAACGTAAAGTTCATAGTTCATTAATACAAGAAGACTTATTATAAGCGAGTTTACTATATACTAACAGAAAACGCTATTGAGTCTGACCAGTGTTGACACCAGGGTTGGCCACTAACCTACTCTAAAATGAATGAATGAATGAATGTTATTGGCAAACTCTGACCGAGATAAGTTTGCCATCTTTGTGACTAGTAAACTCGCTTACAGTAATAATTAATAACAGCGTTATAATTGCGCTATGAACTTTGAATATGTATGATGGAGAAGTTAGATCTCTTTGTCCTGAGAAATGTTTCTAAAGCCGAATGCACACTTATCCGAATCGAACGTATTAAAGTCAAGGAGGCCTCGCACACTTATCGGCTCCGAATCGACTGCGTCGAAAGAATTTGTAGTACTCGCATATTGCTCTGTCGTAGGCAACTGATAGAATGCGGGCTGATAGAGTCGGTCGAGTCGGTCGATTCGGTCGAGTCGGTCGAGTCAGTCGCGTCGGTCGAGTCGGCCTAGTCAGTCGATTCGGTCGAGTCGGTAGTCGGTCGAGTCGGTCGAGTCGGTCGAGCCGGTCGAGTCGGTCGAGTCGTCCGCATAAGCGGTGCCGAATTTGATGACATCATCCGAATTCGTCTAGATTTTCTGGGATTCTTCCAGAGTTGGATTCGACGAGGACAAGTGTGCGAGATTTTATAAATATAATTTTTAAAAATTCAAATCTTTCGACGCGTTCGGCGCAGACAAACCTGCGTTCACCTAAAAATAATTTAAAATAGCGCGTCTATGAGATATTTTTTCATTGCACAATGTGTCTTGCATTACCATCGAGATTGTAAAGAGATTTCGAGCATTACATCGTCACCGCATCATTGGAAATTATTTTGTCACTTTCCTTTCTTACGAGAATGAAAAAGATGGATAATGATTGTCGCGTTTTCGAATAACGAATGAATTACATAGTTTAAAAATAATGAAATCCTTTTTATACCGTACCATTCCCAATGTACTGACTCCGTATTTTATAGATCTTTTCCCTATTTTGTATACTTACATATTAATAGTAACTAACTATTAAACATTTTCTAAAATATCTTAGACATAATCAACTAGATACAGTAATTTTAGAAGTAGGCTCGGACCGAATAAAAACTCCATACAAAGTGCTGCTAACAGTAATGTGAAAACTTTACACCTGCTTCATTAAGTCAAACTCATAAAGATAAGTATTAGGCCCTTATTAATAAACGCGTATTAAGAACATTTTAACTATCAAATGGTTTGTCACTTTCTGACATACGCAATTTTCCGAAGAGCAAAAGAGACAAAACACAGTGTAACAGTGTTTCAGTTACACCGCGTTTATTAATAAGGGCTTTAGCTTGCAGCGTCTCACGGGTGGGCAAGTCTGCCTGAAGATTATAATACAGCAAGTATCATAAGGCGTAGTCACCATACCTACTGCAGAATGAGACTTAATTTGTGTGCAATATGCTTGATGTGATGATTCCACAACACAAGCTTTGTGTGCAATATGCTTATGTGATGATGTGATGCTTCACTATACAGTTTGCAGCACTCAGTCTTGATTTTATATTTGGTCTGAGGAAGTAGGTTAATTACAATTTTGTTGGCATTTATGTATATGCAATTATGGTATTTATTCGTTTTATAGTAAAGGCTATAGTCACGTGGCAAGTGAAGTATACTGTATGTTTTGTATTGTAATGTAACTTAGTTTATTTAACAGTAAATGTTTACGTTGTGATCTCAACGACCAAATTGACTAACAATGCTCATGTTAATGCTCATTTTAATATTGCATTTGGTTTATTTATTAGTTTTTTTGTGGCGTATATGAAATGACTACGGAGAAGAGAGGAACAATTATTAACTATCTTAAATGTGAGAGGATATATATCTTACTAGCCGCGCCCCGCGGTTTCACCCGCGTTGTACCCGTTCCTGCGGGAATTTCGCGATAATAAATAGCCTATGGCCTTTCACAGGCTCTGGACCAACTGTGTACGAAATTTCATTCAAATCCGTTCAGTAGCTTTGGCGTGAAAGCGTGACACGCAGACAGAGTTACTTTCGCATTTATAATATTAGTTAGGATTTACTGAACCTATAGGATCTCCAATGAGGTTTGGAAATGTTCCGTTCGGTTTTACTCTCTGAATGAATTTCGAGATGAAAAGTATACTCCATATCTTGATAAAATGAACTTACATCGTGAAGGAACGTATTAGAACATAAACGCCACAAAACATTAATTTATTATAAACATTCCTATGTTTCTTGAAAGCCATATAGAAATGCATTTATTTACAAGTAATTTTATCTATTTTAAATGTGTATTATTATATATTTTATAATAAAAAGTATATTATATCTTGATACACTAATGTAATGTATAGGTTATATAGGATCTACACTTATTATAGGGAATTGACATATAAAATTGTGTAACCGATATTTATTTATGCATTCGTAAATATTTCTGGATTGTTGATTGAAATATTTTCCTCCCTCGCATAGACAGATTTCTACAGTGTTACCAATAAGAGTGTTATCCTCGGTATAATTATACTCAGTATAATTTTTTATACAATTGTGTCTGGCGAGCAATGTCAAATTATATTAAGTACTATTATATCATTTTATTAGTAAAGCTGTTAATATCTGTAAGAAAGAGAACTCGCTTAAATAACCAGCAATCAATGAAAAAACATTTTGCTACTTTTATATAAAAATATACGATATTTCGATTAATAATTCAGAAAATGTAAACATTCTTAAATAACATAAAAACATCGCGAATTTAGTACCGCTAGATGCCATAAAGTCAAATCACCATTTTGCTCAATGCGCCAAAGAGGTTTTTTAATGTCAACATTTTTAATAAGAGCTTCGATATTTATAATATGCATTATTACGTATGAATTTTGTAAATTCATGAAACTTTCAAATGAGTATTACAAAGAATCTCTTTCGAGTGTGTGTTGTATTTATCTTTTATTTATTTTTATTCTGTGTATCAGATGAAATGAAGTTTAAATGTCATTTTGACATTTGTCATTTTGACATGTATTTTTTTTTAAAGATTGAAATTATGGGTCCCTCACGGGGTTGGAACAATCAATGATTTGCGTCGATTTTTCTTATAGACATTTGTAAAACAATCAAAAGGTGAACAAATATACCGTATAGAATCTCGCATTTTAATTAATTGTTTCTTCCTCGTGCGCAAACTTAAATAGTATATTATGATTAACCATAAAAATGATTAAATAGGATTTTGGGGCCTAAACACTAAAAACTAACTAAAACTACATTATGTAAAGCTTGTCAAATATGTGACAGATAAGAAACGCTTTTCTTAAAGTCTTAAACACTATGTAACTAATATTTTTATTCACTAGTCAAAAATATCTGTAAAGGAAATTATCTAAATATTATAATAATTAATCAAAATGTATTATTTTAATGGTATTTTTTAGGTTATTTACCTGTATTTAATTGTGTATTGTTTATGTTTTATCATCAACTTTTTTCATGAAATATATGCCAGTAAAAAGGTGTTTTGTCCCCAAGTCTACAATTATCTATGGTCTGAACTTATGACTTCCAAAGTCTAGTCCTAATAAGTCTGACACTCTATGGTGTATTTAACTCTACGGATTGAACTAAAGTTTATGGTAAAACATAGGTTGACAATTTAACGCACTTTTTACACACAAATATTTATAAATTAAGATTTCACGCACTGTCTAACACGTTGGTTGTTTATTCTTATCAAATACATAACAGAGAAAAAACATATTTTGTGTTAATTTTACAAAGTTTTATTTTTCTCACTTGTACTAATGATTTTTCAATGTGTGAGAGGATTAATACTTATTTACTAATATTTTTCGACAAAAAAAAACAAAATTGCGCAATATTTCATGTTCTACCGTAAACGTTGTGAAATGACAATAATTTGTTTCACTATACCTTCCAAATTGCTGTCCCAATTATGTAAAAACTTTAGTTTTGTCTATCGTCTAAGTGTTGCTACAAAATTGAAAATCTTGTGCCAATTTATTTGAACTTTTTTAAAATGGCAATACTGTAAAGCCAGAAATGTAAGATCGATTGCACTAAAAAGGTTTTTTGTAAAAAGTTTCATGGTGACTTGTGTTATGTCATTTCTATGTGTGAGTGCGTGTACTTTTGTATGTTGTAAACCTACCAGATAACCTAGCGATAAGGTTCAATATTTGGATATATTTTTATTATTTTGCATTTTTTTATTAAACTCTTGCTAAATTAATGATTTGTTTTATTCTTATCCAAGTAAGGATGCTTGGATAAAACTACTATTAACTGTTACTGTACCCTGACGACCATAAATAGTATACACGGAGAATCAAATGTTTTGAACAAACTATTCGTAAGCAAACACATTAATTTCGACCGCATTGCGTAGGTAAGTGCGTAGGCGCATCGTACTGAGTCTTACAAATCTGCTCGGTATTTAGGCTAATCTAATTGAGAAATCTGTCTAGCTAGATGCCAGACTAGTTGGTTCCTCTGACCCTAGGATACTTTACGTATTGTTATGTAGGTTTAAAGGTACCTATATAGATAGACACGAAATTGCCGTGCAGTCTGCACGGACGAAGGATTTTGATTTTGTCTTCCATCTAAATGGAACGCATGCTAATACAATTTTTATAACATTATATTTAATAAGATTATTTTTTACAAAAAAAAATTTCTTTCGTTGATTTCGTGGTAGGAAGTGTATATGGATGAACCTAGTGTACCATTGTGTACATAGGTGTATTTACCTAGTATACCTATGTGAATAACCGAAGATATTCTTGATATATAACTACTACTACTGATGATGGCTTCATATTGGACACATGGCTGATAGCATTTTCTTAAACTTTGTTTTCCTTCCTGCTAACAAACAAACAGAACATCATTCTATTAAAGCCATTATTGGTCCCCATTAGTCCTGTTAACGACCATGAAATGCACATTTTAATCTATCTCATGGAACTTCTCACTACATCGTGTAGGTAGTTACTAAGAAAAGTGTTTGTTTTTCTCAGGAACTAAGTTTTTTTATTTAATGTGTGCCACTGTTGGGCAAAGGTCTCCCCCAATTCCAAATTTAACTTGAAAGAAATATTCTAGATAGGTTTATGGCTTTTATGTACATATATGACTGCCACATATTCAAAAGGAAGGTTTTATTATCTAACAACTATTCACCCCGTTTGTAAAGAAATTAACATTACGAAAATTACAAATAAAAAATAAAATAAAAATTATTACAACAAATAAATTGGAAAATACAAAAATTCACATTTTACTTAAAACTAAAAAATTGTGTAGCAATGGGAGGCGTCTCAGCTAATGCTCTACCTGGACCGAGGCCTCAGAAGAACGTTGGTTTTCAGACGCCCCCTACTATTTGCAGTTACAAGTTACAATTTGCAGGACACTATACTGACAATTGATGTACGTACAGTACACCTCTTAACATTGCCAAAAATCTACATATATATAAGTCTCAAGCCCTTGATTTGTTAACCCTGTAGCCATGCTCATGCACCCCGTTAAACGGTCAACCCCACGAGAACGGGTACAACGCAGGTAAAACCGCGAGCGAGAGAGTTAAACAAATAACTCAACGAGATCTTCATACAGCGGTAGTGTTGTATACATATAGTGTCGTGTCGTGTGATTGAGCCGGGATCCGTGATCCGTCTCATTGCCGCTGACCCGCCCGGATCAATTGCTGGCGTGCACAAGGCTATACACATTAATCTGAGAATGGATTATTTACATTTATTTATAGGACGCGTTGTCTGTAAGTAGTGGCGATTGTTTATCGCTTCATCTGTGAATACGGCAATAGACAAGGTTAAGAACAAATGTTTTTTAAGAATTAGAAGTATGTTAAAGTACAATTTAGCTGCGACGTTCAAGAACTGGGCTAAAATTAGTTAAATTCAACTTATTTTTTCGCCTTCTTCATACATTGTCCAAAAGCGCTTTACCAAAACGAGTATAATCATGTTAGCGCTTTAAATAAAAAGTATGTAGTTGCACAGTAGCAGTAGACGTGCTTCAAGCGCTTGTCATGACAACAGTAATGTATCACACTATCGGACAACTGGCTCTCAATACTTGCTGGCAATCATCCTTATATCAACCAGAGTAGGTACCAACATTATTAATTAAAGCTCTTTAAATAAAAGACAGTTGAAAAGTTTTTTATCTCTTTTTCTCTTTAGAAATAACGTATGTCGGAAAGGGACACGCCATTTATAGCTGTTAATTAGCGTTCATGAATAAGGCTCTAGGAAACTAATAACGTTACGATACGATCAATACCTAATTAGAATCTTCATGTCTTGGAAATATTAGTACTTTTGAGAAATCTTGTTATTCATTTTATCTAGGCTTTATTAATCTATGAATGTAATTAGATGTGATAGTCTATTTCTTCCCCGGAGACAGTGAGACGACGTCGTGGCAGACCGCGCAGGCGGTGGCCGGACGAACTGGACGCCTACAAGAGGGACTGGCAATTGGTGGCCTAAAATCGAGAAGAGTGGCGGAAATGGAGGGAGGCATTTGCCCAATAGTGGGACAATACGGGCTAATAGTAACAGTAAAAGTAAAGTGTAAGTATTTAAAGTAAGCTTTATAAATTGTATGAAATGGAAACAAACAAAACGTTTATATTTAACCATACACTCTTTCCTAAGTGCAAACAAAAACACAAAACACTAAGCTTTATTTGTTTTCAATAAACACTTCGAAACACATATACTTACCTAGTACAAGTATAATGTAAACTTCTGTACCTACTATTAAGTATTCTGTGTCCAGACTACTCTCGACTACGTGTAACAGTACACATGTGAAAGGCTCTTGAAAACATAAAGCCGGAGTCGAGAGTAAAATGTAGATAAATCGAAAATATTTCACGGGGTCAAGTAGTGTTTAGTCCGAGTGAAAAGGGTCAGCCATTTTAATATTTGTTTTCTTTTATTTGGTACATTCGCAGGATGATTCAAAAAGCTGTTGTAATAGAAATGTTGAGCTTTCTTGGCCTGTTTGTAGAAGCTTTTTGTGCTTCTTAAATGATTAAAAGTTAGATCCTATCTATACTAAAAAAAAAGTATTAGCATGTAATGTTCCACTGTTGGGCAAAGGCCTCTCGTCTCACTGAAGATATCAGTACAGTGAGGAGGTTTCAGGCGTAATCACAACGCTTGCCTTATGCGGGTTGATCTATACTAATATTATAAAATTTTAATTTTGCTTGGTTGGGCTAATCTCGAGAAATACCAGTCCGATTCGAATAATTATTTTTCTAATGGATAGCCAAATTTAAGGGGAAGTATCCACATCGAAATTCCCACGGCAATATGCACAACGGGAGTAAAACCACGGGGCGCTGCTAGTGTAAAGATATAAAGGAAAGTTAGAGTAAGTTAACTTAAGTGTAGGAGTTTATAGTACGCTTTAAGGCCTCCGACTAACGATGGTCTCAACCGGGACATAGTAGTAAAATCCTCCAACCACCGACATCAACTAGTGTATAACAAAGCACGGTAGCGCTTAGATAGTTAATACCACTATCGGCTACCCAATCAAGCAGTGACCGAGCTGCACGTTGCTTAACAAACACGATGAGTTAACATTGTTTAACCTCTAGTCTATGCATCCTCCTGGAAGTTTTTATCTATGGTTTTACTAATCTGTGACAGTTCAACTAATAACTTAAACGTTACGTCTGTGTTGTCTGTGGGAGATAAGGAATTACAGTCCGGCAAGTATAAGTTGGCGGTGGCGATTTGAGGAACTAAAACGGTCATCTTGAAAATTCACTTTCACACTTTCGAGTTCATAGTAAACATCGTTGCGAATAATTTGCTAACTACTGTGCTATCATCATGACTAAAGTGATAAAAAGTGGTACAAGAGAAGCAGTTATAAAAGTACATTGACATTGAACACAGTGGCGCCAAGTTATACTTGCCGGACTGTAATTCATAAACGCTTATTATCTATCAACCCTTTTCATTATTTTTTAACCTTCGATCATAGTTACCCAAATATATCGAGAGGTTTATCTCTTTGTTGCGCGTAAGGTACCTCGTCAATCCTTCTTAGATCATCTACAACATTCTGATAGCTAGTTATACTTATGAAGAGCGAGACAAGCCTATAAATTCAAAAGTAAACCGACATTAGATCCGTACTAAAGCCCAGGAATAAATCTCGGAATTTGTCGTAAGAACTAACGCTGAATAGCAGCAATTTGTACCAACTTAGATAAAATGGAGCCTGATTGTCGGCGAATTTCAAGTATTTTCAACTTATTTGGTGTTTGTGGTTGCTGTGCACCGACCTCAAAGAAGGAGATTCAAGTATTCATGCTTACGTAGTTTTAATTTTCGAATTGAAAGTGTAACAATTGACTTACTTACACATAACTTTAATTAAAGTAATGTATCCTACGCTACAGTTTTATTACATACTTTTTCCCTTGTGTTTTATCTTTTATTTACCGATTACAAAAAAAGCAAGTTATATTTTTCACAATCTACGTTTATATCAGTTTAAGGTAAGAAATAGATAAGAAGTACTTCGCTCTTCCGTATTTTACTACATATTCTTATCACGGTAGTAAGTCACATAAAATTAGTATTTTTCAAGGAAGTAAGAATTACATTTTTTCAACGTACGACTATATGTCGGAGGCCTTTCGGCGGTCTAAAAACTCTGACACTAGGGTTGACCACCTACTCGAACTAACTAACTTTTTTACGTTTATGCACAATGGATGATTGAAAAACTGGACAAATCGACAAGCACTCTCAATAATTCATTAGATTCTAAATACATGCCTAAGCAAAAGCAGAGGCTAGCAAAACTTTGAAAATCGCTGATATGTAATTATTATTCTGCTAGCACTTCATAGCCTGAAATTAGATTCGCTATAGTTGGATAGAGGATTATGTTTTATTGCTGAAAGCAAAACTTTTATGATCCAATCTTTTACTACACCTAAGCTAAAGTTTTATCTTTACCTAAGGCTGAAATTAACCCATAATGGTGTTTATGTTCAACTATACATACATAATATTAAGTGCCTGAATATCTACTAAAACTTATTATATATATGTATATATATTTTAAAATACATTACTATGTAATAATTTACAACTAACACGATCATTAATAATAAAAGCCTAGTTATATGAAACTTAACTGACACAATTAAGTTTTACAATAATCTCGCCTCTCTAATTATAGTAGGTACTGTCAGGGCTTATATTAAAAGCACATAGTAGAGTATGAAATAAGACAGATTTCATTGCGACGTGGCAAAGGCATTCGGTCATTGAAGATCTGCAGTGTAGGATAAGGCGTGACCATCGCGTTTGCTGAATGTGGAGATTTAAAACCCGGAACATAATAAACCAGTAATATGCAGAGGAAATGTATTTATTTTGTATTTTTAAATATCTTTTTAGTTATAGTTATAGTAATAATATCTATCATACATAAATTTGCATGCAATAAGTATAAATAAAGATTCCTTAATTAAGTTGCTAATATAAATAAGTCTGTTACTGCAAACATTTTTCAGCTCAATATTGATTAATTTCGTTAAACTAATAGGTTACTTTATTTTGTATCCACAATAAAAACATATTGAAACAAAATATTTTCACAACGAAATACAATTATTTTTATTAAAATATCCAAAAAATCACAACACCTTTACGAAGTAAATCTATTTTTTTAAGTTTGTTGCCACGTTTATAATGAAGCATTACTCAGTGTAGGTATTATTTATAGTGTTCTACCTAACATCTAACCGGAATAATCGTAAGTTTTCATAACACGTCCAAATTGCGTACTAATCCCAAAAGCCCTTACTGTACTTCCACAACCTAATACATATTACATTACATTATATTAGCTTCATAATTTAAAGTGATTATGTAAGCACTTATTAGCAAGAGGAGTAATTTGTAATGTAATTTGTAAGATGGTGCGTCGGATAGAGATTATTGGGATAGGATTTGATATCTAGCATTTATGGACATTATTTTGGTCTAAGATTGTTTTAGGCAACAACCTAGATATGTCGCAGTCAGACTTATTACTTGTATTCCCATGGGCATCGGAAGATCTAACATGATTTCACAAAGGAAGTCATTTTCATAGTATTTTACTGTATCTCTAATCAACAGACAAAAACAGAAAGTAATTTTATTTTTGGTATATCATTATGTAAGTAGGTACCTACTAAGATGCTTATCAGTAAACCCTTAAATCAGGTTATTAGTGAACCAATTTATTTACAGCTCATTCATTCATTTCTAATAGGTCATCCCTGGTGCCTAGAGGCCTCAGACATGGTCTAACGTTTGAAGCAACCGGGAGCGACTGCTTAACGCGCCCTCCGAAGCACACAGCCACAATACAAACAGTTCAAGACTTTTTTTAAGCAGACAGTTGAATCAATGGTAAAAATGTCCGAAAAATCCTAAGTTATCAACATTCATCTCAAAAACGTAAAATGACAATTTGTCAGCGAGCAATCATCTCATTTTTATTACATGGTTGTCTTCACAAGGAAACTCGGGTATCATAATAAGTCTACAGAAGTTTACGAAAGTTGATCTTGTAATGCTGTGTACAGACGAGGCGACTGCAGGCTTAAATTACTCATTATACGTGGGCGTAGCGCTCGTAGCGTAGGTTAGTTAAACGATGTTAACTCATTGCTATAGTTAAGTAACGTGGAGCTCGGGCCCTACTGGGTTGGGTGGCCGATAGTAACATTTGTATCTTAGCGCTGCCGTGCTTCAGAGGGCACGTTAAACTATCGGCACTAGTTGTTTCAATCGTTAGACCATGTCAGTGACCTTGATGCGGTCTAAAAACTCCCGACACCAGGGTTGGCCAACCTACTCGAACGTACTTATTTTACACTACGCGACGTAAAGCAACCAATATGGTAGTTCACTTGACGTGTGTCTTTGTCATATCGGCGCATCCCATGCCAAAAACAAGGTCGCACTTCGTCGCATTACATCGCGTATTGATTAAAGCGATTACGTGGGACCATAGCGTAGGACAAAAGTACAAAGGTATTAGATTTTTACACGCGATGTCTTGTTTATCGGTTTCGTCCACGTTAAACTAATCAATCAAATGTAATCAAATCAAATGTTATCAAATACAAATTTATTCATATAAGATACTGCCTCCGACGGAAAGAGCTGGACGATTTTAAAAAGGATTGGAAGGAGTTGGCTATGGAAAGACATAAATGGAAAGAACACAGTTAATTAGACGCAAACTAAACTATAAGCTTGTATTATGAAATCTAACTAACAGATACTCGTACTACAAATAGCTTAAAGAAAATGAATGACAAGTGTTTTTTTTTTTTGTAAAAAGAACAAAGGTACATTAAAAAACAAGAGAAGATCTTTTATATTCTTTTTTAAAAAGTCCAGTTCAAATCGATCCTTTTTGTACTGCAACTTGTTTCACAGATTGATTTAATGATAAGGAACTAATGGGTTCTTGTAGAGTGCAAGATAAGTTATCAGGGCGCACAGACTGAGCAAGAAATAAAACAGATTTTACTCATTTTATTTTATTCAGCATCATTCGCAAGTGTGTTATGAAAAGCTCGATTGATGTATATTTTTATTTATAACATGCGGTTCTACCCGCGTTGTACCCGCTCCCGAGGTAATTTCGGGATAAAATGTATCCCATGTGTTATTCTGATGTATAACCTATATTACTGTAATGTTTCATCCAAATCCGTTCAGTAGTTTTTGCGTGAAAGAGCAACAAACATACATATAGCCATCTTTAGAAACTTTCGCATTTATAATTATTAGTATTAGTAGTCTAGGATTAATAAGTCTATAAACTTTGTTAGTGCGGTAGTAGTCACAGAATCTCACAAAATGCAGACCAGTAATTCTGCAGTATTTATGCATATGTTTTAACCGACTTTAAAAAGGCGATTCTAACTTTATCGTGCAAATATTCTTTGAATTTGCCTTCCTTATTTAAAAAGTATTTGCATGTAACGTCCCATTGTTGGGCAAAGACCTCTCATCTGACTAACGACATCAACACAATGAATAGGAATAGTAACATAATCTGTTTTTTTCCACAAGTTTCTTAGTATTTTTTTTAACTTTATCCTGCAATACTTAATTATATTTAATTTGAATATTCTTTGATGTTGTCCCCTAGTCTGTACGCACCTTAACGTAATCTGTCATGAGACAAACAGCGGCGGGGTGAGGCGATGAAAAATGCAAAAAACTTGGAAATGGGTCGCGTACATCAAAAGACAGCTTAAATAGCCTAGTGGGGGCTTGTGACGTCACCGTAGGTCGCTTGAAGACACGTCACGATTACTGTACTGTACTAGATAAAAAAGTAAAGTAAATATTAGCCTATTTTACTATTAATTGCAACGTACGTTAATGTCATTATTATTTATTTAAAATACTATAGACTCCGTCGTACGTAAGTTCCCGTTTAAATAAATAATAAATTATTAGCCTGTAATATCTCACTGCTCGGCAAAGGCCTCTCATCTCAACGAAGATATCAGAACAGTGTGTGATTACGCCTAATCCTCCTCACTGTACTGATATCTTCGGTGGGATGAGACGCCTTTGCCCAGCAGTGGGACATTACAGGCTGACACTTTTTTATATTGTACTGTAGACTACTTTTAGCTACATCAAATAGTCAAACTTTTCATGCCTTAATTCTGTCCCGAACAGGGAAATAGCGGGTAAAATCGCTGGTGATCACAAACAATTTATATTTATAATTAATTTAATTAAATACAGAGAAAATTTTCTTCCCAACAACATTAAATGTAAGCACGCGACTCCACATAATATGAGAAAATAACGTAATCGCGATCTACAAAATTTTCACACTAACGCCATCTATTATCGGGTAAAATCACCGCGCGAAACAGCTAGTAATAATATAAATTAGGAGTCGCCTACATGTCACACTCAAGAAAGATCTTCAAACACAACTTCCAGCCACGGTAGGCATATACAAAGTTTCTAGAACCGAAATTCATTAACAAATTGTTACCAAGTGAGATTTACCTACGTTACTAATTATTGGAGAAAACTTTGTCCGTCAGTTGACACTGTTATATTATTAAAAGTTATCATTTATCGGTAACTAGCTGTGACCGCGGTTTCACCCACAGCGCACCCGTTCCCGTAGGAAATACGGGATAGATAGTATCTTATATCCGTCTCCTGGTTCTAAACTACCTCCCCACCAATTTTCAGCCAAATCGGTTCAGCCGTTCTCGAGTTATAAATAGTGTTACAAACACGACTTTTTATATTATATAGATTAGGTACATTCCATTGTTTGAAACATTATAGGTAGTACTGTTAATGGTCACAATTAACTTAACCTAAAAAGCCGTGACTCTTTATTCTGTAAGTCTGAAATAAGCCAGTCTTATGGACTAACAAGGCAGTCTAAAGACGGTTGACTATTGTAGGCTAAGGCTTTAGCTAAAATATATTGAAAATAAGGCAATTAAGGCACAAGTTCAAACTTCAAATCATTTGTACTAATAATCATGAGCTTAACGTAATGTAGGTGTTATTTAATTTTACACACTCAAGTAAACGCTTCGGTGGTCTAGTGGTATGTGCACTCGCCTGCCTAGACTGAGGTCCTAGGTTCAATTTTTGTGTCGAGCGAAAATATGTTTCCTACTTTTCAAACATGGCTCGAGTTTGAGATCACCAACCCGCATTTGGCAAGCGTGGTGATTATGCCTAATCCTCCTCACTGTACTACCTTCAGTGAGATGAGATGCCTTTGCCCAGCATTACAGGCTGAAACTACTACTACTACTCAGTTAAAACAAGGCATATTAAAAGTAAAGTTCTAAACAAAACCAGGCGCAAGTACTAGTACAAAAAGCAATTAAATCCACGCCAGCGTTACAACTTTATAAGTACATCTAATTGCTATGTGGTCTGCTAATTTCCTAAACGATTTCATATTCGTGAAATTACTTCGAGAATGGAACTCGGAGAATTTATTATAATATCATACTTGAGCGTTGTGTGTGTGTTCGTACGCATCTGGCTTCGTCTTAACAAGTATTTGGAAGGTAAAAGATGTTCCTCATATTTTCAACCGCCTTCAAAAAACAAAGGAGTTTCAGAATTCGGATGTATGGTTGTTGTGTTTGTTACCTGATATCTCCATGGTATATGAACCGATTTTGATAATTCTTTTGCTATAAGAAAGGACAATAAATAACTAATAGGACCCGTTTTAAATTGAAGACGGATTTTTGCTTGAAAATGTTATTTTAGGCAATCCTACTAATATTATAAATGCGAATGTTTGTGAGGATGTAGTATGTATCTTTGTTACTCTTTCAAACAAAAACTTATGAACGGATTTAAATGAAGCTTGACAGTTATATAGGTTATACATCAGAATAACACATGGAATACATTTTATTTCAACATTTCTGAGGGAACGGGTACAACGCGGGTAAAACCGCGGGGCGCTGCTAGTTAAATATAATCACATCTTTAAAACAAAAAGTCAGGCAAATCACATGAGGTATCGGGTACAAATAATACCTCGGATTAAACGGATCATGTTTGTGACACAAGCTGTACTCTAACGTAGTGAAATGTGAAGCGCAATCATCGTAATGTACCCGATCTACTGCGATAGATATTTGAGAGCTAAATTACGGACTCAGGCACGCATCAAGGATGTCGTCGTTAAATAATTCTCTATTGTTCAAAATTGGGTTAAATTCTGAGCAAATTATAGATTGATTTTCATAGACACTGTGTCAATAATAGTCTATGAAATAATATATGAAGTTGGACTTAGAAAGTCTTCTAGTCTATGAAAATATCTCTATTTTTTTAATTGTCACAAAATGTGGATCAATGTCGTCAATTTTCCAGCCAAAGACGATTTCTCCTGAAGAGGAAAAAGGTTTAGTGATTTTATTTAATCCTTAATCTCTAAACGTTTTTCCTCTTCAGGAGTAGTCGTCTTCAGTTGGAAAATTGACGACAATAAAAAAATAGAGTATAGTTTAACAGTGTCTTGTGTTCTATAAAAATATACGGAAAAGCGAAAACTAGAGACAAGACGTCTTTTTTGTAGTTGCTATATAGGTACCGACAATTTCAATACCTACAACCGAAATACCTTCTTCCTGTTTACCTTTTTAAAAGTCGAAAACACAACATTTAAATCAAGAACTCGATTCTTTTTTAAATTAATCTAAGGAATGCTGCTCACGTTGCGTTCGGATACGTCTCTGTCTTCCACATTCATTCGTTCTCATTTCCTATTCAAATGAAATACCGAATTTCTGTTCGCCGGTTAATTGTTTATATGTAACAAACGCGCTTGCCGTGTGACACCTTTATTCGTATCCATACTGTGTATCCGCTGTAACGGTGTAATGCCCTCAACCAAATATGTGAAGCCCCCTTTGTGTTAAACCGCGTCTCTTTAGTTCAACCATAACTATTGTGTTCGGATACATTATGCACGAATCTAACTTTAATGACGGTCGGAAGTAAAATGTCAACAAATAAAATGAAGGAATAATAATATCAAAGAAAATTACTTTCTCGAGCGAAAATTGTATCCTAAATACGTGAACGTGCTTAATTATTCCTCCAAAATATCTTTTAACAAACTCTTGAGTTATGTTATCGAAAACAAAGTCTCATTAAAATACATAAAAGGTATTCTTAAAAAATGTTTCGGGGAAAATATTTCTTCTTATAATTATGTAGAAAAGCTTACAGAAGGTCGCCAAAGAATTGCGTGGGGCCTATTAACGATTTCAATATACAATTAAAATTTTTTGTTGAGTGCTACGCACGCCGGTTACGTATTTAACTGCTATAGACTGAAGCCGCCATACATTACCGCGATAGATACCAAGCGATCCGCGCGCTGTGAACACACCACAAAGGATTTAATACTCTTTTTAAATATTACGTCAGTGATTTGTCAAATGGTTTGAAAATGGAATTGTGTTGATTTTTAAAGGTAAGTTTGACGTTTTTATAGCGGGAATGTGTATTTTATATCAGCCGATAACCTTTTGTTTTTTTTGTAATTTAATTAAACAAAATAAATTCTTAGTGTGAAAAATTAAATAGTTGGTCAGTTTAATATTAATATAAAAATAATTTCCACATTTTTGGTTATTTACTAGTAACAATGATATCACTAATATGTATTATCAAAATTGATTATTTTGTAAAAAAAACTATAATTTAATAAATTTTACTTACGCAATTCCCAAAAGCTCTCTAAATTCTGCTTAAACTTTAATAATATGCGTTAATTCTTTTAAAAACATTTTGGAAGCTACCTAAAAATCTAGGTACTAAGCTTAAAAGCTAGGTCTTAACGAGCAAGCACTAAAACAGGTGTATCATAAAATATTCACGGCGATGTCGCGACCGTATCGATCCGGTGGCCCACTTTGTGTCAGCCGAAACAATATAACATACACGTTTACTTCAATTAGATATATCTATCTGATTAAATAACTAACGGTACCTCAGTTTTACGCCCGTTACTGTGGGAATTTCGGGATGAAAAGTATCTAGAAAACTGCTTCGTGAAGCTATCTGTCTATTGGTGAAATCCCCATGCAAATCTGTTTAGTGTTTTCTGTGTGATAGGTCGTTGGAAAACTTTAAGGGATTTTTGTATCTTAGTATAACTATTCCCAGTGGCTATGACTGAGTTTTGTAAAAAAAATATATAACCATTTATTTGTAAGCGTCCTTGACATTGAACTTGTTTTCTACGAGTCGGTGAACTGCAGAGACAATCAATGTTTGAAAATTTGATATGAGTGTGTGTGCATGTGTGTGTGTGTGTGTGTGTGTGTGTGTGTGTGTCGGTCTGTCTATTAAACTCACAGTGCTGCAGCTTGTGTTATGTAGGTGGAGGCAAAGGAACTCTCTCCTATGACGTTTTTGTATTTTTTTACTGGAAACGGTATAAACTCTTTATAAATAAAAATGAATAGCATAACTTCAGAACGACTGCACCAAATTGGATGATTCTGTTTTATATAAGAAAATAAGTATCAAAAATCTCGAAATTCCTACAGGAACAGGGGGGGTTCGGGGGGTTCGGGTGAAACCGCGGGACACAGCTAGTGTAATCGATAAATAAATCGAAGTAAAAAGAAAGATATTTTTATCTTCAGGCCAAATTGGTTATGTACACTTAACATGGAAACTAGATTACATATTATCTATCGTCTTTTGATCGACAATCACCATTATACGTGTCTCAATACAATTTTCAAAATCAAAACCATCACACTTGTTTCCAGGTCCAAACATGTATATCCTCCTACTCCTGGCACTGGCCACGGCCGCATCCTCGGAGGAGGTAGCTCCAGGGTCTTCCTCAGAGATCATCATCAACGGGACCTGCTACTCCATCTCCCAAGTCTTGGAGTTCAACGCCCCTTTCAGGAAACAAATCGTCATCCACAAAATAGCCATCCAAAGATCAGACAACAAACTCTACTACACCTTCGAACCAGAAATCACTGATCCAGAATACTTCAAAATAGGTTTCATTGGTCTTGACAACCAGAATATATCAGGGATCATATCAGCACAAAATTTGACTCTAAATTTTGGTGCCTTTGATATAGATCAAAATAATGGAATCATCTACCTAGGAGGAGACGATGGTGTTTTTAGTCTTGATGTAAATAACAATAAGCTTGGTCCTTACAGTAGTAGAGGCGACTCTATCCGATACATTTTCTATAAAAACAATGTATACTTCTCCAAATATGAAGGCAAAGGAATCGTAGTCAAAAAAGGTGATAACTTTCACACGCTTCTTGAAAATCTACCCATAAAAATGTTTGTCATTAACAAGTATGATATCATTGTGTTTCTAACAAACTTTGGACTTTTTGTTGGAAAAGAAGGCAATATGCGTAGGATATCTCAAAACGCTTTCTTTAGAGGTCTTGCCATGGATTTAGATGGTAACATCTATGCTTGGTGGATTGATGGTATTTACAAGGTTTTTGTAGATAAAACTGTGCATGATGCTAAGATTGAAAAACTCGCTGATTTACCTTCGATTGGTTCCTTGACGTTTGATAATGAAAATAACATTTTGTTCACTGTTGATAAAGGTTTGTATCGGTTGAAGGCGAACTGTACCTTGACCTAAGTTATAGGTGACGTACTAGATGATTTCGTTCGTCGAATGCGAAATGCGGTGACCGAAAAAATACAGTATTACGGCTGTTCAAATCAAATCAAATAATTTATTTATATAACACACTGTTAATTACACCCAAACTAATTTCTATGCTTGTATTACGAAATGTAAAATTCGACCATGTCGGAGGCCTTTAGACGGTCTAAACACTGCGCCATCCGGGTTGGTCACAAACCTAATAAATGATGACCTAATGAACGAAATAAATGATGAACGACTAAGTGATACTAATACAAATACCTTAAACTAACATACATATTATAAACAAACTAAAAAGTAGGTTGGTTTAAGCAGCTGTTATCTAAATAGGTATTCAAAATTGGACCGTCTAGTGCAAGGACGTCTTTCGCTGACCGAAGTAGATAGAAACAAATTCGGCGAACGAATTAATGTAATTATTTCATATTTATTGTATGTGATTATTTGATACGCACAATGTAAATAGTATTTAGTTATTATTGTTTGTATAATTTCACTAAAAAATATTTTAATTCAAAATTTAAACTTAAAAATAAACTGCCAATAACGACTTCGTAAATTTATGGCGTCAGACCTATTACGCGATATGATTGGACAATCTAAAAATTCAAAATGGCGACTAATCTACAATTTTTTTAAATACTGGTTAGTAATTAGTTTTAATTTAAGTTATTAGCCGCGTACCCACCTAGCGCACGGGCTCGCGAGCCAGCCATCATAAGTCGTGTATATTCAGCTGCAGCTATTTTCCTAGCTTCGCGCGCGAGCCAAAACATAACCGTACCCACCTAACACACAGCGCTCACCGAGGCACCTTTGAGCGCGTCAAGTTTACCGACAACAGATGGCTCGGGGCCGAGCCGTGCTCAGCCGAGCAAACGCGCGCCCGAGGCAGCCCGAGGCACGTCCACACCAGCCGAGCATTTGGCTCGCGAGCCATGGCTCGCGAGCCTGTGCGCTAGGTGGGTACGGTTATGTTTTGGCTCGCGCGCGAAGCTAGGAAAATAGCTGCAGCTGAATATACACGACGTATGATGGCTCAGCCTGCCTCGCGAGGCGGCCTCGTGTAAATTGAACAAAACTACTGAGGCTGGCTCGCGAGCCATGGCTCGCGAGCCACGGCTCGCGAGCCTGTGCGCTAGGTGGGTACGCGGCTATTAATTACACTAAATTTATGAAGCTTTAAGAAGACAAAAAGTACAAAAAAGTACCTGTGATTGAACAAAAACTATTTACCACGTGTCTGAATTCATTCTGGAGAGCACTATTGCTTTACTCACTAGTACTGTAGCTATAATGCAGAATATACTTAAGCTTCATTGAATAATAGAAATAAATTACTTTAAATTGTTATATCGTTTTATTTATAAAGTTTTGAAGTCATTTTCCTGTTGACTCTACTATAACTACTCCTCCGAGTGCGTAGATTCCAATCTAAACGTATGAACTATGTAATCGTCGCGTTGGCGAACTGCGGGTAACGTCAGAGTATAACATCATCTTTTACGTATGCTCCTATATAAAGATATGTGTAATGTGTTGAGGCACCCAAAGTTTTTTGATAACCCTATCCTTTTAGATGCTGCGTAATGTGTAAGAGGTGCCTACCTACGTTTGTATGTATACTAATATAATGAATCGCAAGAGTTTGTTTTTACACGCTTTATATTAGCTTCACTTGTACGTTTGTAAACGACTCCTTAGGGCGCGATTTTAACCCACTTTTAACGGCCAGATTTCATTCAAACTTAGTAGACTTATCGAGGACCGATGACGATACACTAATTTGATAAGATTAAGGCGTGTTTTTTAGTTTTTAAATTGTTTGAACACGTTAATTTTAGGAACTACCAATGCGATTTGAATAATCCTTTTTGTGATGTAAAGGTACACCCGAAGGTTATATTAGAAAGGTTATAGACTATTTTTCATTCTAAAACCTTCCACGGGAACTAGTACAACGCGGGTAATTCTACGAGGCGCTGCTAGTACTCATAAAATAAAGTGATAGTGTTACAAACTGAGTTGAATTTCTATATAATATTTGAATGGACTTATAGATATATTTAGATATTTTTATAATGACTTTTCTCGGAACGTCATGTTCCTCAATACAAACAGGTAAAGTATCATTTAACTAAAAATAGATTGAGGGTAAAATTGACCTTTGGAGTGTGAAAAGGGTTCGTGGTTAAGGTTGAGCACCGCTGGCCGAAGAACAATTATATCGAACATTGAACACAAGGTTAGCTCTAATAAAATTAATTGCTCTGTGAGTTTTAACGTTTCCGTTCGTTAAGAAATTGATCTAACTTTTTAATGGGTTAATCTTAAATTTAGATAGAATCTATTAGTCTATCTATTAGTGGGAGGTTATCTATTAGTTAGATATAATTTAATATAGCAACTAAGAGATGTTAGTTCATTGCGATTGTTAAGCATCGTGCAGTTCAGTCCTTATTTCGATGGGTGACCGATAGTGGTATTCCTATCGTCATTTCTGTCGGGCCTGGTAGTGCGAAGTACTTAATGCGTTAATTTTACCCTGTAATGTTCCTCTGATGGGCAAAGGCCTCTCATCTCACTGAAGATATCAGTACAGTGGGGGGTAAGGCGTAATCACCGCGCTTGCCTAATGCGGGTTGGTGATGTCAAACCTGAGCCATGTTTGAAAAAAGGAAACATGTTTTCGATCGACCCGGGAATTGAACCCAAGATCTCAGTCACATAAGTCATGTGCCTCATACCACTAGACCACCGAGGCGTATTGCGTTCCAATTCTTTTTATTTCGAGAACACACTTACATTTGATTGAAAAAACCGAAATTGTAACCGAAATAAATCTCACTCACTTGTTAAAAATTCTTTGTGTTACAGTTCTTTACTCTTAATTGAATAAAAAGTTAATTATTCATCGTATAGCTCAAGTGCAGTTCATTGGCGATTCTCTTTGAATGATCAAAGGTTGACTGCGAGAGTTAATCTGAATCCGAGTAAGGGTTTACATATGATATTCAACAGCGAAATTCAAAAGTAAGTATATACATAGATAGCACGATTATGTCATTGTAACAATAAAAGTGGATTTTCTATCTGAACATACCGATTTTCCGACGGCAGGTTAATCAATCAGTCCCGTTTGTGCAATCGTTAGACCATATCTGAGGCCTTAAGGCGGTCCTAAATAGTCGACACCAGGGTTGGTCACTAAAGTACACGAACTTACTTACTTTTTATTGAAATAGAATCAGCGAAGACTTTTTTTTCAGCGAAGATATTTTGTTTATCTATGGTGGTTGTTTCTTTCTAAATGTAAGGCATATGAAACCGGATATTATAAAGAATCTATCTATCTAATAGTCTTTTTAAACTTTCGCGATTTATACACATTATTAACGTATTACACGTAGTAACTATTAAGTAATCTGTGGTATTACTACGTGTTTTCGCGGCACACAAGTGGTGCAATCCATTCGAAACGTCGGGAAATCAAAGTAAGTGTTTTTACTTACTAAAACAACTTATCTAATGTTTGCTTGTTTCAATGCAGTTATACTGACTGTTCGTTTTCTATGCACGGGGTCGTAAATTGATTAGTTTTATTCGTGTTTCATCCACCGCAGTCTAACTCTAAAACTAAAATGCACCGCACATGCTTTTAACCCTATTCCAGTATCTCTCTTTTACATTTCATGGATTTCTTTGAGTTTCAAAGCCCGTAATCCTTTTGAGGTCACTGAACTGTAAATTAGTATTTAAATTCTGATTGCTGCTTTGATATGTGTTGGTTTAATGGTATGTGGCTCAGGGCACATTCGCTTTGAAAAATTTGATCGTTTAGAAGAGTTTTTTCATTTTGAATGTACGAGCATTTGGTTTGGTTTAGTAGATTAATCTTTTTGTGTTAGCTCGCTTCAAATGGCACAAGGTCATATGTATTTTATTTGATGGCGCATTCATAAGTTTAAAAAACAAATTACGAAGAAGTTTATTTGTGTAAGGATTGTGTTATCTATTTTATTCTATCTATAAGCAACCAAAAAGGTCATTATTTTTTAAACCACTTCAAAGTAACAAACTTTCTCTAGACAGACAGAAGCCTCTAAAAATTGTCATTCATGTCTCTTCACTTACGGTTCTATTGAAACATGTTTTCTGCTTTTCAAAACATAGCTCGGGTTTAAGATCATCAACCCACAATGGGCAAGCGTGGTGATTACACCTAATGCTCTTCACTGTACTAATTTTCTTCAGTGAGATGAGAGGTCTTTGCCCAGCAGTGAGACATTACAGGCCTTCTACAATCCTTTTTTCTCTTTGACTTCGGACGATACAAAAGTCCGAGAACAAACAGACTAAAGTTCTTCGTCTGCTAAACCCAAAAAACAACATTAATCCGACTAACGCTAATGAAAGTAGATAATAGAACAAGTATACACAATGTACAATCTTTTTTCGTAGTTGGTTTATAAAATATTCAAGTTTGAATTACGCGCTTTATTTCGGAGGTTGTTAATGAAACAACGAATAAATGAAGTTGCTATAGAGATAGTACGCTCAATTGTGCTCCCGAAAAAGTAAATTAGATTTATATGTAAGAGAAAATAAGAGTACACGGAAATACATTTCGTTCTCACTTAATTCTTAATTCAAATGCTAAAAAACTTCACATCTACGCAATGTGAAGGTAAATATAATAATGACTTCTAGCTTAAGCTTTCTAGTTGTACTTACGCCGAAACAGAGATGGAATATAATCGAGTTTAGAATAATTTTGTTGTACTACTCCTCACTGTACTGATATCTTCAGTGAGATGAGAGGCTTTTGGCCAGCAGTGGGACATTACAGGCTACTTTACTTTTTACTTGTAGGTGGGCCTAAGAGAATAAAAATTCGTAGCCCCGTAGCAAAAGGAAATTTCCGTAGCAATCGTAGCTCGGACGATCTATCTACGTAGCGTTGGAAATGTTTGTAGCAGCCTTCGTAGCCAAAGCTACGTAGCATAGTGGACAAATTGTAAATGTTAAGCAACGTTAACAAACATAAAAATTAAACGCTATCGTTCAATTACGAAGATATTTTTCGAAGAGTTTAGGTACTTTAAGATAGCAATTTTTGGAAATAAACATTTTGTATTTGTTACGTATTGAATTACATTACATGAATGGATGCGTACTTTATACTAAGTGATATTAAGTTGTGAAGAAAAAAACGTTAGTGTATTTTTTAAGTGAAATGAGATACAGACTTATTTTAGGTAAATTTTTCGCAAAATTTTGACCGACAAGTCTATCAATCAATCAAGGTTTTACATAAACAGATACGTGAAACCCAGCCGCTGATTTCACTTCACTATCTCTTATATTCTAAAATGTCTAGAAACTAGTTGAACGCGACTGAAACCCCAGGGCGGTGCTAGCAGAGTATTAATGTTACATTTTAGCTGTATTCTTTAACAATGCATTATACCACGCGCCGACATTCGTGCCCCGAATGTTACGGTTATGTACGCGCGTTTTTTAATAAAAACAAACGAATTGATACATTATTTATTTGGGTACTAGCTGTGCTTCCCAGTTTCACTTACTTTATGCTTTTTTTAGTAGAAATTATGGGATAAAAAGTATCCTTAAACCTCCAATATAATAATTCTGTCCATTGGTAAGACTTTTATAAAAATTACTAGTCGCGCCTGCGGTATTACCCGCGTAGTAGCCGTTTCTGCGGGAATTTCGGGATACAATGTCCCATGTGTTATTCTGATGTATATATAACCTATATTGCTGTAAGTTTCATCCAAATCAAACGTGAAACATACATACATACATCCATCCTCACAAGCTTTCGCATTTATAATATTAGTGTTATATTTATATTTCAAACCCGAGCTATTTTTGAAAGGTAAATCGGAAGCATGGTGGATCGACCAAGGAATATTCGGGTCTGGAATACTCCTTAAAAAGCTGTTAGTTAAGCGTCGTTGACACCGAGCAAGTTTACGAGCTTTTCGTAATACGCGAAAACTAAAGTGCATTAAAATTACCTAAGTTTTAAGTAACTCGTAGCTTTAATGCTTACAGAAGTACATTCGTTATCATTAGTGGTTCGTAATAATATTACATTTTTGTACAAAAACCGCTTTACAGCGGGAGTGTACAATAAATAATATAAATTGAGATATTAAAGCGGAGTAATAATTGTATTATCAAGGGCTTTTGAGGCGATACTTAAACACGTTATACCAAATTGTAGGAGAAATTTCTTAATTATGTTCTAGGCTTCGTGTTTTTGATGGAAATTGTTTTGGGTTATTTGACTTTAGGATGTTGGGTCTATTTAAATTAACAAGAGATATATGCCTGTTACTATGTAGCGAGGTTAATAGAACGTGAATTACGAAGTTAAATAAATAAATATAAAATAAATATACCCGGACAAATTCACTCACGGTTAATTAGACCCAAACTAAGCTCTAAGCTTGTGTTATGGAATATAACTTACTGATACTACTACATATACATACACAAATACTTTATAAGAATATATAATTGACACCCAGACGTCGTCGCCAACAGCTATGTCTTCACATATTGTTGACTCCGGGCGGGAATCGAACCTGCACCCCCGACACAGTAAGCGCTCTCACTGCCATTGTGCCAACGGGCTTGTCAATGTATTATATATTCATCTTAAATTTCGCAATGTCAATGTCATGCTCTGAACTAAAAAAATACATTTAATCGTGTACTTAATGATCATTATATTTTTCAGTGTATGTATATTTAACTTTACATAGAGAATATATATATTATTATGTAAACGTGTAGTATATGTAATTAATGATTGCCAAATTATTAACAGCGCACATACTCGTAATACCACAGATTACTAAACAGTTACTTCGTAACAGATACTTCACTCTGAAGAAAATGTTCAATACCTACTGCTATAATTGCCTACTCCGTCGCGTCAGCAACCGCTGCACGCTAAAATGTGCCTATATGCTCAAGCGTACAGTTGTGATTGCTTCGCACCGCGCGATCCCGCAGCAATCGCAGGGCTGCCTCTTCGATAAAATTAAATTGGCGACGCATCGCTAAACTAATATTCTAAAACAGAGCTACGTAGTAACTATTTAGTAATCTGTGGCTTCGCTTGCGGCAACCACACTGAATTGGGCCCCAGAGGGCCCGAGACCGCTCGGCCGGGCGGTAGGTAATTATAGCGCGCAAGTACATACATGGAGTGACGGAGCCCTGGTAATACCCTGAATGATACAAATTTAATGATTACCTTTATTTCATTTGTTTAAATTTGATAAACTTAAATAAATAATGATTTAATGATTATTTTTTAAATATACAGAGCAAATAAATGTATTTTAGTCAGTATTTAGTCATTTGAAAAACCTAAATACGTTGTTATTTTACTTTAATAAGTGTATTTTGAAATAACACTTTAATTCCAAGTCTAACTAAGTATATTTAATGAAACCATTTATCTGCGAGCGCAGACTCGTTAGTTAGAATTAAGAATTTTTATAACAAATTCTTTAAGTTTTTGATGTTAATATTTCTAATGTTTACTTTTTGATATTTCTTTTAATTTTTTGGTAATTAACTTTTTGTTTGCAGACTAAAGCAATAAGCGAGAAGACTTGTGTTTTTGTTATTTTAATGAGTAATTATGAAGCACTTAAGTGATGGTAGTTCACTTTAAAGACCAATTAGGTATAGTAGTAGATAGTGTTTTCTTGTGTACGATACTAATATATATATAGATAGTGTTTTCTTGTGTAAATAGATAAGTAAATAAAGAAATAAATATATAATACTTTCTACGGATAGTAGTCGTTACATGAGCCATGTCAGAGGCCTTTGGCGGCTTAATAACTCTGACACCAGGATTGGTCAGGGTGACCATCCACTCGGTGAAGAAGAAGAAGAAGAATAAAAAAAAATATACAGGACAAATTTACACACGGTTCATCAGACCCAAAGTAAGCTCTAAGCTTGTATTATGGAATTGAACTGACTAATACAATTACATATACATAAACAATTACTTTATATGAATACTAGCTTTGCCCCACGGTTTCACTCGCAAAGTTCCCGTTCCCATGGGAATTTCGGGGTTTTTATTACTTATTATTATCTTATTCCTGACCAAGATAAATAAAATTATAAAGGAATCATTATAATCGGTCCAGCCGTTCTTAAGTTATAAATGGATATAACTAACACGACTTTCTTTTATATATATAGAAGATTATCATATTATCCAACTGAACCTAATACTTATAATTACTGGCAACACACAAAATATTATATTACATGTCATTAACACGGTATAATGTTGCCATATTAAACTCTGTACTGAAAAGCATGATTAATGTGACACGTAACGCCGAATCAAATGATAATCAAGTTGGTTTGAAATTCAAGCTATTGTTTATATTATAACATATTAATTACGACTAAAATTAATCATTTGTGTTGTTGTAGGTGCAGTCAGTCTCGGTTGTGTCAATCGTTAGACCATGTCGGAGGCCTTTGGGCGGTCTAATAACACCGACACACGACGATAAATATCTTAAATTAACCATCTTAAAATAAACAAATATAACTTAAAATAACCATCTCGAGAAAAAGAAAAACCGTCCAAGTGCGAGTCGGACTCGCGCACGGAGGGTTCCGTACTTTAAAAAACGGCAAAAAATAAAACAAATATTCTAAAAAAAATTAATTTGTTTTAGTATTTGTTGTTATAGCGGCAATAGAAATACATCATCTGTGAAAATGTCAACTGTCTAGCTATCACCGTTCCTGAGATACAGCCTGGTGACAGACGGATGGACGGACGGACGGACGGACAGTGAAGTCTCAGTAATAAGGTCCCATTTTTACCCTTTGGGTACGGAACCTTAAAAACGACTTCTTACACTTCGTTTCATCCCTAAATTCCCAAAGGAACGACTTCTATACAGGTAACACCGGGTGCTAGTTATCATAGAAAATACGATAACAATCCTGTCAATAAGTAAATAGAGTTGAAAAGCGAAACTTCTGACATTTCAGATTCCTTAACTTCACAAATGTTACTTCCGTTTTTGTGAGAAACCGATGGAGACAGTAGATCTATGAATGGATAGAACTCACTTGTTTAATGCGACAATTTTTATAAGTACATGCTATTAAATTATAAGTTAAATAACTGAACAAACTAAATAAGAAGCTTACCGTTAAGTTGACTGCCGTTTTTAAATAAGTAAACAATTATTAGTCTTAAGTTAAAGTTCGATATAGGGTTGTTGCAAACGGTTGGTTATTGTAACATACGTTCGTTATAAAGTTCACGATCTTTTCGCCGTTAAATATGTCTTTATTAAGTTAAGTTTAAATACAAAGAAGCTTTAGATTTAACAGACATAACTTAACTAACTGTTTGTTAAAGTTATTCGGGCCTGTAGAAAGACACAATTTTGAAGTCACTGGAGCTTGGGCGGGGATGCAACCCGCCTTTATACCATTTGAATTAGACACTAGCCTTATTGCTTCGGAGGGCACGTTAAGCCGTCGGTCCCGGTTACTTTCTACGGATAGTAGTCGTTACATGAGCCATATAAGAGGCCTTTGGCGGCTCTATAACTCTGACACTGGTCAGGTTGACCATCCACTCGATGAAGAAGAAGAAGACTGCCTTATTCATAAACGCTCTCTAACTAAAACACTGTTAGTGAGTGTTTTGTCTCTTTTGCTCTTTGGAAAATAGCGTATGTCAGAAAGGGACAAACCATTTGATAGCTAAAATGCGGCTAGTAAGCGTTATGAATAAGCCCTTTAAAGCTCAAACAACAGCACATCTTAAAGAAAAAAGCAAACCAAACGAATTGAGAACAACAAACCTCCTTCTAAACTTAGTTAACAAAATGCACGTCCATATTGTTAAACTCTTCCCCCCCCGTAACACCTAGTCCATTGCTCCGTAAACAAACGCAGTAAACGCGATCTAATCAGATCTATGTGTAATAAAGTCTATAGAAACCTGAAGCATCTCAACTTTTTCGTTACAAATGAATTCCTTTCTGAGAAGCGCGTGACTCGCATGATCTAACCGAACCGTGTATTGTGGGACCCGTGAGCTGCGAGGGATGGGCTTGAAATAACGAAGTTATTTTCATATCGTTATTGGTAATTAAAATTAAGTAGTAGTGCTCTGTGATTAGTCTTGCGAATTCATCGTTGAGCATGCACCTTCTGTTCGTTTCAAACAGAATTTTGGGATAAAAGAATTCAATAATTTTGTATGGTGTTTGTACGTATATACAAAGGTTGTACGCCTATAAAATTTTGCTTACTTTAGTAAAAAGTAAGTACATAAGTATGATCGTGTAGGTTAGTGGCCAATCTTACTTTATATATACCTTGTAGATAGTCAAGCGTAATATGGTCTTAGCGAGACTGAATCAACTTTTCATCAAAAGTCAACAGCTATTTGAGCTGTGCTAGTATGGCGGCCTGTTTAACCACCGTACTCAGAGACGCTCATCAAATGGACAATTATCTAATTGACGTAATTTTTCATACATTACATGTCAGAATCACTCGTTAAATCGTTACTAAGGAAGCATTTGACGTCTCTGAGTACGACGGTAAAGTAAGTACATTAACCTGTATTGAGCCATTGCCGAGAAAATATATCTTCTACGCACTGAAGATACAGGCATAGAGAGTAGGATAAGAGTAGGAGCCTGGTCTGTTACTTAAAAAAGAAATATCAAAATCTACTCTACTAAATCAAAATAATATGAAGTATTAAACGAAAAATACAAAAGTTTAAACATGAAAAAAATATTTTAAAAACATAATATTTTAAACTTCATTCCCTTATCACAAAGTACATCACTAAGGTTCTTAAAAGCGTATTGTGTTGAGTACGTGCAAGCGATTATGGACCTTCACAACAAGGAATAATGATTAGGACTAATGGGTCTATTCGATGAATAGAAAATCGGGTTGTATACTGAAACGATTGCCAATAAAGTTTTATTTGACGGTAGATCGTCGACAATTTATACATGTATTTACTTTATATGGAGAGGGCTGTAACCCTTTATTAGGGGGCGACGCGGAGACATTCACACACATAACCATCTGTACTATATTCATATTTTAATCGGTTCTACTTGTTCAGTTAATCCGCCAATTTTGACATATTATGTAATACTTACATATTGGAAAAAAGTTGATAATGTCACTTTCTGGTTTCTCTAATTAGACCACGGTTTGAAAGGTGAAGGGTCGAGAGTTCCGCGACACGTTCCTCAGTGCGGGGAGAGACGCTGTCGCGAGCGCTTCACCCACCTCCTGATGATGGTCACCGTATGTGACCGAAACGTGTCGAGGAACTCTCGACAGTAGTCTCCGTCGTACGTAAGTTCCCGTTTAAATAAATAATAATGGCATGTACCTTGTTGATATTGTTCATTGCCCAAGCCAGCAGTATCCGTAATATCATTAAGTTGCATGAACATAATGTGTCTATCATCTAATAAAAAAACCGGCCAAGTGCGAGTCGGACCCAGGCACGGAGGGTTCCGTACATTAAAAAACGGCAATAAATCATGTTGGTTGTATGGGAGCCCCACTTGAATATCTGTTTTATTTTATTTTTAGTTGTTGTTATAGCGGCAATAGAAGTACATTATCTGTGAAGATTTCAACTGTCTAGCTATTACCGTTCTTGAGATACAGCCTGGTGACAGGCGGACGGACGGACAGCGAAGTCTCAGTAATAGGGTCCCGTTTTTACCCTTTGGGTACGGAACCTTAAAAATGGAATGGAGGCCAAATAAAATAAGTAATAGTTAATACATAAAAGAACATATATATATACCTTCGTGTGATTTCATTTGACCTAATTTCCGTAGAGTCATTACCTGAAGCACCCCGCCGGTTGCTAATCATGTATAAAACCGTTTATTTGTCGTGAATCCCTTCGTCTGAGTCGACTCGAGAGGATATCATACCCAATTTATGGTTTCAAATTGTGCCACGGCTCCTGTTAATTAGCTATTTGACTGAAATTGACGTTATTACGTGTAAATAAGGTATGTTTATAGTTAGGATGAGGTGATCTATAAAAGCCTGCATGGTTAAAGGTATTTTCACATTTACTCGTATTTGTCTGGTCTGTGTGAATTACTTATTGTCCGCAAAATAGAATCATTAGAATCCGTTTGTACCAGAGCTATGCTACGTTGCTACGCTACTTTGCTCCGCTACATTATTGCGTTATGTTGCTACGCTACGTCGCTACGGTACGTTGCTACGCTACGTCGCTACGCTACGTCGCTACGCTACGTCGCTACGCTACGTCGCTACGCTACGTCGCTACGCTACGTCGCTACGCTACGTCGCTACACTACGTCGCTACGCTACGTCGCTACGCTACGTTGCCACGCTAAATTGTTTTGCTACGATGCTATACTACATAGCTGCGTAAAGTTGCTACGCTACGTTGCTATGCTACAATGCCACGCTAAGTTGCTATACTTCTGAGATAGTTGCTAGTTCTGTTGAAAAAACACCCTGAACAATATAGTGTAAACGATCTGTACAAAATTGTAAACAAAACTGCATGTCTTGTATGACAATTTTGTATATTTTCTACGGAGTCACGTAGCATCGCGTAGCGTTCATTCACGTAGGACAAAAGATAATGGATATGTCGCACAGCCGTCGACGTTAAACCTTGGGGCGCATATAGTAATTTATAAAAAATGGTTATTGTCTGCCAAGGCCATTTAAAGGGTGGAAATATAAATAATTTGAACCCGCCATGGCTTTTATTTAGGGCTTGCTATTAAAAAAATGTCATAAGCATGAAACTGGTACGTTGGTTTCTATACCCCGTGATTTATAAGCGACGCCTACTTTCAAATAAATGTGTTTTGTTACATACTAAGGAGTACGTACGGGTTTTTGCGGGATTGTGGTTAAATTTTATGAGATTGAGTCGTTATTATCAAATTGAAGGTAATTTTAATGTTTAATGATATTTTTAGCCGACTTCAAAAACCAAAGGAGATTCTCAATTTGACTGCATATACTGGTTGCTTACGTTAAAGCGAACACTACTCATTTTGAATTGAAATTACGTTCTGAGTCTTCTGTGACCGCGGTTCCTGTATAAGGGCCGAAACGTCAGATAAAAATGTAACAAAAAAGCAAAGTATCCGTAAACGTAGTTTTAATTAATAAATAGACTGTATATTTATTATGTTTAATTAGAGTTATATTTCTTGTAATATAAATAAAAATTATGAACGGCTTTTGTTTCTATACATATTTAAGATATCTAAAAGTTATTGTGCTAGCCATGAATGAAGTGTGCCTCTTGCACTAAATGATTTTGTACTTTTTAAAATTTTTAGTCGCTTATCCTATTATAAATGCGAAAGTTTGTCTGTATGTTTGTAACTCTTTCACGAAAAAACTACTGCACGGATTGGGATGAAACTTTACAGTAATATAGGTTATACATCAGAACAACACATGGGATACATTTAACCCCGAAATTCTGGTGGGAACGGGTACAACGCGAGTAACACCGCGGGGCGCGGCTAGTTTCTTTATATTTTTTCATATTGTAAAGGAAAAACGGTACGATAAACTAAAACCATACAAAGCGTACCTTTTCTTGAAGGAATTTTAACCGTCACATTACTATGTGACGTTGACAGACACTGTTGGGGAACTGCACGTTTGTATGTCATACAATAATCTCTGAAGGAGCTTCTTTAAAGGATTGTCCAGACAAAATATGTGGGACGAAATATATTCAGAAAATATTACGTTCTTCAACTTACCTTATTTATGAAAGTTTGAGTATTGCCATTACAACGAAAGCCCGAAGTACCTAGATCTGCAAAAGAAGAAACGAATTCGTCAATAAGATATTTTTAAATTGTATACTGTGACAAAGTTCTCCACATGTTTGTATCTTCTTCGTAGTCATACCGCAGAAGGCGCCATATGAAACCGTATCACAGTACACACCCGTTCCAACAGTTTGATTTATTCGGCCAGGATTAAGGAACTGTCAGTTATTTACACAAAACGGTGAGTTATGGAGACGTTCGGTGCGAAATATGTTTTTGTAATGTTACCTGCACGTGATGCCTTTGTTAACCGGGGTGGTATACCGTACCACGTGTTTCTAAAGTAATGGTGAAGTAACATCGTAAAAAAGTAAGTTAGCTCGTTCTTCTTCTTCATCGAGTGGATGGTCAACCTGACCAATCTTGGTGACAGAGTTATTGAGCCGCCAAAGGCCTCTGACATGACTCATGTAACGTCATCAGATAGAAATACCACTATCGGCCACCCATCCAAGTAGGGTTTGAGGTGCACGTTGCTTAACAATCGCAATGAGCTTACATCGCTTAGTCAAACTTAGTCACGAGCGCTACGTTGTTTACGTAACGTAGTTAACACACTAACACACTAAAGAACTTTTCTTTCTTATAATTTCACAAAAATATTCTTGGCAGACTGCATAAACTACATTTTTTTCATAAAAAAGTCTGCACCTGCATTCGCACTAGTTTCGAACGTATTCGCACCTACACGGCATGCAGGATCGAACCGAGTACCGTAGTGCGACATAGCGTAAACTATTGGGTCGTAATGTGATTTTAATGCGGCTACTATGTGGGACATGCGGTGATTGCACTAAATTGTCAAGCTGGTGCTTACGGTTATATGTGAGTATACTTTGCCTATGTAGCGTGTGTATGTAATAACTGTATTTATATATAAGGTTAAAAGTATGAATAAGAATAAGTTTATTGTTTAAACATTAGTTGTATGTTAAGATACTAAAACCTACCACATAATATTATAAATGTGAAAGTTTGTCAGGATGGATGTTATGTAATGTTTGTTACTCTTTCACGAAAAAGCTACTGGACGGATTTTGATGAAGTTTTACAATAATATAGGTTATACATCGGAATAAAACAAGAGATACATTTAATCCCGAAATTCTAGCGGGAACGGGTACAACGGGCAACACCACGGGCTCGGCTAGTACTTACATAAACTTGTCATGAAATATTGATAACGTACGAGTAATAGCCACGGAAAAATATCTTAATTTAAATGACTCAATCAAAAAGGTTACATTAACATCAAATGTTCGTAATTCAAAATTTGACCTCTAACAAGCGGCCGAAATAAACCGATAAAAAAGTACGACTTTCGAAGACCGTCAGATTATGTCTACGGGTTTACAAAGGCGAGATGGCAAGTAATAATCAGGGGTCTACGCATAATCGTTTCAATGGAGACATTGTTTGACCTGCCATTATATGCGTAGAGGATCCCACGGGATTCTCCGATAACCCGGGAACGGCCTTAGTTATTGGCGCTTTTGAGAAATGATTTACGGAGAAAGATGGATTTGGAAATTAGTTTAGTTTAATGGCCGACTACTGGGGCGGGATATAGCTTTAAGATATTATTTGCAATCTACAGAAATTGAAGTATGCCAGAATGGGAGTAACTTATATTAATGTCTAATATACATTAATATGTAATATAAAGTAGGTAAGATAAGATAGTAATATGCTAAGACGCCACAGCAAAATCAAGATGGCACGCTAATTTATTTGGCTATTTTTCATTACTCCAATGGGTAAAATTAAACACAAAGTTATAGTTACAAAACACAATGTACCACCTATAAAAGATAATATCATACAAACTATACAACATTAATCTACTCAATTAACCATCTGCACAAACCAACAAAATCCTCTCGCTCACTAAAGACATAACAAAATCAAAACCAATATCTCTGTCCTTGTCTCACTCCTTCAAACGAAAGAGACAACACCTACCTATGAACGTAACCAAAATCATTATTAATTAAACTAAATAAACAAAACACGATACGTGAAAATCCCTGTAAATGCAGAGATTTTAAGGCTGTTCTTAATACTATAATGGGTGAAAATTGTGTGGGAATTTGCCTCGGTAATGCGAAGATTTGTTTACGTAAATCATTCCGTGATGCGATGTAGACAATCTGGATTATAGAGTGGTTTGTTGTTTATGGAAATGGAAAACCCATCCGCTCAAACGTTTACTACGGGCGATAGAAATGTGACGGACAAAGTTGTGATAAAGAATCTGTTGGGCGATTTTTATTACTCTGATGGATAGACGAAAATGTTACATTAATGTGGTGATAGTGACTATTGTAACAAATAGTTGTAATTGACAATTAAGAGGAACTATTTCGTATCTTTGTCAATTATTTGTTACCTAAACTATGGAACAAAAACTCGGACGTAAGGTAGAAAACAAAGTTAAAAAAAAGTTGCATCGTTTACATTGAGAGAGATTAAGTTGCAATCCAGTGTTCTAATGACAAAGATTGCAATTGTGTGACGCTGGAAAACGTTTACGTTTAAAGTAGCTAGTAGTTATACTCACGAGCGCCCCTGAGTCATAATTCTATTTGTGATGCATCTGTACTAGAAAATAAAATATAATTTGTTTAAATAAAATGCCTCAGTGGTCAAATGGCATGTTCTGGCTTCCAAGACTGAGGTCCCGGGTTCAATTCCTGAGCGAAAATCATGTTTCCTATTGTACAACATGGTTCGAGTTTGAGATTACTACCCGCATTACTCACCGTACTGATTTCTTCAGTGAGATGAGAGGCCTCCGCCCAGCAGTGAGACATTACGGGCATTATTTATTTCGTAAAATTATTTTTGTTAATGAAAACCGTTTCCACAAATAGTTTAGCAACGCAATTATAGGGAACACTATAAATTAATAGAAGCAAATTATTTTCCTAAAACCAATTTAACATTTTGAAAGTACATTATACTCGGCACATACTAATTTTAATATTCCTTCGTATGCGGAGTTCGCTCTCAATTCGTGAATCAATTAAAATTTTCTCTCGGAATATTAATTTGGTAAAATTTCTCTTAAACTACCTCTGTGTTTGGCATTTATTGATGTCTGTTATTAATTACTATATCGAATTCTTCATACGAGGCATGTAAATTGCGATTGAGATTAATCTATTTTTAGATAAAACTATGATGACATTTGGAGTTAAGTTCTTTAAGTAAAATAAGTTCGTAGGTAACATTCAAGTAAAATAAAAGACTAACGACCGTACTCAAAGACGTCAAATACTGCTTTAGTGCAGATTGAATGAGTGATTTTGACGTGTAGTGAATGAAAAATGACATCAATAGTTAAGTTTCGATTTAATGGACTCTGAGTCCAGCAGTTAACAGCAGTTGTGACATCGACTATTATTTGTCCGTCTGTCCTTTTTTGAAAGGCGTATAAAAACATTTATAATGATCTTTTTCTATCAAATTCTGTATCACCAACCTCATGAATAACAACCGATTCGGGAGCAGCCCTGAAGCTTTCTAATTTACAAAATTAGAACGAACATAAAATAACAGAACTCTTTTCAACTTCCAACGGAAAAAACAAAGTTTCATTTGATATAATCACAGCGAGCCATATTTTTCTCTTACTCGAATTTGGCGAAACAAAAACTTTTCAAATTAAGTGTACCTACTTATTACAAAAGGATTCTGAGGGCCTGTGCCCAAAAAATAAATTATGACTTCTGAAAACAAAAACAACATTCCACAGACTATAAAAAACAAATGGCCGTCGCGAATTGGTTGTAATGTGAAAACAAACGTGGGAATGTCGAATTGAGAGACAAAAACGTAAAGGGTTGTCCTCTGTCCGGGTAATGGGGTTCTCTGATGTATTAGTGATGTAATTTATCTACTTAACCATCTCCACCTAATATATTGGAGGAAGGAGTTAGAAAGCGTTAATCGCTGACTAGCAGTCGTATTTGAAAAATTCTTTCGGAATATTATAATATGTACATTTAAGGTTAGTTTTTTCTTATATATATAAAGCAAGCATGTCGATACGTATGACGAAACTTTAATAAACAAACATATGATTCGCCTAAAGAATATCAATAAACTAAAGTCGTATAGAATACGAACAAACGTAATTGTATCAACCGTATTAAGAACCTCCTTTTTAAACTAGGTTACAAAAGTGACAACAAAATTTTGCTATAAAATCTTTGAAATGAAACTCCACAGAAGAAACTGAGACTAAACTTACCATTAACCGCACAACAAATAATAATTCAGTAAAAGCCCGAGTTACTTAGAAACAGGAACAAGCAAATTGCAACATAAATTACGCAGAAGAATCTGTAATTCCGAAGCGGGTGTTTTGCCGGTGGTACACTAATCACAATTATCAACAAAGACTTGGGAAAAAAACTCGGCATTAGTGTGAATGTGCCCGAAAATAGGGAAATGTTTGGGGAAAATGACAGGGTGTGGCAACACTTATTTTGATTTAATTCTGGGTGTTGTTTTAATTGGATTTTAATTGTGTATACAATTACTTGTGTAGGGAACGGTCGTAGTGCTTTCATATGTTATTCATCAAGCGATGTTAATTCATAGTGTTTGTTAAGCTATGTGCAGCTCGGTCATTGAGTATTTTGACGAGTGGCTGATATTGGTATTCTAATTGTATCGCTCGTAGCGTAGTTTGACTAAGCGATGTTAGTTCATTGCGATTGTTAAGCAACGTGCACCTCGGTCCCTACTTGGATGGGTTGCCGATAGTTGCATTTCTATTTAAGCGACACCGTGCTTCGGAGGGCACGTTAAGCAGTCGGTGCCGGTTGTTTCAATCGTCAGACCATGTCGGAGGCCTTTAGTCTAAAAACTTCGACACCAGGGTTGGCCTCTAACCTACTCCAAATTAATTAATGAGTGTTGTTATTGATATATCGATACCAATAGCTACTGTGACTTTAAATACACCGGAATATTCCCAAGGAAGAGCACACAGCATGGGAAATGCATTCGAAATCTCCGTTCCTGCCAATTAAGGAACGAATATTCGGTGCAATTAATAAACCGAGCTGGGGGCAGGATTACCCGGATTGCCGGGGGCCGATTTATCTGCGCAACTTGCACGCCGACACAGCCTACCTTTAACACATTTCTCATCCACTTTAGAACCTTATCGCTTTGATTTAGCTTCGGTATAGACGTGCTGTGTTTATTGGGTGTGTTAGACAATCTGTATTAACTCAGCACTAATTCATGTGACCGTAAAAATTTCATGTAGAATAGTCAACCTTAAAACGGTATTGTTTTTGGCCGAAGCTTTACTTTCCAGAAGAGTCACCTACGTAGGGAGATGCCACGTAGCTGGATGAAGAGTAAAAAGAAAACGCCGCACGCAACATGCGGTGACCGCAACAGTTTAGAAAATGCGGGTTGACCACTAGCCTACTGGAAATTAATGAATGGATGATTAATATAATATATCCTACTAATATCGTAAATGCGAAAGTTTGTGAGGCTGTATGTTTGTTGCTCTTTCACGCAAAAACTAATGAACGGATTTGGATGAAATTTTACAGTAATATAGGTTATACATCAGAATAACACATGGAATACATGTTATCCCGAAATTACCACGGGAACAGGTACAACGCGGGTAAAACCGCGGGGCGAGGCTAGTAAAATATATAGGTAAAGCGGAAGACACACATAGGGACCCGCACCTACTATACTACGTACATCTTTGTTAAGCTACTCGTAAAGACAATGTTTTAAATACTTGTAGAACTTACCTAATTCCATTCAAGTTGCTGTTGACCAAAAAAGCTCCCACCGATATCCGCATAGAGTTTAAACTAAATCAAGTGAAACTTCCTCTGCTGACTGTACCTGTGGGTACCGTCGGTCGATAAATTTTCGGTTTAGTCAGTCGATAACTTCGGCGTTAAAGTTTCAATATGTGAGCTTTTAAGTTTTGTGATAGGTTTATTGACGTCGCGGCGTAGAGGAACTAACTGCAATCTAATCTGTGATACTGGAAAGAAACTATTACGTATAAGCTATGTATATGGCATCGATAATTATATTGGTTTACAATACCGTCCGTACTCAGAGAAGTCAAATGCTTCCGTAGAGGTTTAATGAGTGATTTTTATATGTAACAAGCTGTGCCCCGCGGTTTTACCCACAGCGCACCCGTTCCCGTAGGAAATACGGGATAAATAGTATCCTATATCCGTCTCCTGGTTCTAAGCTACCTTTGACGGTGTAAGTAACACAACTTTCTTTTATATATATAGATATATGAAAAATTACATCAATTAGTTAAGTGTAACATAATGGACTCTTCTAAGTGCGGCAGTATACGTAGATACTCATAAGATGGAGTACCTTTCATCTTAACAGTAAGTATCAAGTCTTCTTTTTCATCGAGTGGATGGTCAACCTGACCAATCCTGGTGTCAGAGTTATTGAGCCGCCAAAGGCTGACATGGCTCATGTAACGACTACTATCCGTAGAAAGTAACCAGGACCGACGACTTAACGTGCCCTCCGAAGCACGGAATCGTCTTTCTGCAATGCTCTAACCAAACTGAGGGCAGTCTCACAAAGAGATTTTTGTGAGATATTGTCCCCACCGAGAATCGAACCCGGAACCTCCGGATCGTGAGCCGAGTGCTCAAACAACAAGACCACGGAGGCTGTATCAAGTCAAGTACGTACTCTAGTCAACAACAACTTCCTTAAGTTCCACAAGGAAATCCTTGTAAAGATGCTTAACATCTTTTCCCCCGTAAGCTGACTTTAACTAGCATCTTAAGAGGAAAGAAGTGGCGGTATTATTTTACTAATCCGACAAGCATATGGGGTTTAACTACCTCCAACCCTGTGAGGTAGAAGTTTTCGTATTTGTATCTATCTCAGAATAATGGCCGGTCACAATAATAATATATTGTTAACGGAAAGTTTGTTTTCTGTGTAAATAAATACCAATTTTTATGTTCATTCTAGTTACGTATGGTTTACACAAAATCCAATGCGATTGGTAAGACTACTAATATTATAAATGCGAAAGTTTGTGAGGATGTATGTATGTTTATTACTCTTTCGTGCAAAACCTATTGAACGGTTTTGGATGAAACTTTACCGTAGTATAGGTTATACATCAGAATAACACATGGTATACATTTTATACCGAAATTCCAGCGGGAACGGATACAAAGCGGGTAACACCGCGGGTCGCAGCTAATACTTTATACTACAACTTTTTTTGAAACCCCTTCTTAATTCTTTCACACGTCCATAAAAACCTCAACATAGGTTATAATTCGTAGAAAGAAGTTTTATAAGTCCGCTATGCAGTGGACCCAGGCTTACCATTTACGAGCGATGGACTCCAACGAGTGTGCCAACAAAGATTGTCAGCTAATTCGTGCGTGAATAGAAGCAGTGTACGGATTTCGAATATCGTGTTTCATCGGTTTTAATGTTCATTCATTCATTCATTCAATGAATGAATATTTGAAAACAGTTACACAATTCTTTTGTTAATTTTCCATGTCTTTAAAGAAATTAACGGCTCCCTCTTTGCATCTACTGAACAAATCGGGAGAACAGTTGATAGCAACAGTAGAGTACTAATCCTAAAAACCACTAAAAAAATCTTTAAATGAAGTAATGTAATAAACAAAAGCAATCAAAAATTCAATAAATACAACAAATACATCATATATTTGTATAAATATTTTTTCTACACATCCAATTTATATCGATAACGAAACGCAATCGATTGTAATATTATTCGATAAGTCCCCGAACACACGTCTAAATTGAATGAACGAATGAAATGAATGAATGATGGAGTGAACGGTCCCGACGCTGATATTATAAACGGTCCATAAATAGCTACACGGAACTCTACTTATTTCGAACACAGTAAGATGTTAGTTACAGATTTTCTGGAGAAGTTTGTTCGTTTCTAGCTGTAAGGAATTTCTTATATTTTTTGTTAAAGAATGCTTGAGTTTCATGAATGGTGAAAATGTAATGTAGCAATACAACTGATATTTTATCTACTGGATTTTAGGAGCTTTATGAATGAAATTGAATAAACTGATGAATGAAATTGAATGAATGAATGAAATTGAATGAATGAATATAATTGAATGAATGAAAACTAGCTAAAAATAGAACCGATTCTATTTTTATTCTAACGTATCTAAAACGTGTAGGTTTTATTTGGAACGAATAAAAATATCGCTTATAGTTTTTCTGGTAGCATATTTAGAATAACATAAAGGGTTTTAGTAAAATCTATGTTTCTAGCTTTTATTAATTATAACTAGGTATAGGCGTCATGGACACTGGGCGAATATACAGGCGAGGAGTCGAGTTCTAAAGACAAAAGTACTAAAGATGATCCCTTTCGATAAGACCGGCACTATTCATGTTGAATTTCGATCTTTATTCAGTTACTGAATTAAATATCAAAAGTATCCCATACTTTCTAATTATGTTAAACTCGAACACCTCTAAATCGAACATCATGTCCCTAGGTGGTTTAGGCCATCGGCAACGCTATAATCCAGGTTTTACAATGAACGTAAATCACTTTATCTACACTAATGTTGTAACATTCTACTTATGTTTCCAATACTTGACTTATAATTACTACTGTTATAGCGCAGACAACTAAAACACTCAATTTAAGCAATTGCACATGATGTTATAATATCCACATCGATATCGTAAAACCTCATTATAACATCGCGGCCTGCGCGGCGCGCGCCCTGCGGCTGCGCAGCTGCGCTCTCATTGGTTAGATTTTAATGGCGGCAAGTTCACTGTGACAATACACGTACGCGTGAATTTAATGTTTCGCAATGTGTTTTGTTTTTAAAATTTTGTTTGATTAATTGCATTAGTGAAGATAAAGTAGTGTATGCAACTGCATATAACACGGGTATAAAAACACTCGTTACTATTATGAAACTCGCTGCGCTCGTTTCATAAACTCACACTCGTGTTTTAATACCCTTCTTTATATGACAGTTGCATAAACTACTATAACGGGAGTGCTCACGATAAATTCACACAAAGATATGTGAGGGTGAAATAAAATCTAATGTGAATTCGGGCGGTGCTTTGTATTGGTGCTATCTATAATACTGCTGGTATAAATGGTTTACGAAAAATGGTTGCTGTAGATTCAACTGTGTGATATATTCAAATGCCAACGATTTTGTTATCTTTTTATATTTTTGGATTAAAAAATATTGTTTTAATGGTTAGTATCAACGCTGTCAGGCTGCCTGAAAGCAGCCTTCATATGGTCTAACGTAGTCCGTCAATTGGCCTATTTTACCCGACTGCAGCAACTCAAAAGGAGAGAGAGAGAGAGACTGAATCACTCGTCACGAAATCTTACAAATTTTAACTGCTTTAGGATGTATGAGCTCGCTAAGAAAGGATTGCGAAATTCAACCCCTAACAGAGTGAAAGGGCCATCCTCTTTCAGTAGGTATCTAGAACCTTCGTATCTATCTCAATCTTAAACACAGTACAAAAAAAGTCCTCTGACACGTCTATCTGTCTGTTTCACAGCTATTCAATCTTTATATATAAAATTCATCCTGACTGACTGACTGACTGATAATCAACGCACAGCCTTAACCGCTACACCTAGAAACATGAAATTTGGCAAGAAGGTTAAGTGATGTAAGTGCACACTAAGAAAGGATTTTCGAAAATTCCTACGGGAACGGGCTTAACGCGGGCAAAGCCGCGGGGCGCTGCTAGTGTCACTACTAAACGTCAGAAGTTTTCGATTGAATAATACTTTTTATCATACAACTTCCGCAAAAGCCTTTCACAATCTCTATAAGTCAAAGCAAAGCGATGGCAATACATCAATAAACACCAAACGCGAGTAAACACAGCAACCGTACTATACACCATAAATTACAAACTAATTACATAATAACACGTTGTTCTTGTGTCGTCAGCACGATTTGTACTAACGTCAGCGGATCAATGTTGCTGAGGCGTATAAGATTAATGGCCGACTTATACCTACAAGTTGTATTTATACTTAGTTATTATGCTAATTATGTTGTTAATAACAGTTGTTGTTGCCATTAGAAACTTTAATCGTCTTGTTTTAATGTCATTAGGAACGTTAATCGTCTTTGAAAGTGTCATTATAGTGTTGGCTTTTCATTTCTGTGCGCGGTTATGAAGAATTGTAAAAGAGGTACTATTGGATATGTCACATTCATAGTTAATGTTCACATTATAAAGAATTCAATTAAAGAATTTATGAATTACAACGCCTCGGTAGTCTATTGGTATGTGCGCTCGCCTGCCAAGACTGAGGTCCCGGGTTCAATTCCCGGGTTGAGTGAAAACTTGTTTCCTACTTTTCAAACATGGCTCGAGTTTGAGTTCACCAACCCGCATTTGGCAAGCGTGGTGATTATGCCTAATCCTCCTCACTGTAGTGATAACTTCAGTGAGATGAGAGGCCTTTGCCCAGCAGTGGCACATTACAGGCTAATACATTATTTTTATGAATTACAATAATATTTGGAAACATCAAACGTAGGTACCACCGCAGGGCGCGGCTAGACCTGCTAATATTATATACTCTAGAGTAGTTTATGAACCATCATAATCATATTTGTAGAGCGAGCGGTTTCAGCGAACGGTTAAAAGTTGTCGGTCAAAGCTAACATCACGGTACATTGAGCTCATTACATTTTAAACCGCCTGCAGATGTGTTAGTTTCAACTTTCGATGCTATGCTATGTTTGTGTTAGATAATTCAAAATAGAGAGAATTATTGAAATATGAAGCTAAATAATATGTGTGGGTGGTTGTTAAAACCTACAATGTGCTTTTAGTATCCACTTTTTTTTATACATATAAACCATTCTCTTGAATCACTACCTCTATTAAAACTGCATTAAAATCCGTTGCGTAGGTTTGAAGATCTAAGCATACAGACAGACAGCGGAAAGCGACTTTGTTTTGTACTATGTAGTGTTATGTATTTTTCATAATCTTGTATGGCGTTTTTTAATTTAATTAAATTCATTTTCATTCTTACCTGTTTTTATAGTAATATGAGGATAACGTGGTGGGTTACACTTTTATTAATTATATATAATCTACTGTATGTACATTCTAAGGTTGTCATTCCGACGTATTTAATAAATAAATAAATTTAGTATAGCTTTTGGTTCGAAACCAAAATATCCAAAGAAAAACAATTAAAGTAACAGAATTGCTTGTAAAAATAAAAATTTAACGAGCACAGCTCTAGATGTCGTGTAAGCAATGTTACAGTAATTGAACTTTGTAATGTTTGGGACATTAAATCAGAGAGACAATAAAATTTTACTACCCTCACTTTGATTGACGTCCTTTAAGTGCGAAGTTACTTTGACATGACAGTTACTCGTATGTTCAAGTATTCTATAAAAAGCACATATAATATGCTCATTGTCGAGCTTAGACATAAATCTTACGAAAATTTCTTAATAACTGATGTTAGTATCTATAATGTATAGTATGACACCTTCATTAGACATACACTATGCTACACTACTCTATTTATGTAAGATGATTCCGTGCTTCGGAGGGCACGTTAAGTGATCGGTCCCGGTTACTTTCTACGGATAGTAGTCGTTACTTGAGCCATATCAGAGGCCTTTGGCGGCTCAATAACTCTGACACCAGGATTGGTTAGGTTGGCCATCCACTCGATGAAGAAGAAGACTACTCTTTATACTGACGAAGATGTCTCAAGCATGAAAGATAATCTTAGTTCTATTATAATTGCGAAAGGTTGTGAGGATGGATGTTTGTATGGATCTATGTATGTATGTATGTATGTATGTTTGTTACTCCTTCAGGAAAAAACTACAGGATAGATTTAGATGAAACTTTACAGTAATATAGGTTATACATCAGAATAACACATGGGATACATTTTATCACGAAATTCCCGCGGGAACGGGTACAACGCGGGGTGCGGCTAGTATATAGATAAACCGTCGAAACTTCTAACTTGAAACATAACTATTGAATTGACATACGTACCTACATATCTATAGTTCGGCTATAAGTCTGGACTAACATCATAAGTGTACTAAAACATTTACAACTTATTTTATAGTAATAGTCGATAATGTGACTTTCTTAATATGTCTAGATCGTTGTCTGAAGGTGGACTGAAACCTGTCTAGAATTTAATTGTGTTTGGGACTAAAGCTTATAGCCTAGCTAGTTCGCACTACGCTAGTATTTACTCCAGAAGCGAGAAGTTTAGTAGCTAAACCTATCTGAATACCGCAAAGTCAAGTAAGTTTAGTAGATACTCTCTGGTGAGTATTTTAGCTGCTAGAATACTCGCTAGTCCCCTAAAATACTAGCGTACTGCGAACTCGGCTTTATGGGCATTAGTGCAGTTAGCGTAGCGTAGTTTGACTAAGCGATGTTAGTTCATTGCGCTTGTTAAGCAACGTCAGCTCGATCCCTACTTGGATGGGTGGGTGGCCGATTATGGTATTTCTATCTGAGCGTTACCGTGCTTCAGAGGGCCCGTTAAATTGTCGGTCTCGGTTATTTCATCGTTAGACCATGTCGGAGGCCTTTAGGGAGTCTAAAAACTCCGACACCAGGGTTGGCCACGAATCTACTAGAACTTACTTACTTAGTTAAGCAAGTGTAAACGCTACTCGCCGGCGAGTATAATACAAATCGATCATTACACAAGTCAACATGTTTGCTCACACTTCGCCATAACTCCGTGTTAATTTAAATAATTTAACCAAAATACGCATATTTAATGAATGTACTCGTGCCTACCTAAATCATTGTCAATGTCATACATGACCAACCTAAGGGTTTGACTAAAAAAGAGAACAAACAAACCGTCGTTGTTAAGTAAATACGAAGCGTGGCAAAGCAAAGCCGTCGTCACCTGGTGACAGGGAGGGGTACTAATTACCGCGAAAATTATCTACCACCCCTCGGGTTGAGCGCCCCTGCAAAATGGCGCGCCTAAAAGGATGACAGTGTTAGCTTCTGACGAATATTTTCGTTACGTTTTTTTTATAAAACACTTGAAAAAGAAAAGTTAGGACCATTTTTTGGAACTCTTTTGAAGGCAGGTTTGCCTGGTAAAAGTAATGTTGTATGAGGTCAAGTGATAAGAATCTAGGGTACAATTTTCAGAAGCTTTTAGTCTTGTCTTTGCTATTTTTTTGTATAAAACAAAGTCGCTTTCCGCTGTCTGTCTCCCTGTCCCTATGTATGCTTTAATCTTTAAAACTACGCAACGGATTTTTATGCGTTTTGTTTAAATAGATAGAGTGATTCAATATATGTATAAAAAATCCCGACATTCCCTCGGAAACGGGCACAACGCGGGTAAAACCGCGGGGCGCTGCTTAGTAGAGAATATTTTTAAATGCAAACATTTAAATATTTACCTTATAACAAGTTAGATATAATTTAAGAAACTAAAAAGCCCGCTTGTCGTCTGACCTATCGCCCGTCACTAAGTTTATAGTTAAGAACACTCGAGTCATCGAATCGAACAGAATCTACACACCATAGCAGTTTAGTTAGCAACCGTTTGCAGCCTTGGTTTGTTTTCTATTACAGTTTGTGTATGTAAGTGCATCGATATGAAGCACTCTCAGCTCCAATTTAACCGTTACACCTAAACTCGTAACGACGTGAACTGGATCAATTCACCTGAATCCTAGTTCAGGAGTAAACACCGAGATCAAAGCTTCTTGAATGATTCACTAAAACCAAGTTCAGTTGACCGTTGTTCGAGATACAAACGGTGACTTTGGCCCTTATTATCCAACTAGCAGGTTTGTACCTCGTAAGCTCGCTAAATGTCAAAGGCGATTTACGTTTCTAGGTACAGAGAAATTGTCTATTTCATGATATTAAAAACGTACTCAAAAGTTTGTAGATGCTACGCAAAACTTTTCTTAATTTAAACCTTCTACATTTTTACGAATGGATACTCAAACGGGTCTCAAATATAATTCCCCCCCTCGCCCCACTTGTGCAATAAACATTTGTATATTTTTAAACCTTACGAGATAAGAAAGTTCAACGATCTTTAAAGCTCATATTCGCGACTTTAACTGTCTGTCGCATGTAATCGCGGGGTGGAGTTAGTACCGTATTAAATTTTTACCCCCCGGAGGGTAAAAGGGGGAAAACAAGTATATTACGTTGTATTTGTATTTTCTCTATATACTTCGTCATTAGCCGCGTACCCACCTAGCGCACGGGCTCGCGAGCCATGGCTCGCGAGCCAGCCATCATAAGTCGTGTATATTCAGCTGCAGCTATTTTCCTAGCTTCGCGCGCGAGCCAAAACATAACCGTACCCACCTAACACACAGCGCTCACCGAGGCACCTTTGAGCGCGTCAAGTTTACCGACAACAGATGGCTCGGGGCCGAGCCGTGCTCAGCCGAGCAAACGCGCGCCCGAGGCAGCCCGAGGCACGTCCACACCAGCCGAGCATTTGGCTCGCGAGCCATGGCTCGCGAGCCTGTGCGCTAGGTGGGTACGGTTATGTTTTGGCTCGCGCGCGAAGCTAGGAAAATAGCTGCAGCTGAATATACACGACTTATGATGGCTCAGCCTGCCTCGCGAGGCGGCCTCGTGTAAATTGAACAAAACTACTGAAACTGGCTCGCAAGCCATGGCTCGCGAGCCACGGCTCGCGAGCCTGTGCGCTAGGTGGGTACGCGGCTATTAGGTGACAAGATAGTGTTGAAGACTGTTATGACATGAAAAGAAAAAATACTCTATGCATCCTATATTTTTGAAACCCCCTTTTAAGAACATGCTTTAGATATACACTGGGGGGTCTGTAGATTAAATTTTTTATTTGTATTTTCTCTATATACTTCGTTATACTCTATAGACATTTTTAAACCCCCTTTTGTAAAATTACGCCCAGGATATAAAGACTGTTTTGCCTTGCATTGTGTTTTGCTTCTAAAAGATTTTTTACTTGCCCTTTTACTGTTTCCCATTAAATATCAAGATTTATTTGGTGTAATAGTTAATATTGAGGGACGAAAACCATTTCATTATAAAATGACCCCATTATTCTAAGCAGGGGCAAACATCTACCCCTGAAGTTCGTCCCCGACCTAGAAAGTATAATAAAATGCAACCAACTGTAATGTAAATATATTGTTTAGCTTTTTATGACTATTAAATGTGTTTTATCTTCAAACATAATATTTTTATTGGTTTCCATTAAAGACATTTGCCGTCTAAAATTGTTAAGAATTTATTGAAATGTAAAGTTGATAGGTGGAGAAAATGTGGGATTCTCTGCAGTGAGCTGGATAGCTTAGAAATAATGAATAGCAGTGCGTTGTGGTGTTACTTGCGTTACATTTGTTTCTCTAAAAAGTTTGTGATAACAAGGAGAGCCTCAATAGGTGAAAGTATTATCTGTCTCCTGAAAGTGACGTATCCAAAATATATTCTCTAATCCGACTAGTCCTTCCGGTGATTAGCGCGTTGTAACGAACAAAACACATTACACATCGCCTTTTTATATAACCACATTTTACAGGAGATAAAATCAGTTCAATAGTCACTGGTAGTGTATACAAGGTGCTAACAAATTAGTCACGGATATTTTTACAGCTGATAGTACTCGGTTTCGGATTTCGGATTCATAATGACATTTAAGAAAAAAACTTTTGACGTGACATGACAGACAGTGTAAAACATCTTGACAGGTACATAATAGGGGTGATTATTTTAAAAAATTATTATAATATTTTTTTTTTCGGTAAATTAAAACAAAAAAATTATATACAAAGGTTCCTTAATTACAATTAAAAGTTAATTGTTTTAATGTAATGTATCATCTCTTAAAATATCCGTGATTAATTTGTTAGCACCTTATATACATATATGCATTGTCTGTATTTGACTTGGAATAAAAAAAGGCAAAATATCTGTGAGCATTTTTTTCAGCAAAGTAAAAATTAAAAAAATATATAACTCTTTTTAAATTTTCCTCTTTTTCAAGTTCCATCCGAAATTCTGAATTTTCCTTTTTTTAAACCTGTAATATTCCGAATGTTTTAATTAAACAATTTCAAATGATACAAAATATAGCGGATATTTTGATGAATTCACCGTTTTTTTGTCTAATAACAGAAAAACGAGAAATATTTTTACAAAATGAGTGAACGTTAAAAGTATCCGTTAAATTGTTTGATATGGCGAATAAAATGCAACATGGCCGCGTATGTTCCTATCTTGAAGGAATAAAACACGAAATGTGGTGTTTTAATGTGTTCAGCTTCCTTAGTCCCTTTAGCCGTGGAGCTGTAGGGATGGGACGAAAGCGATAATATCGACAAAATAATAATAAAAATATTTTTCCTTAATTTCAATAGCATAATAAAAAAATCTTTATTTAACTAAGTAAGTTCTTCAGTAAAATTCTAAGCTAGTTAGTACATGGTTTGACATGTGTCAACTAATATTTAATAACCATTCTAAAAATTGATATAATAAATAAGAATTGCAATTTATATTTTCAAAATATTTATTAAGTTTAGTTGTAAGAAAATAGTTTTCTTTGTACACATCAATCGGTAGTAGGTAATCCCTTATCAATCCCCGTATTGATATCTTCTGTGAAACCTTCTTTGATATTCTTGTTGTATTCTGACTGTATAAACTGTAAATATTTTTACATTATTTGAAGCACGAGATTATTCAATATCGATAATTTGGTTGACAACTGTCACATCACTATTGTCAAACATGTATAAAGTAATTTATGTTTACAAAGATATGGTTTAATAAAAGCAAGTCTATTGGGTGTACATATTTCAGTTTTACGTCGTGAGCTGAATTTTTTCAGCTTATTTCGTGGCTTTTTTTTGTTAACCGGAATGCTTCAACCTCAAGCTTGATACTTTTTCTTTCCTTTCCGGTTATTCATCGAGAAAATAAACCTCTTTGGAATGAGAAACTTTTTTCTGTTACGTCTGAATTTGGAGCTCAAAATTTTGTTTATAATGATCAAAAGAGATCGTGATTTCTTTTCGGACTTCTATATTTGAATGGGTTTTTGTTTTATTTTAAACTTTGTTTTTTCTTTGAATAAGAAAAAAGTTTTGACGTTTTCAATAAAAACCCATATAAACCGCAATGAAACTTTTCCTTTACAATTCTGAAGTATTTTAAAAACTTTACAAAGTACAAAACAGATGAAGTCGTGGGCGGAAGCTTTCTGCTATAATTTATCACAGCTTACAACAAAATAAGAATGCATTAATTAGTAAAGTCATCGTCGGTGAATAGCAGAAAGTTTCCTTGCTACCATTGTGTGAACTTTTGCTTATTGGAGAGCTTTTTTGTACCGAAAATATCTGTTACAAGAGAAAGCTTTTTACTGTACCCGTGTTTTCTGAATCATGTTATATCTTATAGTTAAATTGCTGGAAGTAAGATACAAAAAGATGGATTAACAATCCGCGTGTAATGCTCTATACAGCTTCCATTATGTTCAATGTGGAGGTACAAATGCTTGAAAAAAATATTATGTAATATCTTTTTGGATTTGGAATAACGAAAAGAGAAAGAAGTTTCTTTGTTTTATTCAACTAAGAGGTATTGAAATACTTAGTAGATTATATGATTTTCAACCAACTTTGAAATAGGTGGCTTTATATACATGGCATAGTATCTTACTAATTTGAAACGAATTAAATACTGTACTAACAAGAGTTATGCTTAAATAATATGCTGCATTAAAATTGAAAGGGTCTTATTAATAAACGCGAAATAAGAACTATTTTAGCTATCAAATAGTTTGTCAATTTCAGACATACGCAATGTTCCAAGGAGCAACAGAGACAAAAAACAGTGTAACACAACACAGTGTTTTAGTTACATTGTGTTTATTTATCAGGTGGTATATGTTTAAACTTTTGTAGACAATGTAAAAATAATCTAGATGTCCCATTCGGTTACGCTTTGAATAGATATACCTAATAATACTTACGCCCCTACTCAGAGATGTCAAATGCTTCCTTAGTAGAGGTATAATGAGTGATTTTGACGTGTAATGTATAATAAACTAGCTGTGCCCCGCGGTTTCACCCACAGCGCACCCGTTCCCGTAGGAAATACGGGATAAATAGTATCCTATATCCGTCTCCTGGTTCTAAGCTACATCCCCACCTATTTTCAGCCAAATCGGTTCAGCCGTTCTCGAGTTATAAATGGTGTAACTAACACGACTTTCTTTTATATATATAGATTACGCTAATTAGTTAAGTGTCGATTTGATGGTTATCACTGAGTGTGGCAGTAAAAAGTATAGGAAGAGAGCTTTAATTTTTAGGAATTAAAAAATGTGGATAAACAAAAATTCTGTCTTGCCTTTTCAATCGAAAATTAAAATAAAAAAACCGAGACGATCAATAGGTACTGTTTACACTGAGCAAAACGTATAATAAATAAATGCCATTGGTTAATCCGATGGATATTTTTACTCCACGCATCATCCAATATCCATGATATATTTTAAATTTATGTATGCAAAATGGAATATGGTGAAGATTTTTTTTATTTATAGCGAGGCCCGGCGAAGTGTACCTTTCAATAAATTTTGAATAAGGATCCCTGTAAAAGGTTTTTATTGGTAACCGCTCAGCTAGGACTTAGTTGCCAGATGTATTGATAAATTGGGGAAAAGTGTGGCGGCACTTGATGGTTTGGGGTAATTTTTTGGGGAGTTTCGAACCATAAGTTTTTTTAGACGTCCGGCTACTCACCGCAGTAGTGCAGTGCAGGAGTGCTGAGACCTTATATAAATCTTATGTTAAATTAATAATGGAGAGCATACAAAATGAATCACAAGTTCAATGCTGCTGCAAATGAAAAATAACAAAAGTTTAGTCCAACTCTTACTGAAGATATCGGTACAGTGAGGAGGAGATGAGAGATCTTTGCCCACCAATGGGACATTACAGGCTTATACTTTACTTTGTCCATCTCTGCAAGTGACATTAAAGGCTGAACCATACCACACCAAGACTGACTTAGTAAGTAAACAAAGAAGATGTTATTACCCTTTAAATTCTTATTGAACTAACTCTATTAAGGGTAGAAGAAAAGCAAACATTTTTTCACGGCATGGCAACCCTGACATAAATAATAAACAACCCCTAAATGAGGATGTCCTCCGAATTCCCTTAAAGGACATTCATTGGTTTAAATCGTTCATTTGCTTTACCTTCCCGCTGCCCAATCTTTAATAATTTATCAGATTTCCTCCCACTCTTTTTTATTTACTTTTACAGAGGTGCGAAAGAGACAGGAATATGGATGATGAGTTGTGTTTTTTATTGTTTACGTATCGGAATACCGATTTGAATTGAGATTTTAATAAGTAAACACTTTAAAGACCAAAATTTAAGTAATCTAGTGTCGCGATAACGACTTAAACAATAAACTGTCCAATAAGTCATATCATAAGCAGTGACAATCGGTGTCGTGCTCACATACTGCAGTAGTACTGCCGCACTCAGAATAATCCGTAAAAACAACCCTTAACTAATTGACGCAATTTTTCATACCTTACATGTCAAAATCACTCATTAAAACTCTGCTAAGGAAGCATTTTGACGTCTCTGAATACGTTGTTAGTTTTTCGTAAAAACGCTTTTTTTTGTATATGGTGGTTCCCACATGTGTAAACACCACCTATAGGCACTATAGCAAATGAGGCATTGTTTGGACAGCTCCACACTTGCAGCTATCGTTATCCGACAGTGCCCGAGCAGCCCCGTGTCCTGCACTGTGAAGGATGTTTGGAGGGCAAATGACAGTGCAATAGACCTGGCCAAATTTTGGTCTAAACTTATTTAATTTAATTTAAATAATCATCTCGACTCGAAAAGAAGAAGAACCGCCTATAGGGCAATTGCCATCACAGAGTCTTGCTATCCTAAAAAGAAACAGTGTAATACTTTTGAAACTGCATTCACCTTTACACATATTTTAATTACTTAATACATTATCCACTTCTAAGTACACTTTTTAGTTACTTCCCTAATTATACAAAAAGTGAATAATTTTATGTCTCTCTAAATTCAACGAACAAAGTAAAACATACAGAAGTATCGGTTATAGCACTAACCTCCAACATGTGTTGTGCAATGCAGTTGCGTTTACTGTATACTGTACTATGAACAACTGTGACCTTTCTTTAAGTAAATAACCTTTTGTATTTTGCTATTTCAGCAAAGGAGTAAAGTCTGACTGACTTAAACTAATTGCCTAATTAGTTAATCAGTCTTACTGCTGCACTCAGAGACGTTTTTTTAAATCGACACTTAACAAAGTGACATATTATTCATACATTACATGTCAATTAACACATTCAATCTTTAATAAGGAAGTATTTGACGTCTCTGAGAACCAGACACAGAGTAATGGCATTCCATTCCATACAATTTGTATGAAAAAAATACTTAAGGTTTTTAAAAGCCTACCTCTTGTGCCTATATCCTTAATGCAAGCCGATATGTATACTCTTTAACTTTAACTCTACTATTCTCGGTTTAAAACAAAAGAGTTCTTCTTTTGTTTTAAAGAGAGAATATCAAATGTTTTCAACCTTATCGGTCCCGCTCTTCAAACCTAATGATTGAATTTGAAAAAAGAACGGAAAATCAATTTCGTTCAATCGGTCCTATCTCGGTTACGTCACAGGGTTTACATTATGGTTTCCCATTCATAGAGATGTCCTTTTGAATATGATTCCGTCCCATATATTACTGTAACGAGCGACCCGCGCCAGCTGCATTCAACTGTTTCAAAATACCTCTTTCTATAAAATAGGTTAAGTTATATTTTGTACCTGTACCGTTGTAGTATGAACTGATATTATTAGAGGGTGTAAACTTATATGTAGGTCAGTATAAATAGAAGTTAGGTAAGTTGTAGTGAAAATGGATCGGGATTGTTAGTTTGCCCGTATATTCTGGTTGCAACATTTAACATTAATCTTTAGCAGTATTTAGTTTTGAATTGAAACTACGTTTACGGATACACTTTTTATTTACATTTTTATCTGACGTTTTGGCCCCTTTATAGGAACCGTGGTCACTGAAGAGTGAGGTGTTATGGTTAAATGAGCAGTATTCGCTTAAACCTCAGTAACCAGTAGTTTTTTTTTTTTTTTACGTAACCTCGCTGTCCCACTGCTGGGCAAAGGTCTCCCCCAATTCTTTCCATTTACTTCTTTCCATGGCCAACTCCTTCCAACCCTTTTTAAAATCGTCCAGCTCTTTCCGCCACCGAGTCGGAGGCCGACCTGGGGGCCTGCGGGCATCCTGAAACTCCCATTCCGTTGCAACCTTTGCCCATCTGTCCGGGTGCATCCTGCTCACGTGACCAGCCCAATTCCATTTAAGCTTGGCAGCTTTGACTCCCACGTCTGTACCAGTAGTACTAAAAGTTAAATTGTATTTTTTAAATTAAATCGACATTATAAAAAACGCTCATTCATCTCTCTTGACTGAGAAACTGAGTTACAGTAACTCAGTGTGTTACTCAGTAAAATATTGTCATTTTTCCATACGTGACTAATAGTCATAGTCATATTGCCATTCCTAATGTAACAGTTATACTGGGTATAATTGAATTGATAATAATATTCTGGGATATTTATGAAGAGTTCAAGAATATTTTTGTCATGTTGTCATGTAGAGTATACTTACTTTTATACCTGTGTTTGTTCTACATGAAGTCGACGACTGCTTACTGTAATGTTTAAGCCTTTTCTTAAGCAGTCGAACTTGAATGTAAGTCTTATATTTCCGAGCCTTTCTTTCAACATTAGCAAAGTATATCCACGTTTTAACGACCAAAAAACGCTCACCTTTTAATTTTTCACAAGTAATGGAATTGTAGGGCGAAAAGTAATTTAAAATGTTTTTAAAGAAATCTTCATTCGGAAGCAATTTCGAGGATTAAGGAAATTAAATATTTCTTTTTCCTTACGCCGTCCCATTAAAGAACATGTTGTGGTGCGCGGGTTCCCTTCAGTTTTATTATATTCATTAATTCATTTCGAGATGGCCAACCCTAGTGCCGGAGTTTTTAGGCCGCCACTTAACTGACGTAACTTTTCACATGTCAAAGTCATTTATAAAATCTCTTCTAAGGAAGCATCTCGTCTCTGAGTACGGACGTACGCATTGTATATAATTTTTAACTAGATATGTTCTTTTTTCAAATGATTTAAAAAGGTCTATAATAAGGTTTTATAAAAGAGTCCTGACTGCCCTATAACGCCTCCCTTATATTTTCGTCTGCTTACGTAGTATCTTACTACTTAGGTAAACATAAGCACATAAATATTACAAGGTTTTAAGCATAGGCACAATCTATAAATCTTCATATAAATCAAATGTTTAAAATATTTTGTGTTCGTTCGTATAGATTGTATATACCATGTCGAGCTTATGATAGACCATATATAGAGCAGAGAGATATATAATAGAGAAAGACAATAGATCGGGTTCGGTTCTGACGCGCGAGACAACTTTAATACACAAAATTAGAATGTAGCCTTAAAGGGTTGAGCAGACGAAAGGCTTTAGTCCGCAGGGTTTAAAAGTTCATTCAAAACTGTTTTGAATTTGGAAGGACCTTTCAGTCAAAGTCAAATATTTTTATACAGTTTTGGCCCCAAAGAGGCGCTTTTGAACAAACCACCCATTCGGAAGAACATCAGCAGAGAAGAAAATTTCAAATGTAGAATATAGTTTTCAGTCTTTTGTTTTTATTTGATGCAGGGCTTTCATCAATAAATTGAAAGGTATTTCGGTCTTCCCCGGGTTCTACGATTGATTCAAGTTTGGAAGAAAACAACTGACAGGCGGAATAAAACCTCTCGTCTAAGCCTTAACTAAAATTAGAACATAACTTTAATAAATATGTTAAGTTGTACCCGCTAGTTTAGCAACAAAATCTCACTAACCCAACAAGGGAATTATAAATTCAAATTCCCTTAGGAATTATTATTCCTATTTTGTTTATGTAGCTCGGATCCTACTTTCGGACCCTTGTCAAGATCCCTTGACGTCGTGTGTCTGAGCTTAAGGTGTGTCCATAACGGTTTAAGGGATTTGATTTATTTCATAGTTTCACTTGAATTTTTTTGGGGTTTATGTGCTTTCCCCTTAATGTAGAAATATGAATGTTGATAGAAAAATGTTTACCGATATCGTGGGTATAGTGTTTTGTGGTTTTCGTTGCGAACTAAGGCCCGTACTCAGAGAAGTTAATAGCTTCTTTAGTAGAGGTTTGATGGTATATCACTTATTGTTCACATAGTATTATCGTTATGTATTTGTTATATCGGGAACTAAAAATATATATATTACTTACATAAGTCATACCGTATAAGTGATAAGTAAAACAAAAGAACATCAAGTTTTATGCGAATGCCTTCCAATTACAAAAAATGCCATTCTTATAATTCACGGAATGTCATTTAAAAATAATTCCATAATTAAAAATAAACAATTCCGTTAACCACTACAACTGCTCACAGTTCCAACCAATCAATAAGCAGATTTAAATCGAAAAATAATCCGTCATCTGCCTCATAGTTTTTATATGAAATCTTTATCAGCACGGAAACATAAAGGGTTATCAGGTCACGTGATTCGATTCAATTCCACGCCCGATCGGATTGGGTATGACAGCTAAAGTTGACGCCACATGAAGGGTGCTTGTGGTTTAAATTGGAACTTATAGAATTTACAAGATATGAGATCAGTGGGATGACACTTTGTAGTATTAGTGTTCTTCGAGGTTGGCGGATGATAGACAGAAAATACATGTCTGATGATGTGTGACTATTAATATATTACAATTGGAAGTTATCAATTATCTGCCGTACTCAGAGATCGGTTCTTCTTCTTCATCGAGTGGATGGTCAACCTGACCAATCCTGGTGTCAGAGTTATTGAGCCGCCAAATGCCTCTAACATGGCTCATAATATAACGACTACTATCCGTAGAAGTAACCGGGACCGACGGCTTGACGTGCCCTCCGAAGCACGGAATCATCTTACTTTTCGGGCAATCAGGTGATTCAGCCTGCAATGCCCTAACCAGACTGAGGACAGTCTCACAAAGAGATTTTCGTGTGAAATTGTCCCCACCGGGTATCGAACCCGGAACCTCCGGATCGTGAGCCGAGTGCTCAAACCACAAGACCACGGAGGCTGTAATTCGGAGAGATCGATTAATTCGACAATTAACTAATAGATGTAATTTTTCATACATTACATGTGAAATTCACTCATTTAATCTTTACTAAGGAAGTATTTGACGTCCAATCATATATTATCGCTTTGACGAGTATTGCAAATGATTAGTGCTTCTATCCAATATCTTAACCTGCATATCGCAAATAATCTAAGTTCATCGAACTATAATAATGTTGTTACTATAAATAAGATAGTTGTTTAAAAATATTTTTAATGGCTATTAATAAAGAAATTTCTATTAAACAAAATAATAATTAAAATATTCAAAACATTATGTAAAATATAATTTTAAAATTATTAAAAAGAAATTCGTTAAACATTTTGCTAAGTTAAGTTAACACCACACCGCAGCCCAGCCTCAACTTAGCCGTATACTTTAAATTCCTTATAAAAATATTATGCTAAATTAATTTTCACACTCCGTTAACGTTAATAGTATTAAGCGATCCTACCCGCCAACACCTCTCATTAAATCAAGCTTCTTCCTCTAATAAAAACTTATATTTTCATAAAAACTGCATCGCTGTGAACCCGTCCTAACTAAGCACAGAAATTAATTTTGTTTATGGAGAATTTTATGAGAAATGCTCAGTCAAGTCAAGAGATGCCGTGTTAGAGAGGTATACTTTTTAATGTTAAATTAACGACGGCCGGGATTTGCCGTGACTTCCTTCACTTTTATGAACGCCTCGTACTTTTTTTACCTGATTTTTTCAATGGGTGTGTTTTATCCTTCAGTTTTCATCATTATACTTGATTTGATGGATCACTGCGAAGTGATGAAGAGAGGTTGGTTTTAATGATAATTAGTTTAGTTAGTCTGACGAATGTTGACATCTCCCATATGGGTTTTTAAAGAATCAGTTAATCTTATGTTCCATCTGTTAGAGTATTAAAAGAAATATAAAAATCTTTATCTACAAAGTAACTTAATAAACTAAATGAGTTAATCAATAGTTCAGAAGATGAACGAATCATTTCGTTCAAAGAACGGATGGTTATTTCCATGTTCAAGTTCATTCATGAAATTTTCGCATTACTTTTTATCAAAAAATTGACAAATAAGAATTTTGATATAAACCAATTATACCAAAAAAGAGAGATTTACCCCATCTCATGTGGGAGTCGAAGCGAGGAAGAGAGAGAGTTGTACGAGTAAACCAATTACAAACCTACCATTTAAACTCTACATATGTATCCATAGTAAAACATTGAAAACACAATTTATTTAAGAAGCACTTGTATTAATTACGAATCGTTTGCAGGATTAAAGTAGATTAATGGAGTGTCAACCGAGTAAGTTTAATTCACCTTGTGCTTGCTGGCTAGAAGGCCATTTAACTTGCTATGTGCAGGGTAACTTAATAGTTGAGTTAAGTCTAGCAAACGGTATAGGTAAAAAGTAAGTTAGTATGGCTATAAAGTATAGCTAAAAGTAAGTAAGTAATGGCTGTTTCTTTGTGTATATTTTCTGTTCCAATGCAATGTAGATTTTAACCGGCTTATTCATAAAGGATATTTTACTTAACCAGTGTTTTAAAGTGTTTTGTCTCTTTCGCTCTTTGGCAAATAGCGTATGTCGGAAAGGGACAAACCATTAGCTAAAGCTAGATAGCTAAAGTGCTGGGCCTTAGGCCTTAGGGCTTTAAGTTCGTTTACATTAAGCTGACAATTTCGATAGAACACGAGCGTCACATATCATAAAACTCAATGTTATCGAAGCTTATAGTTGGTTTGAAAACAAATGAAACGAACTTCATTTGTTTTTCGGTAATTTGAGCACTAAAATAAATTGCACGATTGTTATGCCACTGATTGCTCAAAACAATATTTTACTTATAAAACAAGCTATAACTATAGCCAAAGTACGTAAGTCTGTTAGGTAAGTGACCAATCCTGTTGTTGGATTATTAGACCGTCTCAAGGCCTCCGAAATGATCTAACAAAACAACCGGGACCGACTGCTTAACATACTCTCTGAAGCACGGTAGCGCTCAGATGAAAATACCACTATCGGCCACCTATCCAATTAGGGCCTAGTTGCACGTTATTTAACAATAGCAATGACAAAACATCGCTATAGCTAGTCGAGTAGATCACTTGTTGCTCCATCGCTTGTGGTCTAAGCACACTTCACTTTTAATTAACTATATTGCAACGTTGCTCGAATTTATAAGCCGTTTCACTCTCATAGCGTTCATTAGTTGCTCGGGAAAAATATCGAATAAAGTGTAAGAAAAAGTTTTTGCTACTCACTTTATACTCTTTCGTATGTTGAAGAGAATAGGGGTTTTAAGTGTGAATTTTTGGGGTTCGTAAAATTATCGATCTGACATATTTTTTAAACTTACACTATTTACACTCGTAATAATAAATGACGGGACGATTACGGGATCATTATGTAGTTATTTATTAAAATACATACCCGACGTTTCGAGCCAATTACACCACTCGTGGTCACGGGATGACGAGTGGTGTAATCTTCTCGAAATATACATATTCTAACGCGATACAGTCCCGTTTCATTCAGTATAATAATCCTCATTTAAAAAACAATCTATATAACGCGTTGTTGGCATTGCACAAGTTAAAAAGCACGGGTCAGAAAATCGCTGAATGTCAAATTTTAATTAATTTTAAGTTTGGTGTTTGCTATGATTGATCCCGATGGCGTGAAATTTTCAAACTGAAAAGTGACCGAAGAAAACCAATAGCATATTTAGCACAAAAACTCCATGTACTTCAAAACTATGACTAAAATAATTATAACAATACCTATTACAGTGATTTTTTACAATATTTTATATTAACTAAAACGTAAGTATTATTTTAAACTAACAATAAATAAAGTGTCTAACCAACTAATTAACTACAAAACGTTGAACAAATGAATACACACTTAAAATAAGGTAAATAAATTAAGATGTTAGAGTGTTTATAAATAAGTGATCAGGTAAACAAGATGAAGTAGCTACATGTAACGTACGACTCTAATTGGTTGGGTTTTCATGTAATTAATTGATTTGCGGTTTGTATACCCTTCGAAGATGTTTTCCTTTTATTTGCCACATACCTAGTATGGTATGATCTAAAAAATCTATTACATATTAAAGTTTTATTTACCTTAAAATACGCTTGCCCAGCTGTGGGACCTGTTGGAAAAAAAACATACAGTCAAATTGAGAACCTCCTCCTTTTTTAAGTCGGTTAATAACAAAATGTAAAAGAATTGGTTGGAAATGACCTTTAAACGTAATCCTTCTTTACGGTGAAGGATTAGATACCTTATCTGTTATATCAATTTCCTGTATAAAACAAAAAAAGAAGGTTCAACTTAGGGTGGGATGCTTCAGCTTACGCTCACGCGCACGTAAACGTCAACACAAAATGTCAGTCTCAACAGGCGTAAGAAAATGAAAAATCGTGGCTTTCTACTGACCCGAATAACTTTAATAGACTGTCATCAAACATAATGTTACGAAACAACGATTTGTATTTACAGATATTTAACAAAGTTAAAACAACTTTTTAACGAACGTATCTTACGATAAACGTTTGAATCAACCCGCCTTTGTTGTCTGCTTAACCCGTGCTTAGTTAACAAGTATAAAAATTATTATACGGCCGAATTGAGAAATCTCCTCCTTTTCAGACATTCAATTAAAATCTGGCATCGGCAACCGCCAAGTGGGAACGGCTGTAAGGGCTGACACTACGTTAAGCGTGCGCACGCCGCGGTTTCATACAATAGTGAACCGTCGCGTGCGGTTTCATACAAAAGTGAAACGTCGCGTGCGCCCGTCGCGTGCGGTTTCATATACACAAGTGAACCGCCACGTGCGCCCGCCGCGAGTGTCAAAGACTTTAAATAAAAATGTATAACACATTTCTTACTTTAAGATTCCAACGCCATCGTCCGCTGTGAGTGTAATCATTCACATTTAATAAATTGGCTTGGGGCTCTTTTTTCCGGCATGGACCGCATACTTAGAGGGGAAATACGAATTTACATTGATCTAGGATTAATGGAGAAGATTTTGTGATTAAAACCTTTGAACAACCTCACTCAGAGGTCTATGAAATCGGCACTTTACGTGTAACGTCAATTAGTACAATCGTGCTGATTGGAGATCACGCGTGAAAAACAAAGTGCATAGCTTTGAATTGCATCGGCGTACTGAGTTGGATGCCAAGCGTGATCTTCTGAAAGCCCGACCACCAGCGGCTTTCCATTACAACTACAGAGACGGTACTCTAACGTGTCCCCAGTGCGCGCGTACCTTTGCCAACAAAATCGGCTACGCGAGTCATGTTAGAGCACATGCAAGACGAGGAAGCTAGGAGTAGAAGCGGTCGCCGTGGCCGAAATCGGCTGGAGGACTATACTTATACTTATACACGTACATTACAAGTCAAAATCACTGGTAAAATCACTGGTCAAACTATGGAGGTATTTGAAGTCTCTGAGTGCGGGGATTAGAACTTCACTCGGCCTCTAAGTGGACCGGTCGATATTGGGATTTATAATTGATCGCTTCCGTGTTAAGGAGGATAAATCTTATCGTTAGCTATATCTTACATTGTACGTCAAAATTATAACACACATTTCAGTGACTGTATCTAGTGATTTTTGAAAATGGAACTGAAAATGAAAAAAATAAGGTTAAGCTTTCAGATACCGTTTCCATATTCTCTAACGCCACGTGTGAGATTCTTTCGAACGAGTTGGTAAAGGCAAAAATCTATTTATCAAAGTATCGGCGGGCATCTTTGCTCCCATTTCTCAAACAAGATTAATTACCGAGATAGGACAAAAGTAGAACCAGCATGTTTATAGGATTATTTGCTCTTTTCTCGCCTTGTTAGGAGTGCTAAGGGATATGACGAGTAGTAATTATTGGACTTATTCACGGTATTTTCATTAATAACTGAAGGATGATAAATGCTTACTGCCACACTTAGAAACGTCCATTAAATCGACACTTAACTAATTGACGTTATTTGTCTAACAATGTTTGTTTCAGAATTAAGTAAAGGCCTATTCTTTACTGAAATTATTATACAGTACCTATAGGATTAGGCTTAAAAGCGCTTCTAGTTAATTACTAAGTATACGAAGATTGAGCCCTGCCACACGCACCAGCCAGGCCCGGCCCATCCCAAGGTATATTATGGTAACTCTTGCTGGCTCGGTGCTTCTCGTTCTGAACCGGCTCTATAATAGCTCCTATCTATACTAATATTATAAAGCTGAAGAGTTTGTTTTGTTTGTTTGTTTGTTTGTTTGTTTGTTTGTTTGTTTGTTTAAACGCGCTAATCTCAGAAACTACTGAACCGATTTGAATAATTCTTTCACTGTTAGATAGTTTATTTATCGAGGAAGGCTATAGGCTACATTTTATCCCGAAATTCCCACGGGAACGGGCACAACGCGGGTAAAACCGCGGGGCGCTGCTAGTCTATACATATGATAAATTCCATACTCATGACAAAATCCCGTGTCAGGTCAGTCATCTTCTTGTCGCGCAGGTTAGTGGCCAACCCTGGTGTCGGAGTTTTTAGACCGCTTAAAGGCCTCCGACATGGTCAAGCGATTGAAACAACCGGGACCGACTGCTTTACGTGGCCTCCGAAGCACGGTAGCGCTCATGCCTCTAACGGCCACCCATTCAAGTAGAGGGCAAGCTGCCCGTTGCTTAACAATGGCAATGAACTTACATCGCTTGGTCGAACTACGCCATGAGCGATACTACAAACGAAGTGTGTACATACGAAGCTTTCGGTCGACGTCAGACGTGGCCGGGCCGGTGCCGGCAGGTGTGGCAGCAGCCATTTTGAATTACCTATTTTATTTTATGTTTAGTCTATAATTTTCAAGGCAAATACCTCTTCACCTTTATTTCACCTTATTCTTTTTCAACTCAAAAGCAACGTTTATTTATTATCGAATAACTCGTGAAAGTTCGTACTCAAAGGTACAATGAAATCGTATTTCAGTAATTAAACTTTATTTTTGTGACCTTAATTTTGATTCTGTTTTTGTTAATTAATCTCTTGAGGGTCTCAAAACTGGTATTAAGTTAGAAGTCATTAGTTTTATTACGTTATACGAGTTGGTATTAATTGTGTTTGGGACAAGTTTACAAAAGATTCTTCTTTCACTCAATGCTTTTAACTTTAATTTAGTAGGAGTCAATATTTTTTGTCCATTTCAACATTATTTAAAGAAGTTTCTAGATTTGTACGTACAGTCATGGTAAGAAAGGGTATGCCGTCTTAAGATCTATTTTCGATTAGCATAGTCTGCTTTACCGATCGAGCTAATACCATTTTGTCCCAATATCATTATTGTCATGCGATGCAAAACGTCAAGCTAACAACAGATACAATACAAACCATAGATTGTCCGAAAAATCCAGGGCTCACCAGCAAACTTCAGTCATAACTACAACAAAGACCTTTCATATAACCCTTTAATGCACATTAACCCACACAACAATGAGCACAAATCTATCCAAAGACTAAACTCAACACATTGAATAACAACAAGTTTCTCAGTTTCTCACAATGGTCGGATTTGGCAGCCATCTTACCGGAAACGCGGTCAGGGGGGTCACTTCCTTCATTCATTGTTGCTAAGACCTCCGGCTTAAAACCTCCTTCGAGGAACTTTGGGCTTTGTGTTGTCTATGGAGCGTTGCGTATCAAAAATGGCGGATTTTTAACGCCCTACAAATTATTGGGGTAATGGTTTTTGATGGGGTTCCTTCTTTACATTTTAGGGTTCTTTTGAATTTGTTAACTGTTGTTTTTAAAAGGAAAGTTACTTTGTATTATGTAAGTTAGTTTTTGTTTGGTGTAAATATGCAAAAAAAAAATAACATAAATAAAGTAGTTAAAAATGTTATGTTAAAAACATCTGCCATATAATTATTTCATATGACCAAAATTACTTTAAATGTGATCTGATAATTTAGGATTTACTGGTTAAAAATTACTCATTCTTTACTACTTCAATTGTTAAGTTACTTGAAGTATTTCTATACATTGGGATATGTAATTTTGAGAACGGTAGCACCCAAACCTCTGGTGTAAAATCAGTTCTTTGACCGTCTGCGACATAGTCTAACAATTTAAATAACAGACCGACCGATAAATTTAACGAGTTTAGTTGTCAAACACCATGCAACTGAATGAGACTTGAGTTTGGTTTCTAGCTACAATATGAGTAAGATATTTCTAACAAAACATGTTTTTCCAACAAACCTTTCATCAGATCAACCTAAACTAAAAATCTAATACACTTAGCCACAAACAAACACAGCCCAGCGATCACATATGCAATGACAATTGTTCACCAATTGCAAAGCGTTAAATCAAATCTATTGATTCCATTGAAACGCTGTCCATTGAAGGCTCGGATCTTCAACAATGCGAACGCCCAGTGGACAACCGGCAATGAATATTGAACAAGACTACCGTGACGTGCTTACATCGTGATTTATGTGCATTAGAGAGAGATAGATGATATTCTACTTCCATTTTGTGTACATTGGACAAGTGAAAATTTGTTTTCGATTGATTTAGTGCATTTGACAAATACTCTACTAGGAGTTGAGATCGATCGGTTTTAAGTTTCCAATTTCTATTTAAGTAACATTGAATATTACCTATTTTTCTGCATTTTAATAATACTAATTTATTTGCAGCGCCCCTTTATATTCACATACCAAAACTTACACCCAGTACACATCACTCAGTACAAAATCACTGTCATTCCACTCAAAGTACACACATTAAAAATAGCCTGTAATGTCCCACAAATTTGCAAAGGCCTCTCATCTCACCAAAGATATCAGTACAGCGAATACACATTACTCTTAAAAAATATATATTAAAAGTTGCCATAATTAAACGTCAGAAGCTAAGATAAGAAACAAAAATAAATCTCGTCCCGTAACGAGTTTGCATAAAAGTTATAATTGTAAATTACGGTGAAAGAAGTCGACGGTTCCAACGATAAAGTCAACAAGTGTTTATTCAAATCGTTGAGCACTTGTGTAGAGGTTAGTGTTAACATAGTGTCAAGACAGCATTTGCTGACATACACAGATAAATTCGGAGCGGGAATGCTTTTCATACGAATTCTATGTCTTTATTTACTTTTAGATAGGTTTTGTTGGTTCTATACGATCAAATTATATTATTTTTCGACAACACTTAAGTTTTACTAGGAGAATAAAACTATTTTTCATAAAAAAGATTGTAATGAAATCTTATATTTTGTAATGAAATTGATAAGCCTACGCGGTTTAGCGTAGTTACTGCTACGCATGGCTACGACAATATAAGCTACGTTAGTCCCGTAGAATTACGCTACGCGCTACGCTGCTACGAAATGCTACGGCATGCTAAGCTGAAGGTTTATATAGATTACATTACCGTGGTTCAAGCATAATTTTAGTTCCTACATCTTTCATATTTTGATAGTATAATAATCTACTATTTAGTTTTACTACCATAGTATCCGTAAATAAATATTAACTAAATTTTTCCCAGTTTTCAAAAACTATTTTACAAAAATAGGTTTTATTTTTCGTGCTCAATGCATATTAATATTTTACTGAAATGCGATTTAAAACAAAGTAAATAACCGTATATACACGTCCACTATCGCAACGGTCGCGTTATGTACTCGTAGTGTAATAAAAACCAACCACCGGCGTCTTGTGATAAGGTTATCCCCAGTGGTTACTTAGAATATTTCAACCTTAGTCTTCACTTGAACCACAATGTAAGGGCGTTTATTCGAATGACCTTTATGCTAACGATATAAGGTCTAGTTTTGGTATTGGTTGCTAGTTTGAATGGGTTCTCGAGGGTATTGCTTTCAGATAAGTGTTATTGTGTTTATTATTATGTCTTAGATAAACTGATCTTAGTTTGTACATACATATGAATTGCTTTGTCCTAAATGACTGATGGATCAACGCACAGCCCAAATGGTTGATCGTAAAGAATTAAAAATGGAATAGTGAGTTTTTGGTATGACGTACGAGTACATACGAAAAGTAGTTATGGTAGAACTTTCCGGAATTCTACGCTTACATATACTGAGTGGTTTAAGCAGTGAAGAACAACACTGACATTAAAATCACATTACAATGAAAATAAACTGGAGAGCTAAAAATATAATATTTCAAAAACATTTCTAAATAAATATCGGGTTTGTTTTGTTAACAAAACTTCCTTCAATACAAAGTTTTATTTAATCGAAGTTTCGTAAACTGAGTCGTGTAAGTAAACATTATTTTCAGTGAAAGACAAATCTCTGAAAAAAGTTTTCATGAGTGTATTGACATTTGAAACAACTACATATTTGTCTTATAATTTTCTTTGTTTACAAGTTAATGGGGTTTACTTTGTTCTCTGATAATAACATTTAAATGCTGTGGTTAGGAGAGCTTTGCTTTGTGTAGTCCTGGAATATAAGAGCTCACACGCATTTTACCACGAAATAAGTTCGAAATTCGAAGAATCAAAGTACGCAAGAATTGTAGTAATGTATGAGTGAAATAATTGCAACCAGGGTTTGCCTAATCGTATTTAATACCCGTAAAGTTGTAAAAATAAGTCACAACACATTCTTCCTTCGTCTGAATAAATAAAGAAGCATGTGATTGCTCACGTGTACACCTAACTCAATGGCACATTTGTGTTGTTAATTTCCACATACAAAAACATAAAAAAACGTACAATAACGTATGTAATCTTCGATATAGTGTTGATTATATTTTTGTAGTGTCAAATAAATAAATAAATAAATATAGAAAAACGTTCGTAATTTCCCGTTTTAAATAAGTAATTATGCGTGGTTACGCCTAATCCTCCTCACTTCACAGATCTTCAGTGAGAGGTGCCTTTGCCCAGTGGGACATTAAAGACTAGTACTTTTTATTTTGATTAACAATACTAAAAAAACTTGTTACTTGTCATTTCAGGTACGTGTTAAAACACATTCTTCGTCTGAATAAATTAAGAAACATGTGATTGCTCACATGTACACTGTACACCGTACACCTAACTCAATGGCACATTTGTATTGTTAATTTCCCCTGGGTTTGTGCGTCCAATCAGAGCAATGTTTCACAACGTTGCATGACTGATGTTGCATCCATGTAACATTATGTCGAATTGAATTAGCTTGTTCGTATTAGGTGGGGCGTGTGCCCTAGGGCTTAGGTCTTATATTGTACCTGAGTTAGGATTAGGTATTGTGAGCGAGATTAAAATTGGTAGCTACTTTTTTACTGTTAACTAGAATCGCCCTGCGGTTTCATCCGCATTACACCAGTTCCCGCGAGAATTTCAGGATAAAATGTACCCCATGTGTTATTTTGATGTATAACCTATGTTATTGTAAAGTTTCATCCAAATCCGTTTATTGGTTATGCGTGAAAGTGTAACAAACATACATATATCCATACATACATTCATCCTCACAAACTTTCGCAGTTATAATATTAGTAGGATTGAAACGTACGGTATTGACATTAATATTTGTTAAGGAACGCTCAACAGAAATCTCAGGCTTAAGTCTGTTGCCGTTTTGACAAATAATAAAGCTACTTTATGTTTCGAAACTTCACGTTTTATTTTGTGTTATGTCGGGAACTTGGGTAAAACCGCGGGGCGCTTCTAGTGTAGCGATAACATCCGTTTCATTACAACAGAATTATCAATGTATTTATGATTTATATTGATCAAAATCAATTCAATTTTATCAATGTAATTACAATGAATCTCATTAAATTGCTTTTCCATTACTATGATCAATTTACACATATATTAAATAAATGAAAACTTCATCCGTATATTCAAATAATCTGTGAATAAATTTGTAACGTTATTAATTCGTGCTATAATCCCGGGTTATGTGAGCTAATAAGCCTTGACATACCGTCCCGTGGGAAATCCCGGGATAGGTATTAATAACGGTATACGATCCACGGGCAGAGTGGTAACTATTACAGTTAGGTCATTTGCGTATTACTTATACGTGAATACTAGTACTAGGATCTAGTATTGCCATGTAGTTTAAAAAAAATAATAAAGGAAATTCATCGCCAAATATAGAAATTACAGGTAAACTTACAAGGCACTAAGCAAAAGGCTGCAACTCAGCTGTTGCTGTACGGGACGGATCCCGCACGGCGCTGGTTTTCAGTTGCCGCCTGCTCCCCGAGGTGGCAGGCGGGAGCGGGTTGCAGATAGGTGGCATTTAACAGAGTAACTTAGCTTAGTAGTAAACGTGGGTAATACCGCGGCCGTCGCTAATTTACATGAAAGGTGAAACGGAAGGTTTTGTTAAAATTTACTATCTTTAAATTTTATACAACACATGTAAACCACCATACATATTTTCTTTCGCACACAATGGAAAAGTTGTTTCCTTAAGTCACGTACAACCTTATTGTACCGTACAATACGTATCAAAATGGTACAGCCATATCTAATCGGAAATATCCGTCGTCCGCACATCTCGATTCGAATATTGAATTTTGAAAGCCAAGTTTACGGCTCCACCAATCACAATCCAGTATTCACGCGAAATTAAATCTAAAATACTGCTGGATGTGTGCGAAATGCACAAAATGTTATGGTTTAAATTGGAATCCTTGATTTATTTCTTTGGATTCTTTCAACGATTCTTTATTTGAAATTAAGGTGCTTCTCTTTTGTTTTCATAACTTTTAAAAGAAAAGTTTCAAAAACGGAACATGACATATTTAAAAATCACTTTTTGTGCATTTCGCATCACTTAATTATTCGTACTAAAAACTGTCGAGAAGTCGAAGATTGACAAAAACAGCTATGTTCGAACAAGTCAGTATAAAGACTGTTTTGACTCAGGGCTCAGTTTCTAAGAGAGAGTGCAAAAAAAGTATTAGCCTGTAATTTGCCACTGCTGGGCAAAAGCCTCAAATCTCACCAAAGATAGTAGTGAGGAGGATTAAACAATTAGGTATGAGTAAAATCTAGTTATTAAATGGGAGTAAAAAAAATAGCCCAGCAAAATTAAATCAAGTTCCGAAAAGTACCTAAACTAATTAAGTAATAAAATTACCAGCAGAAACAAATAAAAATTGTATAATTTAATTTCTTTATGGCAATAAAAACACCTGTTTTATGTTCCCAAAAAAATCCTGTAGAAGCAAAATTTTGATATTTTTTCAGTAAATTGATATAATTAGTAGAAAATGTGGAGTTTTGTGTGTCGAGGGGAGGTGAGGGCGAGGTGGGCCGTATAACACTCGTTATCAGAGGGCTTTTTTATCTCAGAACATTATTGTTGCTAAGATTTAGGTGCTTCGACCCTTTGGTGGTTGGTGCAAGGAATAAACGCATAGACTTACTTTCATAAAACATTTTAAGATCAGTTAGTAAAATATAGCAGACTAGCAGCGCCCCGCGGTTTTACCCGCATTGTGTCCATTCCTGTGGGAATTTCGGGATGAAAAATAGCCTATGTTACTCGTGGATAATGTAGCTTTCGAATGGTGAAAGAATTTTTAAAAACGGTCCAGTAGTTTTTGAGCCTATTCATTACAACCAAACAAACAAAGTTTTCCTCTTTATAATATTAGTGTAGATGAAAAACATTGAAAAAAAAAACCTTAAATCAAAGAGTAGAACATACGCGCGATTTAAAATGTTTCACATTAGCACCATCTATTGGATCGCGGGTGGAACCAACGCCCGGAACAGTTATTGATTTATTTAAAAGCGATGCTCAATCATTTCACAAATATACAGTTTACATTATAAACCGTTTTGTACCACAATGAATGACGTAGTTTGAACGCTGCGGTTGAAAATGTCGTATTTCTATCCACAAATTGATATTTGATAAAAACCACAGATCGCGTCACGTGTTTCATATTCTACTTGCAAATTAACCTCGGGAATATTTCGTTTCATTGTTCTGTGGCTTTTCCTGGGATGATATTAATTTAATTTTGTTTATGAACGATCATGTCTATGTGGTTGTATTAATGTGTTAATAATAATAAATAGATATCCGGTTTCGGTTTCATAATTAAATTACATCTGTAATTTTTAGAGCAATCGCAAATACCTTATTGGGTCATATTATTCATTCATTCATTTTGAGTAGGTTGGCCAACACTGGTGTCAGAGTTTTTAGACCGCCTAAAGACATGGTCTGGCAATTGAAACAACCGGGACCGACAGCTTAACGTGCTCTCCGAAGCACGGTAGCGGTCAGATAGAAATGCCACTATCGGTCACCCATCTAAGTAGGGACCGAGCTGCACCTTGTTTAATAATCGCAATAAACGAACATCACTCGCTCAATGCACCCTTAACATGACATTTATTCGATCAAAAACCACCCAAACCACCTAAAACAGTGTAATACCAACTTACGTGTATAAGCTTACGACAAATTGGGATAAATAAATATTTTGACGTATAATATTATACTTTAAGTGGGTGGAGCATAAATCTCTAACATTTTGGTGTTCCCTTTAGCCCGATGATATTTTGACAGGACTCTTGACAAATAGGGCCTAAGGGACTAGGAGAGACGTAACAGGTTGTTAGTGCAATAAGTACGTTTATTATTTATTTTTTACTACTAGTATTACCCTTCTTACTGTACTGATATCTTCAGTTAGATAAGACAGTTTTCTCAGTACGGGGATATTAAAATTTGCCTGTAAAATCTAAGCTTTTTCTACCTATGTACCTTTAATATATTCACTAAATACCAAATAATCAATCAAGATGATACAGTACCATTTATAATAATTGTATTGTAATATTCATCGACTCGTACCGCAGTATCGGAGGGTTAGATCATCAATACTAAGGTCTGTTTGACCCCGAACACAGTTCGCCGGGTTAACAATAGCTCGCTATTATTTCGTGTGAATTGCATAGACGATTTAACATGCTTAAGCATAGGATTTCACGGCCCAATAGCTTTGCGCCGATTCGTATTCGACCGTGCAAAAAACCAATTGTCTCACCATCTATTACCGTTAGATAAGGATAGCTGTATACGTCTTAAAGAAGGTTAGAAAAGGATAGAAGATAGTGGTTTTATTTTTTCAATGAGAGAAACATTAATAGTCTTTTTCGTTGGTGTTCTAATGGCGACGATAGTTGATAAAACTGTAATCAGATCAAGTGAACGGTTTTATGAGAAACCAGCAGCGCCCTGCGGTTTTACCCGCGTTGTGCCCGTTCCCATGGGAAATTCTGGATGGAAAATAGCCTATAACCTTTTCGTTGAATGTAGCTATTTATTACAAAAAATAATTATTCAAATCGGACTGGTAATTCCCGTGATTAGCTCGAACATACAAAAAACAAACTTATAAATTGTACCTCTATATAATATTATAGTACATATTATATTAGTATAGATGGTCCTATTCATTCATATCAATCACCCACACATTAGCAACACGCATCAACTCCAAAACAAAGGAACACCGTTTATTCAAATATCAAACAAATGCCGACCTAATTCGTCCCTTGGTGCACGTTATGACGTCACCACGTCACAAATTTAATATAATTAAACCGGACAGTTGCACGGCCGGAGCGAAAAGTGGACAAACATCTTGTTTGTATGCAAATACTGGATGCAAGCTGTGGAATTACATGCTTATGGCCTCGCGTCAGTGTTGCGGCCACAGATACAAACGGGACCCTAGATATACCCATAAAATACACAACTAAGCTTGGTATATACGTGCGAGTAGTGCAGTGGGCAACGTGGACTAACGATTGAAACACGAGACCGACAATTTAACGTGTTCCGCGAAGAAAGTAATAGAACGACTTTATATTAATGTCTCCACCACAAATAGCGAAGAAAAACTTATTTTACGCCAACCCAAAATCACTGCATAGTATAAAACAAAGTCACTTTCCGCTGTCTGTCTGTCCCTATGTATGCTTAGATCTTTAAAACTACGCAACGGATTTTGATGCAGTTTTTTTTAAATAGATAGAGTGATTCAAGAGTAAGGTTTATATGTATAACAGTTCCCGAAATTCCGACGAGAACGGGCACAACGCGGGTAAAACCGCGGGGCGCTGCTAGTAAATCATAAAATGATTTTCCTTCATTTCGTAAGTTGCTCATGTTAATATTCAGAGTAAATGTCTGAATTAAATTAGTTCAAGTCTGCTCAAGACTGCTCAGACATTCTGTTTGTTAGCTTAAACCCGTATTCTTGACTCAGTGTTAATAAGGAGCAAAATGTCAAAGTGAATACTATGAAATTAAAATCAATTGAATTCTAACTTTAAACACAGTTTTGAAAATTATGGGTACGATATTTTACAGGTTTCAACGATATAGAAAAAAAAAAACATCAGGGTTGGTCACTGACCTACTCGAATTTAGTAATTTATAAAGACGATACAATTTAGTCTTCTTCTTCTTATCGAGTGGATGGTCACCCTGACCAATCCTGGTGTCAGAGTTATAGAGCCGCCAAAGGCCTCTGACATGGCTCAAGTAACGACTACTATCCGTAGAAAGTAACCGGGACCGACGGCTTAACGTGCCTTCCGAAGCACGGAATCATCTTACTTTTCGAGCAATCAGGTAATTCAGCCTGCAATGCCCTAACCAAACTGAGGAAAGTCTCACAAAGAGATTTTTGTGAGATATCCCCACCGGGAATCGAACCCGGAACCTCCGGGTCGTGAGCCGGGCGCTCAAACCACAAGACCACGGAGGCTGTTAGTTACAATTTAGTAGATAAATGTAAACAAGGCGACTGTTCCACAAAACTCTACATCTATGTAGTACTTTGTGGGAATGCGTACACAGTGAATTAATTTGCTTTTCATGAGGCAGTCCTATGTTCGGACATCTACTAAATAAGCTAATTTTAATATGAACCTACTTTTTCAGCTGTTGTTGCGTTAATCATATTTAGAAGCAATATAGTAGACGCTTGTTGACTTTTGTTTGTGTAGCGTCTTTTGTCCGTACGCAGAGACGTTAAATGCTTCCTTAGTAGAGATTTAATGAGTGATTTTGACATGTAATGTATGAAAAATTAAGTTAATTAGTTAATTGTCTATTGATTGGACGACTCTGAGTGCGGCAGAGTGATTGCGGATTTTTTTAAATTAACAAAGTACATATTTGAATGCTTGATGATATTTAGTTGTTCGCGATGTCAACTTCAGCAAGATCCGTTTTTTGCCGTGTCTTGAAACCTAATGCACGTGTGAACTCATTCATTGTTGCTACACTGTTGCTACTAAACCGAATCCGGCAAAAAACCGCTCTACTCGACGCCTAGTGAACTGGCTGAAGGCGTTTCTGGATCTGGTTTCAAACGTAGAATGCGGTCAACTATTATATTCTGCATCGTTGCAGACATTGCATATGAATACGGTCTGCGTATATTCCGTGCTGTATCAAGACTGCTTATACTCGTATTCATGTATACTAATATATGGGCAGGTCATGTCTCCAGAATGCATCCGGATCAATGGGCTAGGATCTCCACAGAGTGGGAGTTCCAGAATATTCAGAGACCTCGCGGTAGACGCCCCACGAGGTGGTGGAAGGAACTGGAGGACTTAAATAAAGAGTGGAAATAAGTGACGAAAGATAGATCCAGGTGGAAAGAATTAAACCTTTGCCCATTAGTGGGACACAACAGGTTAAATTAAATTAAAAAATATAAGTAAGCTTATCTTAGAAATTACCAATCAGATTTGAATTTATTTTTGTAATGGATAGCCACATACAACAGAAAGGTTGAAAGCTATTTTTAATTCTGGAAATTCCCACAAACGGGCACATCGCGGGTAAAACCGCGGGGCACTGCTAGTCTTACTATAATAAATTAATATGACTTTATTACACATATTGGTTTTGTTACTTTGTTTATCTCAAATCCCATCCAAATCCATTGAAATGTGAAAGCAACAACTATCCATCAAGATCAACTAACTTTTCCACCTACGAAATTACTATTTCAATCCGCTACATGCAAATAAACCGATAGATATCTTAATAACATTGCATTTACATTCATATCATTTGGCAGAAGATCCAGAGGCAGACCCAAGACAAGGTGGACGGGTGTAGTGTCCAAGGATATGGCTGAGTGCAAGATTTCCGATGACGACGTCGACGAAAGAGCGAAGTGGGATACATAGCCAGGAAGAGAGAGAGAGAGAGAGAGAGAGAGAGAGACAGAGATTTGACAGAAGTACAAATAAATATGAATGAATTATTGTAAACAATGCTGGTAGCTTATTATTTATTAATGGAGGGCTCTACCACAATGCACGGGCGTCCATAGCAGGCACTATTAATTTATTGACCGCGTCCTCATTAGTACTTTGATGCCTCAATTTTATTATCTGTGCAAATTATGTTGTAGTGACATGGAGCGATTTTGCAAATGGTGAACTTCGATTTTATTTTTTAAAATGTACTAAGAGTGTTAATTCTAAGAGTTAATCACTACATAATTATAAAACAAAGTCCCCGTCCGCGTCTGTCTACTCGCGATAAACTCACGGATTTGAAGCGTTTTTTTAATAGAGTAATTCAAGAGGAAGGTTTGTATGTATAAAAGTTCCCGAAATTCCCACCGGAACGGGCACAACGCGGGTAAAACTGCAGGGTGCGGCTAGTTAAGTATATAACTATATAACTATGAACCGTCGCGGGCGCCCGCGGGGTGCGGTTTCATATAAAAGTGAACGGCCGCGTGCGCGGAGGGCGCACGCTTAACGCAGTGTTGGCCCTTATTCATTTTAAATGATTCCATAATTTTAATGTAAGAACAGATTTTACTTAATTATATATAACTTATAAATCTTTAGAAACACTCTAGTGAGAAGAATAATAATAAAAATAATAACTTGTACCTATAAAGCGGTAAAGCATCCGTTCAATACAATAAATAACCAAGTTGAAGTGATAGAAAGTTTTTGAAAATTAATATCAGCAATCGAAGGAAAACTTTGACAAGTCTTTGTTGGCGACAAAAATATGTTTGGGACAAGTCATGAGAGAGAGAATATCTATACTAATATTATAAAGAGGTAAAGTTTCCTAATTTGTATGTTTGTAAGGGCTAATCTCAAAAACTATCAAACTGATTTGAATAATTCTTTTTGTAATAGATAGTCACATTCAACAGAAAAGTTATAGACTATTTTTCATCCCGAAATTCCCACGAGACCGGGCAAAACGCGGGTAAAACCGCGGGGCACTGCTAGTAACATATAAAGATAGCTAAGAAGGTAGCGATTTTTTTTAGTAAAGGGAAAGTGTGTACAAATGTTTCATATGTTTAAGGCTACGGCCTCTTTTAACTTAAGTCGTCCGGCTCGCCGCAGTAGGACGCAGTTCGCCTGTACGGATGTTCTTTTGTTTTTCATACAAAACGCACCTAGCAATTCGACTGAAAACGTTTAATTTGAGAGAGCCCTAATAATCCAACAGGTTCTTATGTGAAAAAGACGATAGACCAAGTCGGAGGCCTTTAGGCGGTCTAAAAACTTCGACACCAGGGTTGGCTACTAACCTACTCGAACTAACTTACTTTATATGAGCAAAACTGACTTTAAATAACCCAAAGTCCAACTATTGAAACAACTGGAACCAAACGAGTGGTCTAAAAACTCTAAACGTGCGTTTCCATTAACGCGAAACCGAACGGTGTGGAGTCCAAGTAACCAATCACAACGCATTACGAAGAGATTTTGACAGTTTCAATTCGCTGTGAATAGTCAATTAGACTCCGCACCGCTCCGCTTAAATGGAAACCAACACCGGGGTTGGCTCACCTTTTAAATAAATAAAATAAACATCGTTTATTGCGTACAAAACAAAATCAATCATACAGGAGAATACAAGAGATTAAAATTACAGCAGAAGTAGAAAAAAACCTTAAACAGCTTATAACTTGCACCAGCCCCTAATTTCTAAAGTTTCTGTACTTAAGCAAGTTCTTTCGCTCAGACCGGAGCCAGAAGGCGTTGGTTTCTTATAGTGTTTACTTGTATTTAAATATTTCATGCAACCTTATTGGGCCGCGTCGTAGTCCGCGGTATTGTATTGGTTGTTTCGAATTAATTTTGTAAAAGGAACTTTGTTTTTTGTAACATTAGAAGAAGCGTATTGAGGTTTTATCCGTTGTATTCGTTTTGTGAAAATGGCGGATGAAAAGTAGTCTATAATCTTTCTCTTGGTTGTGGTTGCTATCTTTTAATATAGGTATTACTAGCCGCGCCCCGCGGTGTTACCCGCGTTGTACCCGTTCCTGTGGGAATTTCGGGATAAAACGTATCCCATGTGTTATTCCGATGTATAAACCTTTATAACTGTCCAAACCCAAGTCCGAGTCTATCCAAATCCATCCAGTATTATTTTCGTGAAAGAGTAACAAACATACATACATCCATCCTTACAAACTTTCGCATTTCTATATAATAGGATTAGTAGTATACATAAGAGTAGACAATTAAAGATAACGAATTAAGAGAACGAACGAATGAAGAAAAACGATTGCCACTTGTCTTTGGGGCTGTACACATAGACTAACTTAAAACAATACGTATCAATATAGCGTAGTTTAAACTTTACATAAAATGAACTGAAGTTCATGAATGAAATAATGTTATTAAACCAGCCAACCCGGTCCGAGTGACTCGTGAGGAGGAGCGAATATAAATCATATCAACAACAGTTATTATTGAGTTTTTGACTTCTTAACGACTACGCTTGAATGAGGATGTGACGAGGTATAAAATTATAGCGATTTTTGTTGAGGCATATATGTATGGTAGGGGCTTAGGGGATAGTACAAGGTTTTTGTGGGAGTCTGTCCGGCTTTCGCACTCGCGTTATTGAATTTTCAATTACTGTCTAGTAGTATATTTCATTTTATAAATTGGACCACAAAAAATCCTATCCGATTTGAATCATTATTTTTGTAATTGATAGCCACATATAATGGAAAGGGTATAGGCTGTTTTTTTATTCCGTAATTCCTATGGGAACAGGCACAGCGCTAAGTAAACCGCGGGGCGCTGCTATATAATTCCTTGTTATATAATTCTTAGTAATTATTTTCAATTCAAATACAAATTCAAGTACTCGCTATAAAAAAAAACTCGCTTATAGTATCTTTTATTTTATAAATTGGACCACAAAAAACTGCCGTTACGAGTGAGTCGGGCCGTCTTTAAATGAATTCCTTCTCTACATTCAACTTGAAAATAAAACTGCTTCTTGAAATGAAATAGTGCTTAACTTTGAAAGATGATAACATTGAAAATGTGTGCTTTCTACTAACAGTACTTAAGGCGATTATTATCAGTATTAACTATGTTTTAACTCACTGTGACGGTATCTGTGACAAACTTAGTTCTTGGTTTATGTTATAGATTCAAGGCGAAGAGGATTTGTTTACTATAGTATCTTTGGTGAGATGAGAGGTTTAGCCCAGCAGTGGGACATTATAGGCTTATACTTCTACCACTACTACCACCACATAGATTTAAGTTTGTTTATAATTTATATGTAAGTCTTTAAGGTATTTGTTGTATGTGTATTTAGTTATATCAGTTAGTTTTCCTACTAATATTATAAAGTTTGTAAAGGTGCGTACAGACTATGTAACATATTATGTAACTTGTGTTTTATAACACGTCCACATTATGTAACCTTGTTATTCGACATTGCAACATAAAACAATAATGTACACATTAATGCAATATAACAATGTTATATAACCATTGTCGTTTGTCGTTCTTCAGTGCTATCCATAATTATGTTGTACATATCAATAACATATTATTATAACATGTTTTATAACATTCAGTGTCCACATTATCTGAAACATGTTATATAGCAATGTTGTATAACATGTTATGTCATATAGTCTGTACGCGCCTTAAGGATGAATGTATAAATGTATGTTTGTTACTCTTTCACGCAAAAAACACTGAACGGATTTGGATGCAACTTTACAATAATAAAAAATAATCAAAATAACATGTGAGATGCATTTTATCCCAAAATTCCTGCGGGAACGGGTACAAGGTGGGTAACACCGCTGGGCGCGGCTAGTACTATAAAATACTATGTTACTTCAACTATCTTATTACAACTGTAGCTAACACTATGCGCTGAACAAGTCTTCCAGTCAACAAGATGTTTACAAAAAGCAGCCACAGCATCCTCGAGGCTTCCGATCCATTTCCGAAACAAACGAGAGACGCCTCAGTACAAACGGCTCATTAGTTGCCTTTGTTTTTATTTCTATGCCTTTAGGTGAAGAAACACTGTGTTCTTTTGTAGTAGTGTTTTGTTTTTATTGTGTTACTGTGTATTATGGAAATACTGCTTGGATAGTTGGTGTTTGTGTCGCTTGGATTTCTTTATGGTCTTGTGTTTGAAATTAGAACAGGCTTCGAATTTTGAATATGATTTACAGTTCATTTTAAGGTTTAATATTGTCTTAGTGGAGTGGCGTAGCTTAGTTTTCATATAAGCGGAGTGCAGCGGTGCGGAGCTCAATTGAAGAATCACAACGCATTGAGATTGTTAAAATCTATTTCATATTGTCATAATCACAACGTTGCGTATTGTGATTGGTGAATTGAATTCCGCACCGCTCCGCTTTGCTTCTTTAGAATCGCACTGTAAGGGTGCGATATAAAGACACTTTAAATTATATTCAAGAGGTAACAATAAAACATCAAAATCGTTCTTTATAAATATCGTATTTGGATTTCATTGCAGTCTTGTATGTCTCACAGCTGGGCAAAGGCCTCTCATCTGACTGAAGATATCAGTACAGTGAGGAGGATTAGGCATAATCACCATGCTTGCCAAATGCGGGTTGGTGATCTCAAACCAGAGCCATGTGTTATAGTAAGAAACATGTTTTCGCTGAACAAATTTATTTAATTTTAAAATAAGAACAACTTTTAAATTTCAAAACTTATTTATTTACAGGTGATTAAGGTTGTATATTTTAAATAACCTTTTAAGATAAGCTAAGTGTAAAAGAAGCCATAAATACAAAAGATCTTGATAAAACTCTTCAAAGATCAATGATACAGAAACCATAAATCATGAAGTTACTCAATTAATTCCATAGATAACGAAACAACGAACTTAACTCCTTTAATAGAATTCGATAATGGAAAATCAAATCAACAAACAGGTACTCCCAAAGCAATACCCAAGACTTGAAAAAATCTGAATTAAAATGCCATTGTCGTTTAGACGTAGTGAAAAGAGGTAGACGGAATTAATAATAAAAATAAGTATTAGCCTGTAATGTCCCACTGCTAGGCAAAGGCCTCTCATCTCACTGAAGATATCAGTACTATCATTCATATCCCATAACACAAGCTTAGAGCTTACTTTGGGTCTAATTAACCGTGTGTGGAACATAGTTTTCTGATCTCTGAGAGCATGACTACGGTAAGCACGGTATTTCTATCTGAGCACACGTTAAATTCAAAGGTCCCGGTTGTATCAATCGTCGGACCATATTGGTGGCCATTAGGCGGTCTAAAAACTCCGGCACCAGGGTTGGCCACACCTACTCGAACTTACTTTTTACGGAGACCCGTTCTAACTGGTTGGGCTTGAATTTTAAACCAATTTTCAGTGGTTTTAAAGTAACAGCCATATCTCACTTGCTGGCTGCCACGCTTGGATTTTATCTGAAGTCACAGTGGCAGGCCACATCTATACTAATATTATAAGGCTGAAGAGTTTGTTTTGTTTGTTTGTTTGTTTGTTTGTTTAAACGCGCTAATCTCAGAAACTACTGAACCGATTTGAATAATTATTTCACTGTTAGATAGTCTATTTATCGAGGAAGGCTATAGGCTACATTTTATCCCGAAATTCCCACGGGAACGGGCACAACGCGGGTAAAACCGCGGGGCGCTGCTAGTTTGTAATATATTTACTACTAGCGACCGCCCTCGCTTCGCTTCGGGTGAAAAGGCCACTTCCGTTTAGGGGTTAAATTTCGTTTCTTAGTGCTCACTTATATCATGAAAGGATCACCTGTACCAAATTTCAAGTTTCTAGGTACAGTAGTTTCATGCAAACTGTGCATTTAATGATTGAATTAAAATTGAAATGAATGGATGAATTACTTTTGCTGATACTACATTTTCTAATATCCGTCTGTACTTTTTGCATATCCTATGCAACTCAATTCTCGTTATTTCGATATTAAACCGGTGATTCCGGGGAGCATACTGTTTATACTAATTTGTAATGCAAGCATTCGCCGCGGTTATTTTATGATTTTGCCGCGAAAATGGTGGTATTGCAACCGTGATTTTATTATCATTGACTTTTTCACGGAAACGTCTTCTTGAAAACTTTAAACGAGTTTCGAAGATGGTTACCGGTTTTATTAAGATGCAGGACTACAGAATATTAACCTTAAAACTTTTTTATAATTAGAAAAACAGTCATATTATCAACAGAATAAAATTACTAACTGCATTGCTCAAAGACGTCATTGAAATATACGAGGGCATAACAACAGATGAGTCATTCCCTGATAGTAGATAATAATATAATTACCCCGTTCCTCGTATAGGTGACTAACGGGGAAATTTTTATACATTACAAGTCAAAAATCTCTCTTTCCCTTATGGAATCACTAACAGCGCGGTTTTACCCCCGTTGTCCCCGTGCACATAGGAATTTCGGGATGAAAAGTAGCCTATAACCTTCCCCTTGTGTGGCTATCCGTTATAAAAACAATTATTCAAATCGGATTGGCAGTTCAAACAAACTTTTCAGCTTAATTATATTAGTAACTCTGAATGCGGCAGTAACATTTAAACAGCCAATCAGAAGCAAGTATAAATATTACCTCACTAAACCTACATCTAGTTGGCAGACTTTTCAATCGCATTGCGTTTCTAAACATCTGAACACAAGTATTAAACTAAGCAATTCAAAGAGCAATTTAGAAATTGTAACGCAGTAAAAATGTCTTAACTAGAAAATAACAGACATAAAAGTTTAAAGTGTTATCATTAAATTTTACAGTTATTACGTAGATCCAGGAACAGACTACAGGACATGTCTCCGTGAGGGAAACAGAAGTCACTATACAATAGGTGGGTAGACCAGTGCGAGAAATATGCTATGCTATGCTATAATACCTGTTAATATAAACAACGTTAAATCTAAAGGTTTAACGGACTTAGCGAGCGCGAACACGAGAATCAACACGTTTAACCGACTTTTGACGTCTGATACAGGCTTTCTGTTAGACTGAAGAATTGTTGCAGAAACAGACTAAACAGACTAAACCGGCCAGTTTTAGCACTGTCTGGGCTGCTGTAATGGTAATAATGGCTTTGTATTCGATCTGTATTAAACGTATATTATAAAACGTTGACTAATTAATGAACTACTAATTGTTTTCGAATCACACTAACTAGGTACTAATAAGCGGTAATACCGATTTGACAAATGGACAATAAGTTGGATTACATTCAGACATTTTGAAAATCCGAGCGAATCTCGAAAAAGCTTGGTAAAAATGAAAATAAATGTTATACTGTAAAAAAAAAATTCTTCCACCTTTGTACCTAATTATGTTTTCTAATCTGTGCTACGTTGCTATAAATAAACACATGTATAGTTAAGCTACGTAAGTATAGCATAGCACATCTATAGTGTAAAAGCACCCTTAATCCGAGTTCAATTTGTGGCGAGTAGTTTTCTGTGAACAAAACATTAACGGCTGGCTTCGTACGACCATCGACAATGTTTATGACATTTCTCATGATTGCTTCTACAGTTTCTAGTTTTACCAACGTCGGTTTGTCGATGGAAAATAGTTTGTGGTAATGTTCGAAGTTTGATTTTGGTGTTTACAAGTTGTGAATTAGGTTGTTTTACTTGTATTGAAGAGTATTAGTACTGTATAAACTAATATTTGAAATATTAGTAGAAATAATAGTTTAACTAGTAATTAAAACGTACGGTAATATCATTGTTATTTGTTAAAACGGGAACTTAAGTACGACGGAGGTTACTGTTGATTGTCCCTCAACACGTTTCGGTCACGTCCGGTGACCTTCATCAGGAGGTGGGTGAAGCGAGAGCGACCGCACCACCTCAAAATATTGCGATACTATAAGTAAGTAAGTATTAGCCTGTATTGTCCCACTGCTGGGCAAAGGCCTCTCATCTCACTGAAGTTATCAGTACAGTGAAGAGGACTATGTTATTATATATAATTTGACAAAGTTCTAAAACCGTCATAATTTCCTTGGGTACTGGTACTAAGTCTAAAAAACTTTTCTTAGAGTTATTTAAGGAAATGATCTAAATAACACGTTAGGTGTTCGGCCGGTCGAGCTGGTGGTATTCGGCACACGCCACAGAGCCAGTTGTTCCGCTGACTGCCAACTTGTTCCTACGGGAATCACTATACGGATGGCTTACGTGAGGAGCTTTTGCGTGTTATCTTTATTGGGAAAAAGAAGTGGGAATTGTTTGACATTTTTATGTCTCTCGTACTGACAGATACGAATGCTTCGTTAAACAAATTATTTTTTACTTGTCGTTTGAAAAATAACGTCCTCACTTATGGACTGTTTCAAATAGTTGGCTATCGTACCATCGTGCGTCACGAAGGCAATCTTCACTTTCGATCAATTTAACTTGCCGGTTCAAGGCTTGTAAACTATCTTAATTTAAACAAGTAACATTCTAACTATACGAGTAGAACATTAAAACACAATTCATATTTCAGAAATTTGTCAACAGCGATGTAATTATCAAATATAACCTAAGTTAACCTAAGTTAGCTTAAACAAATATATAATAAACAGGTCATCACGTAACCGCTAAACACCCTGACTTGTACCACTCCACACATGTTCTCTATAGGCAATGCTCCGCACGTCGTTGCTCATTTAAGTTTTTATTCCGCCAGGACCCAGATTTAAACTCGTCCAAAAGCTGTTATACTCTGTTCGAACTGAACAACTGAGCCGTAGGCGTTGATGCATTAATATAAAAATATGACATATTTTAAATGTTATATTAAAGGAAAGTATTAGCCTGTAATGTCAGAGACAACTCTCATCTCACTGAAGATATCAGTACAGTGAGGAGTATTAGGCGGATCTTAAACCTGAGCCATGTTTGAAAAGTAGAAAACATGTTTTCGCTTGACCCGGGAATTAGACCCGAGTCTTGGCCGGCCTCTAGACCAATGTAACCAAAGCTTAATTTTTATTTATAAAATATCAATGCCCTAATGAAATATTTCGTCCTCTTAAGCGGTTACTTTTTTCTTACAAATATAGGAAAGCTCTCATCTCTCGGGAGATGACCGGAGTATGTCGGATCGGACCTATATCTATTCGCCGACCGCTGTCTTCACACCTCTTTGCGACCAGTTTTATGGGCCTTCACACACGTATTAAATGTACTGTATTAAAGGTCAACGTATACTAATTTAGATTTTTTCAACCTATCGGACCATACACAATACGAGTATACATACACAATAGACTGGAAGAGAAAGCTGGAATTCTCTTCCAGTCTATTGTGTATGTATACTTCTTATCTATCTATATACCATATTCAAAATCTTTGTTGTGGTTTTTCTATGCCTTGTTTTACTTACTAAAACAACCTTCTGTGCCGCGAAATAACTCGTAGTAATCTATACTAATATTATAAAGAGGTGAAATTTGCAATTTCGGTCCGATTTGAATAATAATTTTTGTAATAGCTAGCCACATTCAACGGGAAGGCTGTAGGCTATTTTTCATCCCGAAATTTCCATGGGAACGGGCACAACGCGGGTAAAACCGCGGGGCGCTGCTAATACATTCATAACCCACACGTTCACCGTCAAGTTTGCAGTGGACTTGATGCGGCGTCCGGTAAACTTAACAGTGTATGGCTACGGTATGTGCATGACAATATTATTTATTTAAAACGGGAACTTACGTACGACGGAGACTACTGTCGAGAGTTCCTCGACACGTTTCGGCCACATACGGTGGCCTTCATCAGGAGGTGGGTGAAGCGCTCGCGACAGCGTCTCTCCCCGCGACGTAGTAGTCTCCGTCGTACGTAAGTTCCTGTTTTAAATAAATAATAATGACATTAACGTACGTTTCAATTAATAGTAAAATGTGCATGACAAGTCTACATACATAGCCTATAGTTGGCCCACATTGGGTCAACTGTACTGTAACTGTCAATGTAGTAAGTTGCATGCCACTAACTACTTAACGTAACCACCATCCCTTTATATTCACTTACTTTACTTACCGGCTTATTCATAAATGCTATTTTACAAAAACATTGTTTTAAAGTGTTTTGTCTCTTTTGATCTTAGGCGAATAGCGTATGTTGGAAAGGGACAAACCATTTGACAGCTAAAACACTATAACCGTTTATGAATCAGGCAATTTGGTTTTTAATTTACGGTACTATTTCTGTTCAAGCTCTATTTAAAACTTTTGAAACACGTAATTTAAATGCAGACTGTATTATTTTAAAATTAATATCGCAGTCGTTATTGTGGACGAGTTACTTCGGAACTTGTTTAATTATTGCTAAATTACGCTACTTCTTCAAAAGGCAAGAAAATAAAGGAAATTACGAGACTGCCAATTGGAAATAAAGTTTTCTTGGACTCATTTTATGCGAAAGAACACAGCGCGAGAACATTTAAATAATTTTTCCTTTTTACTTTATTTGGAGCCTAATTTGAATTACAACTACTCTTTCTTTCTAGTTCTTTCCATCTTCTTTGTTATGACATATTTTCAATCGACTTCTTAAAAATAAGGGGTTTCTCAAATTCGACCGTATATGCCTATGTATATATCATATGTATATGCTTTTTATGTGTGTTCGCGGATAACTTCGTTGTTTACGAATCGTTTTTGATGTTTCTTTTTTGTTAGAAAATAAATATTTTAAGTGTGGTCCCATGGTAAGGAAACCAGGCTCCGATGATTTTATCCAAGGGAAATCGAGGGGAACTTTCGAAAACCGTAGGAGCGACTATTGCGTTTGTAATTTTTTTAAATCCTGAAATTCACACGTGAATGAGCATAACGTGGGTAAAACTAGGGCGCTGCTAGTATTATATAATTAATCAAATTATACTGGTAGTACCTACCTATATTAGTGCGTTCAAACAAAATACTTCAAACTCTTTTTTATTACTAACTAGCAGCGCCCCGCGGTTTTACCTGCATTGTACCCGTTCCCGTGGGAACCTCCCCGTTGAATGTGGCTATCCATTACAAAAGTATTTTTTCAAATCGGACCAGTAGTTCCTGAGATTAGTGCCTTCAAACAAACAAACCTGCAGCTTTATAATATTAAGTATCGACAATACAGATACCTCACAATACAATATGCAAACTGAACCGAAATCAATGTTGTAGTAACTGCACTGTTACACAGTATGAATATATTCGAGGCGGTTACACAACCTTTACCGAGATGTTGTCATAGTTTACAGTTTGCGAAATTGTTTAGTTCAGTTTGGCATGAATAATGCTTAGGTAGTCGCTTGACGCCATAGTTGGGGTAGCTTGCATTGTAAACTCGATTTTGGATGGGGTTTTAGCGGTAGCCTCTTTGTATTTTGGCAAGTGATTTTTATCCTAACATTAGATTAGATTTTAATTTGTGTTAAAGAAATGTTGGACAAAAAAGTTGGTAAAATCTATGTAATCTTATGCTTGTACTTAGAAACGTCAAATGCTTCCTTAAGATTTAATAAGTCTTCTTCTTCTTCATCGAGTGGATGGTCAACCTGCCCAATCCTGTGACATGACATTGTATGAAAATTTATGTCAATTAGTTAAATGTCTATTTTTATTATTACTGAAGGTCTCTGAGTGTGGCAATTAAGTTACTATACCACAAACAATAACATACACGTCAAGCATATTTCGAATCGTTAACATCGTCTTTTTTTCTAATTTACAGCCCGCCTAGCACAACTAACGTGATAGAAAACGTCAAATAAAAAACGTCACGATATGATAAATAGTGTAAATTGATTGGCGAAAAATTCCAATTTTAAATAAGTAATCGACCAATCACCACGCAGTCTTTATCAAAATAATCTTGTCGTCTTCAATCACGTTGGTTACGCTAGAGCTGGGGTTAATAATACAAAAGTGTTCTAAATTCAAAGCTCCACCAATCACACATATTTAACTTTAAAACAAAAGGCAACCATCCAGAAAATTCACCAACACTAACTAGAAAATACATCACAAGTATTTTAGCCCCAGTTTCCACTACACTATTTATCCGCGCTAAAAATCTCAAGAGAGATTTGAACAACTAACAAACAGCTAGTGCAGTGGCCTCTGTTTGTGAACACATTACACCACGTTATACGTGTCGGGTTTACAAAGCGGGTATGTACACAGCCTAATCAAGTTTCTCTGTAATTTGGAAAGAGGTTTTGTGTGTAAATGGATTTTTTTGCGTTTGAACTAGTAGGTCGTTACTTTTGGTAGTTTGAATGAGGGTCTAGCTCCGTTTCATAATAGCATAGAGATGTAATATTTTATGTGAGTGAAATACATAAAATTGTTTATTCTTACAAATCTTTTAAAAAAGCATAAATTAAAAAGATTTATAAATTTACTAGCCGTACCCTGCGGTTTCACCCATGTTGTACCCGTTTTCCGGGGAATTTCGGGATAAAATGTATCCCATGTGTTATTCGAACGTATAACCTATATTACTGTAAAGTTTCATCCAAATCCGTTCTCTAGCTTTTGCGTAAAAGAGTAACAAACATACATACATCCATCCTCACAAACTTTCGCATTAAAATATTAATAGGATTGCAAATGTTAATCGTGGTTTATAGTATCAGGCGTTTTACAAATTGATGGTAACCAATTTAACATGAATGAAACTATGGCAGTGTTGTCAGTATAATATAAAAAGCAACTGTATACAAAAAACCATCGCCCAAAGCTCAGACGTAGCGTAAAAATAGAGGAAATCAGTACGGTGAAATGCCCTCTGTAACTTTGATGGGATGTAATCGATTCGAGTACACACGATTATTCGAATACACTCGATTATCCGATTCGAATTGCGAAAAAAAGAGAAAATCTGACGTTTCCTGTTTGTTTTTGTAATAGAAATACATTGAATTGAGGTTTGTTTGATAGACTTTGTTAGTGTAACGAGTAATTAACTTGAAAGCAGATTTTTATGAAAACGACTTTTTCTATAAAAGGTTTTCTTTTTAAATTAAGAATTAAGGTAATAACCAAAATAACAAGACACGCACAGGGGTAAATTGAAAACCTTCTTTTGTTTTTGAAGTCGGTTGATAAAAACTTTTCCGATGATGGATGGGTAATTTATTCGTCTCTCGCGTAATTGTGTACACGGATTTGGATATAACATAAAGAAGTTATTTATTCACCAGCTACTTAAGGTAAGGTGACTCGACCGCAAAAGACTATGTAATATATAAAATAATATAATATACCCGGACAAGTTCACATACAGTTTATTAGTCCCGAAGTCAGCTCTAAGCTTGCATTATGGAATCTAACTAACTCATACTACTACATATACATACACAAATACTTTATAAGAATATATAATTGACAACCAGACGTCGTTGCCAACATATTGTTGACTTCGGGCGGGAATCGAACCCGCAACCCCCGACACAGTAAGCGCTTTCACTGTCACAATACCAACGGGATTGTAGGTAACTATGTCTGATATTACAATATTAGGTTTTCTTACCACGCACATAATTTTCAATCTAACCGTGTCCGAATAAAACCACGACCTCACTCAAGTGCAGACATGTATTTGAATTGTAAAGTATCTTTGGCTTTCTTTTTAAGCCATTTTATTCTCCACAATTGTTAGCTATCGCCTACTATAGTCATAATAGTGTTTAAGTCAGTAGACTTAGCGGTACCAAAACTGTCAGTGTCAAGTCAAACCGTCACTGATTTGACTTGACACTTCAATAAGTTAATTTTAAAATAAAGTTATGTTAGATGAACGAACAAAAACTGATCATTCCCCAACTTCGAATTTCAAAATCTGCCGAAATACCGTTAAGTTTCAAATATTGTTCCAATCATATTATAATCCAGACAAATATAAACTAAGTCCTGTAAGTAACTTAAAGTTATATCAACAACTGGTTGGCTAAATTCCTTCAAATATTGAGATCAAATCAGGGAAACAATAATTGGATTCGTCTCCCCATTGAACCGGAGAAACTGTTCAAAACTGTTCAATTTGTCTTATTTTAATCAGAAACCAGGAGCCGGAAGAAGGCAAACATTTCATAAACTCTAAAACAATTTTGTGGTAAAATTTGAAAAGATTTTGGGCTCTCTTCTGAGCCTAAATTGGACAGGATGTCAAATAGCATTCGCATTCCCCTGAAAGGTAATAGGCAGTTTTTATAAAACTTTCTCTCCGTCAAAAGGTTATTTTGGAGCTTCAAGGCGATGAACTTACGTGATGTTTATTAATTTCAGCCCTGATTTTGAGTTGGCTGTCTTTGGAAAGTTTTTTGTTGGCTCCATTTTGTTCTACATGTTACAGAGTTTGATTTGGTGATGTTTTGCTAAACGTCACTATTTGAATGCATTTTCTGTATACTGAATGCTTTATTATATTATGTCGTTAGTCGCATGCAACATGCGATAACCGCAATGCATTCAGCGAGCGACTGCAGCTGTCAAAAATGGGGCATGTAGTCGTAACGCCGTGTAGACGTCTAATTATGTTAACCTCAATCCCACCTTGTGAAGTAATGAAGTTAGCGTAATAATACTACCCCACGTTGCGGAGTAACCTTGTCTTAAATGTCAATGAGAATTTTCGAAATTATAATTTGACGAAGAAGCGTAGCGTTTTGTAGCCGACGCGTAGCCATGTAACCGACTCGTAGCCACGTAGTCGACTCGTAGCCACGTAGTCGACTCGTAGCTGCGTAGCCGACGTGTAGCCGCGTAGTCGACTGTAGATCATCATTACACAATGCAACTATCACAATCATAATATTCTGTTCTTAAAAGCTTATATCTTCTTAAACCATAAACCACGTCACACATTATCCAAATACGGATGAGATATAACCACAAAACGTAACGGCCTCAGGCGAATGTCTTGAGTCAAATTTATTCAAATTGTTTGAACTTTCGGTACTTGGCAGGTAGGCAGTATTGTGTTATCTGGTGGAGGTGTTCGCGATGTATGGCAGGGTTTTTGCTTTTTTGGATGGTCTTATACATCTAAACATTGACGAGAGCGTCGCCGCGTGATGGTGTGAGGGGTTAAGTAATACGAATAGTGAGAAAAATATAATTTTAAGTGTATTTATTTGTGAGTAAAAGTATAAGCACTAATTATATGGATATTGTAGTATAAGTATTCAATATCTTATAGTTTTGAAACGTTCCAGTACAAACTTGGACTGGGCAGGACACGCCAGCCGTTTGCCAGAACATTTTTGAATCAAATCCATCAACTATAAGACTCCAAGCACAAAAATACCCCTCGGCAAACCCCGCTGGCGATGGCAGGACGAACTAGACCAATACAGTTATAACTGGCCCGCAATAGCTCAAGGTAGAGATCAGTGGAAAAAGGGGAAGGATGACTGCACTGGCACATTTATGGATAACTAGCAGCGCCCCACGGTTTTACCCGCGTTGTGTCCATTCCTGTGGGAATTTCGGGATGAAAAATAGCCTATATTACTCGTGGATAATGTAGCTTTTGAATGGTGAAAGAATTTTTAAAAACGGTCGAGTAGTTTTTGAGCCTTATTACAACCAAACAAACAAAGTTTTCCTCTTTATAATACGAGTATTAGTGTAGATTAATAAAAATAATAGTTTTACCTACCTTGCGCCCTTTTCCGTTAGGATACCTCAAATGATCAACAACGGAAAACCGGTTTTTGAATGTTATCCAGTTATCAAATATTCGAATTCAACTAGTAGTTCCGGAGATAACCACTTCAAAATACAAAATATCTTACATGCAATTTATAGTCACATATGTGACTGCAACTTCAAACCGATATACAAAAAATTAAAATCTTCGTTTTATTCCATTTCTTTATTATTCTACTAATAGATAAATAGACAAGGATGAAAAATCTTATTTTTTTACTTTATAGACATAACATTTCCCTATTACCTTTAATTTTATACACTCAAGTTAACAGCCAATAAAAATCGATCTTTAAGCAACAATTTCAACAGTTTAGCAACAAACCGAAAGTAGCAAAGTTATTGAAAGTCAAATAGAATAAAAAAGTAAAGAAATTAACGTTTAACACCGTCCAAAAAGTTGGTGAATTTTATTTTGTTGAGTACACCGGCGCGAATTTGAGTTTCAAAGTTGAAGATGTTGAGACTTTTACAATACACGCTTTTTCATGTGGATTCAGAAACATACTTTATTGTTTGTGTGTTTACAATCAGGGGCTGAGCTCGCTACAGTCAAGACCGCAGTTAGACAGTCTACTACTAAGTAAGTTCGTGTAGGTAGTGGCAAACCCTGGTGACGAAGTCTTTGAACGCCTAAAAGGCTTTCAACATGATCTATTGATAGAAACCACCAAACCCGACAATATTTTGTGCCTTCCGAAGCACGGTAGCGCTCACATAAAAATGCTACTATCGGCCACTCAGCCAAGTAGCGGCCGAGCTGCACGTTGACAATCGTAATGAAGTAACATCGCTTCGTCAAAAGCTTCGAGCGCTATGAAAAGATATGACAGAGTTTGCATTTTAGATTGTTATGTACTAAAGATAACAGTGGCGCTCAAAATAAAACTACTATACATGACCAAATCTTTATACGAACATATCAAAATACGATCCATAAAAGTATTAACAAAAAACTTTAAACTTCAAAAACCTAAAAACGAAGTTGCGATATCCTATCCTAAAGCTACCTATTCAGTGACGCACGCGTCCGGTAACCAAAGCTATCGATGACGTGCAATCTGCATTTGAATGTAGAAAATTGAGCGTCGCACCGCATCTAGTACGAACCAACTTCCCTACCGAATAGTTTTGAATTTTGTTCCGAGTAAATATTCTATGCGATCATGTTTCTACGTGAATATTTTACTTTATTCGTATTATTGTGAATAAGTTGTACATAATCCTCCAAATATTATAAATGCGAAAGTTTGTTAGCATGTATATACGAGTATGAATGTATGTTTGTTACTTTTTCACGCAAAAACTACTGAACGGATTTAGAGGAAACTTTACTTTTTAATAATTTATTAATTAACTTTACTAATAATTTATACGGATACAACACGAGTGAAACAAGTGCCGCATCTAATTATAGACAACAATCAAAGTAAGCTTGCCAAAGTAAGCTTGCCTACGCAAAAGTACCAAAATGATGAGATGACAAAAACAGTGATTACACTACAACTTGGGAAATAATACGTGTTTCCTATTAAAGGAGTTATAATTAAAGACTTCAAGTTACCTGTTACATTTGTTGGAAAATTAATTATTTAACATGATTGATTATGTCAAGTCAATCCTTTCCTTATAGAATGTTCTGATACTTTCTATAAATAAAAATCGCTTTATAAAAGAATTTTCATTACTTTACTTTAATAGGATTATGAGATTTAAAAGATTAATTTAATTTCTAAGAAAAAAATGTTCGAAACTTATTCCTAAAAAGAAGACAAGACAGTGTGTTAACACAAGTCCGCCCGCGGCCACGAGTGGTGCATTCCACTAGAAACGTCGAGAAATTAAAAGTAAGTAGTTTACTTTGCTTATAAACTTGCTCTTTATAAAAGCTGTGTTATTAAGTTTATTTTTGTATTTAATTATTATATGAGCCTTAAGTGTCCCATTGCTGGGCAAAGGCCTCCCCCCATTTCTTCCATTCAGATCTGTCGAAAGCTTCCTGACACCAACCACACATATAACCATCAAGCTCGTCATAGACAAACGGAGATGGCGAGACGAGCTTTTACTATATTTACCCTTATATTATCAGTAGTAGTTATATTCCATAATACAAGTTCAGAGTTTAGTTTGGATCTAATTAACCGTGTGTGAATTGGTCCGGGGTGTATGCATTAATAATGAAAGTGAATAAAAACAAGTTTTACTCATTATTTTAACTCGTATTCAACTGTTTTAAAACTACACAAAGTGAATAAAAAACAATGGCCATAGCGTACAAATACGTTAACTTTTATTGAAGTGCATTCTATCGACTTTACAACGTTGAACTGTTAACTCACGTGAATTTGTTCGGAATAAAAACTAATGTTCATTGTTTACTTTGACTATGACTCTGTACTATAGATGCATTGTTAACTAGCCGCGTCCCGTGGGTTTACCTGCGTTGTTTCAATTATCGTAGGAATTTCGCGCTAAAAATAGCCTATTTTCCTCTTGAATGTAGCTTTGCAATACAAGTAGAATTGTCGAAATCGGACTCGCAGTTCCTGAGATTAGCGCGTTCAAACAAACAAAAATCTTCATCTTCGTTATATCAGTAAGGGTCTAGACAGACGGACTGCAATTCAACTGCAATCCGACTGCCAAATGGCAGTTCAGATGCAGTTTGAATGCAGTTGGCTCGACTGCAATCAAACTGCACGTCGACGGGCAGTTGGCGTGCAGTTGGATTGCAGTCTGATTGATTGCAGTCGTTGTAACTGCACTCAGACTGCAATCAGCATATCAGTACAGTGAGGAGGATTAGGCGTAATCACCACGCTTGCCTACTGCGGGTTGGTGATTTCAACCCCGAGCCATGTTCGAAAAGTAGGAAACATGTTTTCGCTTGACCCGGGAATTGAACCCATACCACAATCTTGGCAGGCGATTGGACATACCACTAGACCACCGAGGTTTTAAACTACTAATCGGATTTGAAATTACTATTTGTAATGAGCATTGAGGAAGAACTCATATTCAAGAACGGCTTCTTTTCATCCCTAACTTCCCACGGGAACGGTTACAACCTCTAGTTATTACATAAAGAATTGGTGCAAAGTTGCAAACTTATATCTACAAATTCTACTATTTATTAACCCTAAACTTTCGTTCCCAATTCTCAAAGCATAGAATCGTTTAAACGAACATGCAAAGAAGTTCTGTGAACTATAACTGTGTAATAAAACCTGAAAAGGGACTGACCACCCTCGCCCTATTAGGGTTGTCACGCTTCAGAGACTCTCAAGGGCATTTTTCACAAAGAAATAGTGGAAAATTACAATAGTACTGTACGTTACAGATTTATTGAGTTATATATTTTATGTTATGTACTGTTGGGGTCCAAACTACTTAGACGGGTTCAGATTACGCTCACGCACCAGTAAACGTGAAAACAAAATGTCGTCTCAACAGACGTAAGGAAATGAAAAATCGTGGCTTTACTGGCCGCCTGTATAACTTTAACAGACTGACATCTAAGTTATGAAACCATGTTTTGTATTTAACAGCGCAAAATTGTGAACTTTGTAATTAACGTATGTTATGATAGCCAACCGTTTGAAATAACGACAAGTTTTTTAAGAACGTGAAAGTTAAATCCATTATTTGCCTATTTTTTAAAGTACCTCTAGGGGATAAAACTCTGCCACTATAGATCGCCACATACACGATATTTTTTTATAGGTATTTTTAGGAATAATAAAATATTTATTAACATTATCATTAAGGGTGCTTTCAAATTATGCGTTTCGTGTCGGACCGCTGCGGTGCCGAAGCGGTGCGTTTGTCGTGTTGTGAACGTACGATCGTGTGTTTTCATACAAAACGAGCCGTGCGGCAACAGTGCGTACTAAAAAATAACTAAAAATTTTAGTTTAGTTTTTTCGGTCCGACACGAAACGCATAATTTGAAAGCACCCTAAGGGTCAACACTGCGTTAAGCGTGCGCACGCGGCGGGCGCCCGCGACGGTTCACTTTTGTATGGAACCGCGGCGTGCGCACGCTTAACGCGGTGACGGCCCTAACAGTTAATTATTATTTTTTTAATGAAAAAGAGTTCCGACCGTTTAAAATAACAAGAGTTTATTTACAGAAATAAGTATGTATATACACGAATTTCTGTTTGATGTTCCTCACAGGCCATAATTTTGTGTGTTCACGTGGGATTTGTTTGATCATTTTGTTCCTTGACAGTACCATCCCTCGTTAAAGTGAGATATCGTATTGTGTGATATCGAAGTGAGAGGGCGGGTACCTATTTTAATAACAGGCTTTTGGGGTTGCGAATGTGAACAAGGGTCTTTATTATGAAATACTGGAACTATGTCAAAGAATTCAAAAGTATTTCGGCGAAATAATATATGTGACAGTTGAAGTTTATACTTTGAAATGGGTTTGAAGGTGAAAATCGGTGGAAATCTGCATAAGTTGTATATTATACTTTTTACTTATTATACTTTGTATAGTAACTACGAGTATGTTAATTCTGATGTAGTTTCGAGTGACAGAATAAAGATTAAAAACGTGTTAAGGTCTTTTCAATTTAGACTCTTTTTTTCATCTTCCGACAAGGCGCGCGCATTCGACCAGCCAAATTTGACGCCAGGGACGTCATTTGTTTTTGGTTCGGAACGTGTCAACTTGTTTTAAAACAGGACCTACTTAATCATCTTTCCTATTCCACAAACGAAACTTTTTTACCGATAGATCATAAATCTCAAACGTCATCCAAAATCCAATTCTGCGCAGAACGCAACCAACCCAAATCTAAGCTAACGATGCAAAGACACGAAACAAAATTTGTCTTTCTTTACCGCCACACGATTTATCACCATCAAAGCCACATGTGATCAAAAACCACAGTAATTTAAACCTAAACGTCGAAGGGATAAAGTGCTATTCCCTTGAGGCTCCGCAAAAAATGAGTGCGTATTGAAATCTATCCTTTTGGAGCGTGAAAATAAAACAGCAATATTTTGCGTTTGAATATCGTTTTGTTAGACATTGTTTGGCATCTTAGGGTGTACGCACAATACACGAACTTTAAAAGTAGTCTGGACCGACTGTTTAGAGCTGCGACTACACGTAAACTCATGGATTTAAATACTATTAAATCCATGCGTAAACTACAAGCTTCAAGAAAATCTCAGTCTGTTTTGACGTTTAGTACGCACGGTTAATTGTCAAAGTTTGACAATTAGTCCATCGAAATGTTACATTTTTTAGGCCTAACCTTGCGTTTTTTAGAGGACGCAATTTTATTTTTTTGATGTGTAGGGGGGGTCAGTGTAAAGCTAAAAAAAAGTTTGTGGGGTCGCCACCCTTGTCCCACGGCCGCAATCTTGAAAATAGGGGTTGAAATGGTTTTTACGATATATCTCTTAAACTATTAATTTTATTTTAAAAAAAATTTAACACTTTTGTTGCAAATTAAATTCTCTACAACTTTGGTCCACCAACTTTTTGTCGTAGAACTATAAATAAAAAGTTATAAGCGAAAATGTTCAGAAATTCGAGAAAAAAAATTATATTTTTCGATGTAACTTTTTTTTTAAGCATTTTACGAAAAAATGATATCAGACTATTTTTGTAGATCGTTTTTTGAGGAACAACTTTAAAAACAACATTTTTTCATTAAGTCAATAGCTAAGATTTTACAGCGCTCTGAAGTGAGTACTATTTTTCAGTACTCTTAACTATACCTACATATATTATACGTGTGTACTAATAATGTGTCATCAGTTATTGTTTTTTGTTATTTATTTTGTTGTTTAAATTGTTTTAATTATAAATTTTGCAATATTATTAATAATTAATTATAATATACTCTTTTCCCCACCACCCACGAGGAAGAGTCTGGAGGCGCGTTTATTTTACGTGGTATCCCCAATAGGCATAATCCACGGTGATTTTTATATTAGAACTACTCCGTCCTCAGTCTTTTCGATGGACCAGGCTGCGGCTCAGCATCTGATCGGCTTTCTGAATTAAATATCAGTGGGAGAACTGGAGAAGGAAGAGGTGTTAATGTCGGCGGTTCATCATCAAAGTCATTTTCATTTATTAATTCTGAGACTTCCATTACGTTGTTGCAAGTCTCTCCAGAACAATGGAAGAACACTGCAGAACATTTCAGCCCTGCTTTTTGACATCCACACATCGCTCCACAGTTTCCTTTGCATTTGCAAAAGATCAATTTTAGAAGCTCAGGGGGTGCTGGAGGTTTAGAGTTCTGCACTGGCATTAATAATTTTCCACATTTTTTCCAGCCCCAGTCTTCAGGATCATTATAATTACCAAGCCACGACTGGACCTGATGGTACACTCGGAAAGTATGAAAGCGTTAACACCTCTTCTTTCTCCAGTTCTCCCACTGATATTTAATTCAGAAAGCCGATCAGATGCTGAGCCGCAGCCTGGTCCATCGAAAAGACTGAGGACGGAGTAGTTCTAATATAAAAATCACCGTGGATTATGCCTATTGGGGATACCACGTAAAATAAACGCGCCTCCAGACTCTTCCTCGTGGGTGGTGGGGAAAAGAGTATATTATAATTAATTATTAATAATATTGCAAAATTTATAATTAAAACAATTTAAACAACAAAATAAATAACAAAAAACAATAACTGATGACACATTATTAGTACACACGTATAATATATGTAGGTATAGTTAAGAGTACTGAAAAATAGTACTCACTTCGGAGCGCTGTAAAATCTTAGCTATTGACTTAATGAAAAAATGTTGTTTTTAAAGTTGTTCCTCAAAAAACGATCTACAAAAATAGTCTGATATCATTTTTTCGTAAAATGCTTAAAAAAAAAGTTACATCGAAAAATATAATTTTTTTTCTCGAATTTCTGAACATTTTCGCTTATAACTTTTTATTTATAGTTCTACGACAAAAAGTTGGTGGACCAAAGTTGTAGAGAATTTAATTTGCAACAAAAGTGTTAATTTTTTTTTAAAATAAAATTAATAGTTTAAGAGATATATCGTAAAAACCATTTCAACCCCTATTTTCAAGATTGCGGCCGTGGGACAAGGGTGGCGACCCCACAAACTTTTTTTTAGCTTTACACTGACCCCCCCTACACATCAAAAAAATAAAATTGCGTCCTCTAAAAAACGCAACCCCAAATGTAACTTTTCGATGGACTAAATGTTTGTTTGACCAGTCAGTTAAGGTTAACTTCTGAGGCTAAATATTATTAAGAGACAAGCGTCAAGCCAGTTTGGTCAATAGCAAGTGAGGGTCACATAGTTTTTCAAATATTGACTTTCACAATTAAATATTCGCAGCATGAAAACTTGCTCAATATTAATACTAAGGTGCAAGACATACATAGTGCGGCTGCGGGCCGGGTGCGATCTGAGTGTGGGCAGTCTGACACCTTTCATACAAATACAAGTAATACAACGTCACGCGATCCTATCCCGCTCGCACCCGCACTATGTGTGTTGCGCTTAACTGCTTGATAAGCCGTGTATGTTAACCGTGTATGGACGCCCTAACGTTACGTTGAATCAAAGAAACAATTTTTATTATACTACTTTTTGATCCTGATATAGGTTTTGAATAACTAATCGAGAGCTTTGGGAAGTTAGGTTTTATTTAAAGTTAACTTTTTGAGATGTCTTTATTTTTTCGTACTATATTTAGTAGGTATTTCCCAAATGTCGATACTTTTAACCATGATAAAATAAAACAAAATCTATTCAACTCGACAAGCCCGTTGGCACAGTGGCATGTTCGAGCGCTTACTGTGTCGGGTTGCGAGTTCGACTCCCATAGTGGTTGGCAGCGACGTTTGGGTGACAATTATATATTCATACTAGCAGCACCCCGCGGTTTTACCCGCGTTGTGCCCGTTCCCAAGGGAATTTTGGGAAGAAAAATAGCCTTCCCGTTGAATGGCTATCTTTAGGCTATTTTTTAATTTTTAAATACGCCTAACGATACTGATATCTTCAGTGAGATGAAAGGTCGTTGCCCAGGAGTGGGACATTATGGACTATACTATACTCTATTAGTCTATTGTATCATGCAGTCGTGTCATCTAGCAAAAGAAATACAACAAGCAGACTTAGATCAATGTAATGAATTCAATAAATATTTAACATCTGAGAATATTCGTTCACCGATCTCATTACAGTCATAAATAAATGATAACCAATTTGATTTTACTTTCCTTCAAGGAACTTAATTTAATATTCGTCACTTCAAGATAAATCCTCGTGCTTAAGGGCTTACCAACATACCGTCTCAATTACAATTGTACTAAACATTTTGTCGGTGATAATGCGACTTCTGTAAACTATATTATAATTTGGGTTGAGTTCTGGGAATCTGGCGTAAAGTATGAAAAAAGAGAAAAATATGGAGCTAGTACTCCATATTTTTAAATGAGCTTAGTGTACTCGTTTTATTGGAATCAAGAGACGCTTTATTAGCGCTAATAGCGTTTGCGTAACCGATGTTAGTTCATTGCGATTGTTAAGCAACATGCAGCTCTGCGTCTACTTGGATGGGTGACCGATAGTGGCATTTCTATCTGAGCGCCGGTGCTTTGGAGGTACTTTAAATTGTCGGTCCTAATTGTTTCAATCAAATCTATAAACAAACAACTAAACATCTAACAAACAATTCCACATGCTTCATCCTAATAAATTCATGGGACATAACCAAAAATCCCCAATTTTACGACGAAAACATTCGAGAAACGATCCGTCATTCGTTTATGGGGACAATTTTCGTATTTTCCCGTATAGGTAATAAAATAAAGTATCTATGTGAGCCTCTTACATCAAATGTCTTATCTAAATTTTGTGAAGATCTTGGGAGGGGACGCACAAAGAACAGGAACGAAAAACCTGTGGAACTTGAGGAAGGAACTCAATGAGGTAAATTCTAAACAGCGAATCTCTAATGCTTCGTGCAATGTTTTGTGTGTGGTGATTCCGCTTCAATCTTTGATGTTTACATGTTTTCACGGTGAAGAATTTGGGGTTCGGTATTTGAATTAATTAGGTGGGTTAGTATCTTTGTTGCGCATTGATTTGTTGAATTTATTATTATTTCTCTGATTTTACAAACGTTAAATCTTTTCATTTATGCTTACAGACTTAAACAACGAACGATTATTGTCTAATGAAACCCTGCATCGGAGCTTTTAGACCACCTGAAGGCTTCCGACATGATCTAACGAGTGAAACAACCGGGACTGAAAATTGAATCCTGCGATGCATGGTAACGCTCAGATGGAAATGCGACTAGCGTCGTACATCCCAGAGAAATAAAGACACTATTATAAAAGTACCGAACAAATTCTGTAGGTATCCAAAACGTTCCTTACAAACAAAGGAAAAATATGACACTTGTTTATAGCAAAAGGTAAAGTCAGTCAATCAATATATTGTGTGCATTGTGCGGGAGGCTACAATACCAATTTAGTGGTATAGAAGGAAGAGTCAATGAAACGGGGACCTATTGAAAATAACAAGCGGAATTGCTTGTGTTGGAGCCATGACGTTAGAGATAAGCGATTTATCAGCCTTGATTAATAATACAATAACACCTACGTGATCTGGTAGCATGTGCACTCGCCTGCTAAGACTGAGGTCCTGGGTTCTCTGATCGAGCGAAAACGTGTTTCCTACTTTTCAAACATGGCTCGGGTTTGAGATCACCAACCCGCATTAGGCAAGCGTGGTGATTACACCTCATCCTCCTCACTGTACTGATATCTTCAGTGAGATGAGAGGCTTTGCCCAGCAGTGGGACTCCTCTTAGCTTATTGTACTCGTAACTATCCTATATTTTGGTATTTGTGTCCAAATTTTGACAAACAAAATTGACATCGAGTTGCACCTAAATTTAAACAGAGTTTAACTAAAATGAGTTTAATTAGCATGGTAGTATTCGTAATTTACATTTAAACATTATTTTGAATTGAATTGTATATGCACAGACACCAAACAGTCAAACATGACATGGTCTAACGATTGACGATACGAAAACAGTTGTGACGTTCTAACTGCGAAAGAATTATAAAAACTGTATTGCCGATTGAGCGCCCGAGAATTATTATTCAAATAAATGCCGAAAACCTCTTACTTCATAGCCACAACCAAAAGCTCGCCTTCTTGGCGATTCAATCCGCTAAAAGCCCTCTTTCTCTACTGGTATTTTTAAAAGCCATGCAAATAATAACCGAAAAGAGCTTGTTTATGGGAATTTCCCAATTTGAAGGGTATCCTATTGATTGAAGATGAATCAACTTCGATGTGAAACGGCGCATGGCGGTTTATTGATGTTTACACAAAGAGTTCGTCTAAGGATTTTGTTTCGAAAGGTTTATAATAGAACTAGCTCCGCTTCGGGTGAAAGCCACCTCCTGTTAGGGGTTGAATTTCGCAAAATCCTTTCTTAGTTTATACTAGCCGTGCCCCGCGGTGTTACCGTTGTACCCGTTCCCGCGGGAATTTGGGGATAAAGTAGCCTAAGTTACTCCTTGTTGCATCAGTTATCTGTCAATGAAAGGAACGTCAAAAACGGTTCAGCCATTTCAAAGATTAGCCGGAACCAACAGACAGACAGACAAAAATTTTAAAAGATGTTGTTTTGGTATATGTGTTGTGTGTATAACTATATGCACTTAGTAAAAAGCGGTTATTTTAATATTACAAACAGTATACTTCAATTTTATTTCTTAGTTTACTTAGTTTATATATTGTATCATTTTAATTTTCTTAAAACATACAAACTTCTCAAAAATACTTATCATAATAAAACATTTTAACCATACCATATGAATATGCTTAAAACAAAGAAAACCCTTTACCATAAACTACTTTAATTTACGTACAAGTACGTACAAAATCAGATGTATTGCACTGCGATACGAAGTACAGTCGGCACCACAAATCATGTCGACGTAATACGGGGAATGAATGCGGCATACCGTGCATACGACATGCGAGCCTCACCCGGGTAATGGGAACCAGGGTTAACAATTTATAGCATTTATATATATTAACCGGATTTTTCATACTTATTGGCTTATCAATGAGTACACACACACATACAAATATAATAAAACTGTTTATTTTTTGTTTTTGTACGCCCTTGACTCCGAAAGTGCGAAAGATTTGAAATAATCTTTGTATTGTCAAGTCACTTTCGAGAGGAAGGTTACTTTTCTTACGTTACGTTTACGTTACTCCTGAAATTACCGCGGGATCAGGCAAAAAAATATGTGAAATAAAATATATTAAGTATCAATATCTACGCTATTTTTACATATTTACGTATTCAAAGCGATCCTACTTCGATGGTACGGTACTAATAGTAAAGTAACCTAAGTACTAGCCTGTTACGTCCAACTGGGTTTCTCATCTCATTGAAAGTATCAGTACAGTGAGGAGGATTAGGCGTTATCACCATCCTATCCTAACTAATATTATAAATGCGAAAGTAACTCTGTCTGTCTGTCTGTCTGTTACGCTTTCACGCTAAAACTACTGAACCGATTTGAATGAAATTTGGTACGCAGTTAGTCCAGAGCCTGAGAAAGGACATAGGCTACTTTTTATTGCGAAATTCCTGCGGGAACGGGTACAACGCGGGTGAAACCACGGGGCACTGCTAGTGGTACTATACTCCTAAAAAGTTTATCCCACCAAACGTTTCGAACTGAATTAACTTTACAATTGCTACTATGCTTCGAAGGGTACGTTGAATTGTCGGTCCCGGTTGTTTTAATCGTTAGACCATGTCGGAGGCCTTTAGGCGGTCTAAAAACTCCGGCACCAGGGTTGGCCATTGACCTACTTGAACTTACTTACTTACCTACTTACCAGTTACCAAATTAAAACTATAAACGAATTAAATAAATCCCAACCCTTAAATCGCCGCGCCAATCCAATATCCGAAACTAATTGAACTAAAAATTGATTAAATTAAATTGACCGCGAGTTATTTCGGCCATTTGACACGCGCCGCACACCTGCTTTCACAATTTAACTTCGTGAAACAACCAAATGGGGCGTCAAAATGACGGATGTTTTAATACTACGTTTACGCGAAACTTGCGTAAAGGGAGGTAAATGTGTGATGTAATTACTTAGTATTTGTTTTGGATGACACGGTAATACGGTTTCGGATATTTCAATGTATCAATAGGTAAAGGTTAACTTAAATAAAATCTTAGATTAAATGTTTAGTGTGGTAGGGCTTTCGTTTTTTAGTTCTATAGACTTTAGGTCTTTCTCAGAGGTAGCAGAGACCAATTTTATTAATTATCAATGGTAAAATATTATATACTGTTCCAAGTTCTGTAGCTGCGAGCGGTATCAACCAAAAGCTACTCTAAATGCGTGACATGTTTATTATTAACACAGAGTGCTTTACTCAGTGCAAAACTAACAATTTCACCATTAACAAGCCAATTGTCAATACACAAACAAACATATACAATTGTCATTGGTTCTGACTCTCGAAACATGTTTAAATAATAATAGATAATGAACCGAACCGTCAAATAATGTGATAACAGCTGAACGTAATTCAACCGCAGCTTTGATTTGAGACATGGACGTTGGAATCAATAGATGTGGTAGTAGTGGGATACCCAAGTGACCTTCCTACCGAAGTCTTCAAAGTGCGATGGTTTGTTACTGCGAAGTCTAAAGCTTTCAATCTGAGCGCTACCGTGCTACAGAGAGCACGTAAAATTGTCCGTTTTGGTTGTTTCAATCGTTGAACCATCTCGGAGGCCTTTAGGCGGTTTAAAAACTCCAACACCAGTGTTGGCCACTAACCTACGAACTTACTTACTGCGAAGTTACTTAGTCCATGCGATTCGTATAGAACGTTCAAAACTCTTGCCTAAATAGGTTAGGTGGATGTGAAATAACGCGTATAAATACGGGTTTGTTTCCATTGAAGCGGAATGGAGCTGTGCGGAGCGGAGCGGTAAGGAGCTCAACTGACCAATCACGACGCATTACGAAAAGATTTTGACAATGTCATTGCGTTGTTTGACAATCTCAATGCTCTGTGATTGGTTACTTAGGATTCGCACCTCTCCGCTTGTGACAGCAATTTTTTTAAAAGAACATATGGTCATATTATTTATTTGTTTCCTTTTGAATTATTTGCTACATTCTCGGCTTTTGTTTTTTGAATTCGAGAATCCTTTATATGATTTATTTTTTGGAAAAAATCAAATATTTTCATTCAATTACGACCCCATAACTGTATGTTCAATCTAATAGTCTTTATGGCTACAATCTATTCATCGCCTTATCATATAAATGCTCATTCAATTCAGATTCACGTCTCCACTTCCCCATCGTAGTCACTTCCATCATATTCTATATCTGTGACACATCGTGACTCAAATACTAATAATCATTGCAAACGTACTGTCATAACTGATAACTGACATCACAATATATGTCTATTTTGTAATTGACATATTAATGACGTCATAAGTTAGTTAAGCGATTGAACTGGGAGAAATTAAGTCATCGTGATTGTCAAGCAACGTGCACCTCGGTTTTTATTTGGATGGGTAGCAGCTTGTAAACTTGCTCAATTTAAATCGGTAAACTAAAAAAAAGTAACTCCAATTCACGGTATTCTTGTTTTAAAACTAAAAATATGTTATCTTTACATAATATGTTATCTTTGTTTGTTTGACCGTGCTTATCTCAATAACAACCAATCCGATTAGATTAATTATTTTTGTATTGAATAGCCGCATTCAACGGAAAGAGACGGAATGATATAAGAACGGGCATAATGTGGGTAAAACCGCGGGGCGCTGGTAGTTTAACAAACTAAAGTACTAGTAAAAACAAATGAAGACTACAGTTGTCAAAATGAGCATTGTAAAGCATGCTTCATTGTACAAGTATGTCGTACCAACACGGCAACTTCTGTTCGCTAAATATTCCTTAACTTCTGAACTGTGCAGCGTAGGGCTGTCACTGTATTTGACTGAAACATTTTGCAAAATATTTCAAATTCCTAACTTTAATATCGTATTTTAACACTTCGTTGTATGAATTATTTTAGTTGGTGGAAAGAGCTGGACGATTTTTAAAATGATTGGAAGGAGTTGGCTATGGAAAGGCTATAGTCTGCTTTCATAATTACGGGTTCGTAATTGGCTACTAAAGAAGAATGATTTTTCGCTGTTTCATAGTTCATTATCAAACAAGAATTAATTTGCTGTTATCGTAATCTAATATTTTTTCTTCGTACGTAGTTAATTACAAAAACTCATTCCCTTCTAAATCTCAAAGAAAATACTCAAAGTACTCGTAAATACATGCAATTCGGTAGGTTAGGGTTATTTTTTTTATAGTATCTTAGCATATCAGTACGAAAACAGTAAATAAAATCTTATTTCGTACGAAACTCAATTATTAAAACGGAAAATGAAGTCTTGTTTGATAGTCAATTATGAAACAGTGAAAAATAATTCATCTTTCGTAGCCAATTACGAAACTAAAATTACGAAAACGGACTAAGGATGGAAAGAGATAAATGGAAAGAATTGGGGGAGAGATTTGCTCAGTTGTGGGACAGCGAGGTTACGTAAAAGAAGGTCAAGTTATTTATTTGGTGTGTTTAATAAGGCGAATTTTAGAAAAAAAACATTGTTAAGATGAAGGGTGAGTTAAACTTACACTGACTCATCAATAAACGTTAATACAACTCGTCAATCTGAACAGACGTAACAAACTGATTTTACCTGCATTGTACCCGGTTCTGAAGAATTATGCCAAGAAAAGTTTAGCCACAAACCTTTCTTTTAAATTGTTCAACGTAATTGTTGTACGTTGGTGAAAATCGCATGAAAATCCGTTCAGTAGCTTTTGAGAAAATCTATCACAAATAGACAGCTTTGGGGACTTTGTTTTATAATGTGTATGATGTGCTCAAAACCATATAGTTACAACTTTTCTTTTAATTCTAGGTATATACTTCGTTTTTATTTTGTTAGGCTATAACAATTTTCTAAAAAGTTCCACAAGATAAGGTTTTAATAAAAACTTAGAACTATCAACTAAGTCCTAGGATGCCTAAAACAAGCGAAACTTGTTACTAACAGCTTTAGTTTAGTAATTACTTACATAATCTATGAGAGCCCAGGCTATCTTAGTATCTAGATACTTTAGTAGAGAGAGCTTTTATTAACTTGTTGTTTATTGATTCTGTTAATGTTATCAAAGAGGATTATTTTGGTAAAAACTTTAGGCTTTATTTTATACTAGCTGTGCCCCGCGGTTTCACCCGCAGCGCCCCCGTTCCCGTGGGATTTTTGAGATTTTTATTCCCTATAAACCTCACGGAGCCCGAGACCTTTCCAACGAATGCAAAACCGTGGAAATCGGTCCAGCCATTCACGCGTGATGCCTTGACCAATGAAAACGGGTTTCATTTTTATATATATAGATTTTTTTTTTTATTAAATGTAAAAGATGCAAGTCAAAAAGAAAAAAGAAGCATTAACCTGTAATGTCTCACTGTCGGGCAAAGGCCTCTCATCTCAATGAAGATATCAGTACAGTCAGAAAGATTAGGCATTCTCACCACGCTTGCCACGTGCGGGTTGGTGATCTCAAACCCGAGCCATATTTGAAAACTAGGAACATGTTTTCGCTCGATCCGGGAATTGAACCCGGGACCTCAGTCTTGGCAGGCGAGTGAGTACACTACTAGACCACTGAGGTATAAACATAAACATTCTAAAGTAACTAGAAAGCCATAATTATCATGGTATAGCATATTTTATGAAACATGCCGTAGAGTACTGCAGGATGCATTTTCATGATACACATAATTAAAGTTTCGTTGCAACGTGTATAACGGTTGAAGTAACGTACATTTCTTTGTGTGCTATCGTTAAATGTTTGAAGCTTTCTATGAAAAAATGCGTATACTTTAAATTGATATTTGTTTGAAGTAGCGTTATTTTCAAATCAGACAAATAATGATATATGTCTAATGAAAAACGATCCTCAATGCAACCCAAATATGATAATATGCATCTAAATAGAGTAAAACATTGTGTATTCGTCTGAGTGTATTGTGATTATCTAATCTGTATGTATTAGTGAAAACTTTTGATTAGCTTTATTTGTTTCTTCTGTATTTATTATTCAACTAGCTGTTAGTTTTAATGTTTAAAAATAAATTAATTTAAAAAAATTGAAGTAAATGGTATCCCCAAAGACAAACAAGGATACAAACATTCTCTATCTCACTCTACTCTAAACTCATACCTACTCTACGTACAGTCGGTAAAGAAACAAAAGACAATAAATTTATCGAAGCCCACTAAAAATCCGATACGGAAAATATTTTTTTCATACAGTTTTAAATGGAAGTTCCATCGCGTAGTCCTTTGGGGTCCGATTGAATTATTGTCGGCCTTTCGTTCTGTTCACTAGTTCCCGCGGGAAAAAATCACTCGAAAAATCTGTTCGCTAAAACTGACATGGAAATACATTTGAATTTTATCTGTTATTGTGTTTATATTTGACTAACGAATTGGTTAAAACTGTGATTAAATAGAAGATTTAATCACATTACAAAAAAGCTTAATTACTATTAACAGATTACGCTCTCTCGGTCGGATTGCACAAGAACTTAAAAATATATTTAGCGGTTAAATATAATTAAGAAACAAATGACTTTCGATATGAAATGTGTTCTAATTGGCGTGAAATAAAATACAATCTGGAATAAACGACTTATGTACCTTTAACATATTTATGTACTAAATAGATTTAATCTTCTTCTTCATCGAGAATATGGTCACCCTGACCAATCCTGGTGTCAGAGTTATTGAGCCGCCAAAGGCCTCTGACATGGCTCAAGTAACCACTACTATCCGTAGAAAGTAACCGTGACCGACGGCTTAACGTGCCCTCAGAAGCACGGAATCATCTTACTTTTCGAGCAATCAGGTGATTCAGCCTGCAATGCCCTATCCAAACTAAGGAAAGTCTCACAAAGAGATTTTTGTGAGATATCCCCGCCGGGAATCGAACCCGGAACCTCCGGATCATGAGCCGGGTGCTCAAACCACAAGACCACGGAGGCTGTTAATAAATGTACTTCTTGTGCAATCCATAAAAACTGAATAAGGTTGTACGAAACGTAATTGGAACAAGTATGACATGAACATATTTTGTTTAAAATCTCTAAATATGCTTTAAAATTAAACACAATCCAATCCTAAACCTCAAATACATGACCTAAATGCTTGAAAACTTGTTATTTGCGACTTTCAGTTTTACACAAAGCGTTTGACCAGTAAAAGTTTACGAGCTAAGTTACTGCAATCACTTTACCCATACACAAATAGCGCTGAGAACAACATCTTGGGGCGGTATTCTGGATAATTTGGTACAGAATTAAAGATCTATTTCAGTTACCTTACTATCGCAGTTAGATACGTCCATTAAACCCACAATTAACTAATTGACGTAATTTTTCATACATTACATTTCAATCTTTTGCTCAATCGTATTAGAGCTTAGTTTGGGTCTAATTAATCGTTTGGGATTTTTTCCGGATGTATTAATTTATTTGTCTTATCGGATAACGATCTAAGTTACTATTTTGCCTCTTTGAACAAGTATATAAATAGTAAGTGTATCAGTCAAGAAATGCCAGTTTCGTCTAATCTCTTCCGGAATACCACTTCTCGAGTAGAACAACTTTAGTCCACTACATCCATTGTCTGAATGAAGGCCAGCTTTTTGTCATAACTTGGACGGACGCCGTCTCTTGATCACAGTTTAACGCATTGTTCTGTCTTCGTAAACCAATTTGTTATTTGATTTTATCTTTGCGAAGGATTTAAAGGATTACGGTTTTGTTTTGAGTTTAAATCTTGATAAAAGGATCCTTGTAATATGGCTATCTGTGGTATTACAGATCACGTATAGTTTTATTGTTCATTTTCTTACGCTAACTAACTTACTTAACGCCTTATTCATAAACGCTCTATAACTAAAACACTGTTTAAGAGTGTTTTGTTTCTTTTGCTCTTCGGTAAACTACCATATGTCCGAAAGGAATAAAATATTTGATAGCTAAAATGCTCTTAGTATTTTGGCGTATTTTTTAAGCCCGTAGCGTAGTTTGATTGACTGATGTTAATTCATTGCGATTGTTAAGCAATGCGCAGTTCGACGCCTACTTGGATGGCTGGCCAACGGTGGCATTTCTATCTGAGCGCTACCGTGCTGCGGAGGGTACGTTAAGCAGTCGGTCCCGATTGTTTCAATCGTCAGAGCATGTCGTGGGCCTGTAGGTGGTCTATAATGTCCCGACACCAGGGTTGGCCATTAACCTACTCGAAATGAATAAATGAATATTTTTTTTTAGACCTTAAAGTGGCACCGATGATGAACGAGTTTATAATCCGCGAATCGATCTTCAAAAGCCTTCGAGTTTGTTTAACATGTGTGTTAACACTTGAGGGATAATGAACTCGGCTCGCATATTGTAAAATTGTAATCAATGTAAACTAACGCCTTAGGTTTGACCTATCTTTCAAAAATCTTTGTACATGCCAGTTTATTTTAACGGTACATATACACAAATACTGTCTGTGTCGTGTGGAGTATTCAAACAAATTAACGAGTATTAAACCATGTCACTTCAATAAGAACCCTCTTCCAAAATCAAAATCAAGATTAAACAAAAACCAATCTCGGGATTTCAAAATAAACCGTAGATACTATCAGTGGGGAAGCCGAACTTATCAAAACCAAACCACAATTAATTAACATTATGACCGCATCACTGCAATTTATTCGGAATTCATTTAACTTTCCACAATGGCCCAATATTTGAGAGTCCAAATTATTCATTAAAACATTTAAACAATAGACGATATCCGTTGCTTTCTTATGACGTAGACTAATTGAAAATGATAGACGAAATAATTGGGATATGAATAATATAGATAAAAATAGGATAATCATTATACTCGTATAGTTCCAATTACAAAACAATACGAAAAATTATGAAAATAAAAACACTTCATTTGACTGCGTTATATTGATTGCGGTTGTGATATGCAATTTGACCCAAATACCTGTCTGAATTCTGTTTTGAAATGATTTTGTGAATACGTATCTATACTAATATTATAAAGCTGAAGAGTTTGTTTGTTTTGTTTGTTTGTTTGTTTGTTTGTTTGTTTAAACGCGCTAATCTCAGAAACTACTGAACCGATTTGAATAATTCTTTCACTGTTAGATAGTCTATTTGTCGAGGAAGGCTATAGGCTACATTTTATCCCGAAATTCCCACGGGCACAACGCGGGTAAAACCGCGGGGCGCTGCTAGTTTAAAATATAAAGTAAAATAAAATGTGCATATCAGTGAATATTTTAAATGTTTCTACCCCGACAGTAATTCAGCTAAGTGATGTTAACTCATTGTTATTGTTAAGCAACGTGCAGCTTTGATGGGTGGCCGATAGCGGCTTTTCTATTAGAGCACTTCCTTCCTTTGGAGGGCACGTTAAATTATCGGTCTTGTCTCAATCGTTAGACCATATCCGAGGCCTTAAGATGGTCTATAAACTCCGGCATCAGGGTTTGCTACTGACCTTCACGAATTTACTTTCTTATTAATTTTTTACGATATATCAGAGGGATAACTTCGACATCTAGTTAGTGTTACCAAAGTTATGATTCTTTTATGAAAGTGCTAAGTCAATCTGTTCCGTCTAAACTTTTCTATTTGTCCTAAGATCCTAATGGAGTTTGGCTCAGTTTGATGTCGATGATCGCGCAATAAATCATTCGAAGCATGATGGATGACCGACGATACGGTAAACAATTTCGAAAGATTTTTAATAAGCTTTAGAAAATGTTTGGATAAACTTGAAGCTTCGTTCCTGAGTCTTTATTTTTCAGTTACGATAATGCTTTATCATGTAATGCCCCTTTTTTAGACGACCTTGTTTCCTAAAATATCCTACTAATAATAACATATCCTAAAATAAATGCGAAAGTTTGTGAGGATGGGTGTACATAGAATGTTTGTTTGTATGTTTGTTACTCTTTCACGAAAATACTACTGGACGGATTTGGATGAAACTTTACAGTAATATTGGTTATACATCAGAATATCATATGGATTTTTTTTATTCTGAAATTCCTGAAGAAACGGGTAAAACGCGGGTAACACCGCGGGGTGCGGGTAGTTATATTATATGTTAGTTATATTCTAATCTTTGCATCTTATGTAAAAGGATAGAGTAAGAGGGAAAGTTCACAAGACGTCACCAGCCGACGAGTTAGCGAGTGTTTCATACGTCAAATTGTAATGCCAACATCTTTTCGACTTAACTCAGGGTCAGCTGATGCAATACTCTACAGAAGAAAATAATTATGGCATTGCAACGTTATATAAAACAAAACAAACACAATGTGTCAATAAAACCTAACTACAATCCTATTAGGTCCCTAAAATCTAATATTACACATATAACATTCATTTTTGTTCAGGCAAACCTAATTTCCACACAATGAAATTGATATCAAACACGATTTTCTACCGAGAACAAAAGGCAACGTTTCAATATGATCTAGTTATTCTAGCTCACAAAAGGCGCTGATCCACTGGACGCTTATAAATATTCATACGAAAATTGCTTGCTGAAATCGCAGTACGCTACGCTACGGCTACGGCGTAGTACAACTGTCGTAGCATAGTGAGCGTAGCAGTGGATAAGCGTAGCATTGTGTATCGAGTAACTTAATTCATTTGAGCTTTGTAAGCAATATATTCCTACGCGGCATTAAAGTGATGCAACGAAAAGGAAAAATGCTACTAAAATATTCAAACCTAAACTTCATAAATATGAAAAATGGTTTCGTTGTACGTCATTTCGTGTTATGTAGTAAAGAATCTATACGAATAAATAAAATTGAAGTGTCTGTTTGTAATAATAAAATAACCGCTTTTGACTAAGTGCATAAATATACATATATACAAAAACAGCATTTCTTAAAAGAATGGTCTGTCTGTTTGTTCCGGCTAATCTTTGAAATGTCTGGACCGATTTTGACGGGACTTTCACTGGCAGATAACTGACGAAACAAGGAGTACTTTTATCTACTTTTATCCCAAATTCCCGCGGGAACGGGTACAACGCGGGGTGCGGCTAGTAAGCTAATAAAAATAAAAAAAGCAATCGTAATCTGAACAAACCTTAATACTAGTTGTAACTTACCATTATATCTCAATCACAATAAACCTAAATATGACGTGAATTCTTGTCTGTGGGGTAACAATACTCATTAGTGTACGAGGTTCTAACGCGTGTGATGTACTGCTTAAGTTGATTGTTCCAGTTAATTCAGATTTTGTATGCTTCGGGGTTTAAGCTCATAGTTTTGCTTAACATATTCAGGTTGAAACTCTGTTTATATTTAGATAGTTATTTTAGGTTACATTAACATTTTAAGGTTTAAGATAATAATTATTCAAAAATTAATTTGTATTTAAATGAAAGAATTTTCATTTATGAATGTTTAATGAAATTGAATATTGGAGAATTTTATTTTAGGATTTAATCATCTATACTAATTTTCTTGAGAGGAAGATTTTTACTTGCTTAATAACCACTAATCCTATACACTAAATATGGGAACATAACGTAAGCACGATTTACACCTAATGTATATATTTCTCTATTATCTAATCGCGTATCTCCTATGAGTATACATCAATTTCTTTGTGTTTTGGTTCTCCAATAAAATTGAAACAATGACCGGAAAGCCGTATTCCACGTAACCTCACACGGACACCAACGGCTATCCGCTGAAAAATTTACTTGCAAAGTATCCCATTGAGGCGGTAACGTATTTCTTAACCTATCTATAACGGCCGACCCTTAACATTCTCTTTATATCATACAAGTCCTTTTATAAATCGGGAGAATCGGCCTTTTACGGTTGTTGCCGTCCGCGATACGGGGCTCAATGGTCGATTACTTTTTATAGTCTTCCTGTGGTGCGTTGCCACTTAAAACGTGCTATTTTTCATGCATCATTTGGAAGGATTTTCCTTTGAAAGGTAGGTATAGTAATAAATATTGGATGACGTAATTTGATGTCCGATATTTAAACCCAATTTCACCGTTATAACTGATCCGATCTGTTTAACTTGATTAAGTTAAGTTTAACTTGATTAAGTTAAACAGATCGGTTTGGTCTCAGTTTTGCCCAAGTACTATGACTATAGTACTTGGGCTAAACTGAGACCAAAACTTCAAATATGATTCAAGAAAATCGAGTTCACTAGATCGTGCTTTGAGATCTTAATTCGTAGTTAGTACGCTACTAGCTGGTGGAGATGTCGAAGACCACGTCAGAGACATTTAGGCGGTCTAAAAACTCCGACAAAGTTGACTACTGACCTATATTTATGACGAAATGAATGAATGAGTGGGCGGCGGTAAGAGAGTTTCACGTGTGGGTGTGTGTGGGTGTGGGCTGTCTGTGACGTAGCACTTACATAAGGATTCAGCGTGAACGGGTGTATTAAGAGAAACTTGGATAGTAATAATGTAAATCTTACAGAAAAAAAGAGAGAAATGATTATTGTACTAAAACCAAGTATATTTTCGTTTACCTATTTTATTTACAGGAAAGTACCAAAATAATAAAGATATCAAAGTATTTTAAAGAGAAACCACAACAAAAAAAAATTACGTTTTATTATATTTTTTACTATGTATGTACTGTATTATCAAAGACCAAAGGCCATTTTCACCCCAAAAATCTGTATCCTTTTACTTAACTTTTTATTTGTAATATGTTTTCTATAAACAAAAAAAGTGATAGCCTGTAATGTCCCACCGCTGGGCAAAGGCCTCTCATTTACCCGAACATACCAGTACAGTGAGGAGAAATAAGCGTAATCACCACGCTTGCTTAATACGGGTTGGTGATTTCAAACCCGAGCCATGTTTGAAAAGAAGGAAACATTACGATTTGAAACTACATACGTTTACGGATACACTTCACTTTTATTTTACATTTTTATGCGGAAACATATTTCCAATAAAAGGTTTGAAATACTTCACTGTACAGAATCAAATACAGATAACATGATCATTATCTCATATTTATGCGTATTTATAGCTCTGGGCTGGATGTCAAACATTGAATGACGACGTCCGTTATCGACGGCTATTATCGTAAATCGAAATTACTATTAAAGTTACTTATTTAAGTTGTAAGAGAGTGGCGTTTATTTTGTGTGTTTCACTAGTTTGGCAACTTTGAAAAATAAGGAATTTTAAATACCTGTACTGTACTACTGATATCTTCAGTGAGATTAGAGGCAGCACTTTTATAAAACTCTTTTATATATTTTCTCGATAAGTTAATTAGTTATAACTTTTAAGCTTCTTGTAAAACTCACTTAATTGCATTCATATTATGTTACAACAGTGGCCGAATCTTCGTAGAAATACGCTCGCAGTATATCACTTATACCAAATGAATTCGGGCCAGTTTATGTAAGGACACGAATAATTGATAGTCACAATACATACACACAAACATACGATATATTTATATTATTGTATAGATCTGATCCGTTTAATGGTTATTGGCCTGTTATTGTGTCAGGTCGCTGACAAATATACCGAAGGATTTATATAATTGTGTTGTTACGATGAAATATTTGGATTGGACTATGATGCGGTATGTTTTTTCGCTAACATTCGGTTATTGGAACGAAGTTCCTTATCGCGCGTTGCGAAAGGGGGCTAGACGGAGAAAATGTAACGACACTTTTTACGTCAGAGAGAGACAGACAGAGAAACATGCGCACGCCAGAGAGAGACAGACAGAGAAACATGCGCGAGAGAGACAGACAGAGAAACATGCGCGCGCCAGAGAGAGACAGACAGAGAAACATGCGCTATAAGTTGGTAGAACAAATTGAATACGATACTATTTGTAAAGATGTCGTACTCTACCTTGTTTTGGAGCAGTCGGTCCTGTTTCAATCGTCAGACCATGTCGGTGGCCTTGATGCAGTCTGATAACTCCGACACCTGGGTTGACCACTAACTGATTCTTAATGAGTAAATTACTTCTTTTTCATTGGAATAAAATGCTTTTTGTCTTAATTTAACTTATTCTTATAGTGAGAGAAAAAGAGAGGGGGAAAGAGAGAGAGAGAGAGTGTGAAAACAAAATATGCAGGTTTTTAATCCGAAAGCTATATGTAAAGTTAAGTTTAAAGTTAACATGGATGGACACTGTTCTAGACTGTTACTTGTCTTTGTAAAACTTTTTAAAACAAAAATTGTTTAATTTTGACACTTTATTAAAATTTTCCGTTTAAATATTAGTTGCAATGTTTTTGTTTAACAAACAATAGATCGTTCACTAAACCGGCCCGCGGTATCGGGCGGACAATCGTGAACAAATACTGCAATTTGTCTTCTTTTTTTGCATGCCACAGCTCGAGTTTACACATAGGCGGTAAATCCGACCGGCTACCATAAAAAAGGACTTAGATTTTTTGGGTAACTGTACTTTTTGTGCGTAGTTTCAGAGTAAGCCTAACGTCCTATGTTTCTGTCGGCGTAAATCTAAATGAATTTTGTAAGTGACCCATTTCAAAGATAAGTTTGTACACGTTTGAAAAAATGGGCCCGTTAGATGTTGTTACTGATTTTATTTGTTTAATGAATATTCAGGGTTTGGGTAGAATGGAACTGGCACTTTTTGAGTGTCCTTTGTAAGACAAATGTTCGATAAATGGTTTATGTTTCAATTTATGAGCTAAGCTCTTGTCGGGGAAATTGATGCATGCTTCTCCACCCCTTTCTATTATATGCATGACAGACACTTTTTCCATTATTTGGCTCCTATAACTTATTATTTGTCCCACAAGGCTGAAATTATTTAAAAATTGCAGTACACTTTACCTAAGTTATGTCTGATACGGCCTCGCTTGAAAATGCTTCATCAAAGTTGCAAAGACAAGCAAAAAAGCACAAAACTGGTCGATTGTCAAAGCCTCATGAATATGCATCGATAGTGTATCAAAGGACACGATACATGCAAGACTTGTTTCACTTTATTACATAGGACAATGATTTAGTAATCTATGAAGGCAGAGAACAGCGGAAACAGCACATAACATTTTGTGCTTTAGTTTATCAAATGAAGTATAAAAAGGTATGTTTTAAATCACCGACAGCAGCAGACTACAACTTCAAACACAGCTTCACTTTAACGTTCGTTCGTTAGAAGATTATTTACGAAAATATTTTGACAATGTAAGTTCGAGTAAGTGAGTGTAAGTTAGAGTGGTCAACCCTGAGTTTTTAAATTATCTTCCTGATAGGCCTCCGACATGTTCTGACAATTGAAAAAAACCCGGTCCAACTATTTAACGTACCCGTACGTACGTGCTTAGATCGAAGTCTCCTTCTTCATCGAGTGGATGGTCAACCTGACCAATCCTGGTGTCAGAGTTATAGAGCCGCCAAAGGCATCTGACATGGCTCATGTAACGACTACTATCCGTAGAAAGTAACCGGGACCAACGGCTTAACGTGCCCTCCGAAGCACAGAATCGTCTTACTTTACTAATCAGGTGATTCATCCTGCAATACCCTAACCAAACTGAGGACAGTCTCACAAAGAGATTTTTGTGAGATATTGTCCCCACCGGGAATCGAACCCGGAATATCCGGATCGTGAGCCGAGCGATCAGACCATAAGACTACGGAGGCTATTGAGAGATCGAAGTACTAATTTTACTTAAACACATTAAACATATCTCATTGAAACTACAATTCACGAAGCCGTTCAATTAACACAAGCCTCGAACAATAAAGAAAGATATTAACGGACCTAGCGTTCACTGACAGTGCAGTCGTTACTGTATTCAAATCAGACGGTTAGTGCTGTTAAACGCCTGTTTAAACCACGTTAAAACATGGTTTAAACACTGCATCCATCAAGTTGTTTTAATTGTTCGGAATAAAAGCTAATTAGATCGTTACAACTCCGCGTATTTTCAAGAAGGAATGGAACGCTTAACTGCCGTCTTAAACCTTAGTTAAAGCGAGCGAGAGAATATTTTATTAGAGGTATTTAAAAGCAATTTGCTATGATTAAACAGTTTTCATAAGTAAACATCTGTTTGAAAACTTTTAATTATTAACAACAACTAGCAGCGCCCGCGGTTTTACCCGCGTAGTGCCCGTTTCCTTTGGAACTTCGGGAAATTTTCTACTTATAAACCTTCCTTTTGAATCACTCTATCTATTAAAAAAACGGCATCAAAATCCGTTGCGTAGTTTTAAAGATCTAAGCATACATAGGGACAGACATTTGCTGGTGCTGTATCCGGCTGCTATGCGTGCCCTCCGAAGCACGTTAGCGCTCAGATAGAAATGCCAGTATCTGCCACCCATCCAAGTAGAGGGCAAGCTTACGTTGCTTAACAATCGCAATGAACTGACATCGATTGGTTAAACTACGCCACGAGTGCTACTAATCTCTATTAAAACCTCCTTACCAGTCTACAAGAACCACAAGACAAATAATTTCAATAAATCCTATCGTGTCCTCTCCTATTGTCTATATTCACAGTTTCTTAGTCAACTAATAAAAAGACGTTGATTTAGCAAATTACCAACGTTATGGTTTCATCAGGTTATTATTGGAGCCGGGTTTGCAGCTTGCCGCGTGGAATCGGTATCATTATATTTTATGCGGGGTCTCGGTGATTCATATTGCTTAGTTTGTGTAGAAGATGTCTTTTGTCAAACTGATGATGTTCATTCAAATTACAAGTTAGAAGTAGTTGAGATTTAGCGTTAGCGTTAGTTAATAGCGAGTTTAGCGTTACTGATTACATTGATGATAAAAAAGTTTGGTGACAAATTCTTGCACGTGCAACACAATCTGATTTATAACATGTAATCTGCACTTATAACAATTTCTTCTTCTTTAAACATAAAACCTGGATTCTGTCGATGGAGTACTTAAATTTTTCTCTATCATCTTCAATCTTCTAACTAAACTAAGTTATTAAATGGTATTTTTTTATAAACTTTATAAGTCTTTTTTTTACATTTTTCTCTGCTGATGTTCTTCCGCGTTGCTAAACTTAGTAATTAAATGGTATTTAATTAACCTTATAAATAACCATTCGAGCGTCTCGTCCATTTTTCTCTGCTGATGTTCTTCCGAATAGGTGATACTTTCAGAAGACCCCTTTTGAGGTTTATCTACTAATCTATAATGATGTCATAAAACTAATGAGTGATTTCATATTGTTTTCTTTGTTTGAATGCGCTAATCTCTGAAACTTCTAATTCGATTTAAATAATTATTTTTTTAATAGATTGCCACATTCAATGGCCGTTATTTTAAGCTATTTTTGTATCCCGAAATTCACACGGGAACGGGCACAACGCAGGTAAAACCGCAGGGTGGGGCTAGTAAACCATATAGGTTATACTACCAATTATGCGCCATCAATGTAATATTAGCTCTGTGAACTAAAAATAAATAAAACGTCAATTTAAATTTACAGCTAATGGTTATCTGCAGAATATCAATTTGTTTATAAATAAATGGTAACATCAATAAATAACAACGATACGTTTTATCTGTTGCATTAATTAAAAAGTTTCAATGTAAATAATTTATAATAATTAATGAATTTCATTAAAACATCGAAACATATTAATGTATTACTCTAACAAATAGTGTTCAAATTCCATTTCATTTAAACACGTACTAAAGGTAAGCTATCCAGTGCTCTCTTCATTTTACTTCAAGTCCAATGACCTTACGTTTGCATACGCCACCAAAAACCTTAAACATCTTTATTTTATCTTCGCAAACGTAAAATAGTACTTAAAACGGTTCGTATAAAGTACATTTTATGTTGAACATATAAAAATACTTTTTCTTTCAATGCAAGATTAAGTTCTTTTTTGTGATACCTACTTTTAAGTAAAACTGTTTAATCTTTTCGGTTTGAAAATAGAATATTGTGTTATTCCATTTTTAAATTATGTTAGTGGAATTAGATAGTGATAGATGTGTGAGTGTGTGTTCAAAATAAATGATTTCGATAGTATTGTTCGTGGTTAATGGTTGAGCTTCTACGAGTATATTGCCAATTTATTTAAAAAACATTTTAAAGTAGAATCATTGGCATTGAGCGAATTTAGAAGAAATCTAGTAAATCTTAAAGACAAATCTGTACTGAGACGTCAAATGCTCTCTTAGTAGATTTAATTAAGTGTGGGTTAACGTCTCTGAGTGGGGTAGACTTCAATGTATGCGCTTGTATTCTAGCAAACTAGCCGGCTTGTTACTCATTTTGCTCAATTTTCAGAAAGATTTTGTAACTGTATTAACTATATCAACTGTGAACAATAAGATTCAGTGAGATGAGAGGCCATTGCCTAACAATGGGACACCCGAGGCTAATATAATAACATAATAATAATAAAGGTAATCACACATATTTATATATTTCTAACTATATACGTTATGTTCCAACAAGATTAAAATACATTCACTTCTAAAAAACTACGCAGTACTTCGTAGTAAATTCGTAGCACGCTACGGATTCTGATTCGTAGCCCGTAGCAAACATGTAGTATTGTACCATGTAAAACTTTGCTACGCACTAAGTAAATCTCGCACTGACTGATTTCCTTTGGCTATAATTCTTTATACCTATAAGTATCAGTTTATTTAATGCAGGTGTATTTTGTAAGTGTTCATAATCAAATTATTTCGTCATTTTAATAACGGCAGGCTTATTATCCGATAAAATGAGTTTACGACGCAAACATGTGTCGTTGGCTTGTTGTCTGCATTATGTAATGTCGGTAGGCACATATTTTGTTTAAAGGTAATTTTAATATGAATTTATCTGTAATAATATGTTGTTTAAAATGTATGTAAAGGTATGGTTGGTGGTATTTGCGTTAAAATGTGAGTGTTTTATTGATATTATTACCTTATCCATACTTAATATGATAAAGCTGATTCTTTTTTTTTTTGATTCTTTTTGTAATGAATAGCCACTTCCAACGGGAAGGCTAACATTACTAATCTACTCGTATTTCTCTTTAGGCCTATAGACGTCTAACTCAAGAAAAATGAAGGCAAAATTACAGTCAAAGTCAAATATTTTTATTCAGTTTTGGCCCCATTGAGGCTCTTTTGAACGTACCACCAGTCGCCTGTTAAAGCCTGTACGTTTGTCGTTTGTCGTACAATGCTTTCCTAGTAGTGAGTGATATTGACAAATAATGTATGAAAAATTACGTCAATTGGTTAAGTGGCGGTTTAATGGACGTCTCTGAATGCGGCAATAAGCGTACGCGTAAGCGGAAATTGGGTGATTTTTATGCGTGTTCCTCATTGTTAGGACAAAATTTTATATAAGAAAATAAGTAATAAAAATCTCGAATTTTCCCCGGGAACTGGGCGCTGTGGGTGAAACCACAGGGCACGGCTAGTGTTCAATATTTTTATTTCAAACATCTTCGCTGATTATTGTTGCTACGCGGTTTCCCGTAAATAATATCTTATTTCCTTCCAAATAATGAACAATATTAAAAGCTTTACAAAAAGCACATTTCGCGTCCATCAATCAAACGCCACCTCCAGGTAACCTCCAATTGTGAACTCTTTCGACGTAAACTTGTGTCATTTCTCAGAATGACTGACTACTCTCTCACATATAAATCTACGTCGGCTCCCGGCATCGTTTGATTTATACTTTTCCTAGAGATTTTTTTCCTATAAGCGGTAAGGAAAGTCGTGGTATGAATATTGTATTGATTGATTGCTGTGTTAACCTATTTTAGTTTACGCGAAACTTTGATGTTGTGTTATTGTTGCCTCGCAGCGGAAGAATATAGTTGGGAATAGAAGTTGTAACCTAATAAGAGTATAGTTTGAATATAAAGTGAAAATACTCAATAGATCATAAATATACTTCGTATTGAAATAAATTCGGTATTGCAGCATCATCTAATAGACAGTAATCTTGACATTGTTTTTTTCGTGAGCGTACAGTTTTAATATTAATTAAGTGATCCCGCTATTATGTTGGGAAGAATATTCTGTTTCAAGGATTGTGATTGGAGATGAAGAGATGAAGCGACAAAGAGATGATAGCTAAGAAAGTCTTTGATGGAAAGAATTGCTTTTAGCTCAATGAATCATTATTAATAGATAGTCAGAATGAAAGTGTTTAGACTGACTTGTTTAGTCAAGACAGTCACGTCTGTCTTAAGTTATTTTAACAACAATTGTTGGTACAATTTAGTCTATCAGATAAAAAGTCAGTGACAGCCAAAAATCTGTTAGACGTCTTGCCTGTAGTATGCTCGCTCCTTCATAGACTTTTGTAGATTTGAAACAGCATTGACACTTTTAAGTAAATCACTAACGTTAATATTATCTATTTTCTCTATCTATGATTGTAAGTCTGCTTTTTCTAAATAAAATCGTGTTAATCTAATGAATTTTGATTTACTGCTGCCTGAATAGCAAAGTATACCTTTAGCGGAAAGGAACTCAAGCTCAAAGAGAACTGATTTTGAAATCAACATTTATATACAACTCGTATCAACCAACAATTTGTATCCCATAAAGCACTCATTAAAACTATCCATTTTGATTACCACTAACAAAAAATGGCGTCAAAATACGTGAAGCCTGTCAACTTTATTTTATTGGCGTTCGCTAACGAATTCCAATCGTTGAGAGTACTTTTACGTTTTGCTACACAAAAACTGCTCCCACTGAATTCTATGTTGGATGGTAAAAAAGATTTCCATTTGTAAACTTGAGGTTTTTCTTTCTGTTCATACTTTTAACAAGTAAATAAGTTAATGTTGACACACTCGCTTGTTTACTTATGGTTTAAGGGTCACCACTTGAAAATCTATACATCGTTTAAGCTTGTGTTTTGAACTGGATAATCTTTTGAACTACTAAAATGTATTTAACTAGCCAGACTACAGTTTTTTTGTATAATATTTCTACAATTATAAAGAAGCTATGATACAGTCCAGGAAAAACTACAGAGCACTCAAAACGATTTATGATTACTAAAAAAATTCCTAAAAACTAGTACCTATAGTAATAATCTGATTTACCACAACCACTAGCTAAATCTATTCAAACGAGGACATGAGATACGTCGATTATTACTGAGTTGTTTGACACTATGAAGTAACGATTGGTATTTTTAGTAGACTTACTAGAAATAGCAAAAATAAATAAACAAAAACATTGTGCAATAAACAGAAATAAAAGAATATCTCGCATTTATTTCATGCACTCTATGAAACGAAACAAACATCGTCCCATTATCCATTCTCTGATACAATGTTCAATTGTTTTCTATTCAAAATCAACAGTCCAACGGATTCAATTGAAAACATTTGCGAAACCACATTTCATAAAACTTTTTCAATGAATTTCATACACCGAAATGGTACAAATTCTTTCAAATGAAATTTGTGTGATATTTCGTTTTGTTTTATGTTACTACTCGATATGTTACAGATTTTACACGACGCAGGTTCTATTTTAATTGATACGTGAAAAATTGCTTTTCTGATGTCCTGAAAGCCATTTGACGTGTCATGAAATATGTACACACACACACATGTGTGATGTTTCCCGTTCGTGTTTAGAAATGCTGTAATGAAAAGAAAATACCGGGATTCATATGGGTTTACCTTCTATTCACCTTAAGAGGCAGATTCAAATAGGCATTAATACCCAAGGAATCAGTTTTTAGAAATATGTTTCAGGTTTTCTTACACTTTTAAAATTGAAAGATTGTGCTCATTCTATAACTATACTAGCTGCGCCCCGCGGTTTCACCCACGTTGTACCCGTTCCCGCGGGAATTTCGGGATGAAAAATAGATGTTGTCCGATTCTCAGACCTACCCGATATGCACACAAAATTTCATGAGAATCGGTCGAGCCGTTTCAGAGGAAGTCAACCATGCACCCCGTGACGCGAGAATTTTATATATTAGATTATAAAAATTGAAAGATTTATGCTCATTCTATAATTATTTTCAAAGTTTTTTTAAGTGACACTACAGTAGCAAGGGGTAAAAGCAAAATGATTGGCTTTTTACCTATTTCTCTGATAATTTATATGTCCTTTCAGCCTCTTTACAAAGTTAGTAAAGATTCTGGTCTGAAACGTCAGATATTACCCAAAAGTCCATCCGTGAACCTAGTTTAGTTTTCATTTAAAAAATGTCTGTAGTGTTCGCTTAAATCTAAGAAACTGGTAGTTTCAACGAATTCCAAAGTTATCATAATATTTGGTAGCAAAACTTCATCAAGCAAACAAATACCGATTATACAAACAATGTAACGCGGTAATATTTCGCAATAAAGACTGAATTATTCAATCGATAATTTTGCCCCACATAATTTAAATGAAGGATTAAACGGTTGTAAACAAAGCCTTATATCCAACGAAGCTTAGAGGCTGTATATAACGCATTTAATATTCATCACACTGTCATCCTTTAACGGAATCCCTCATACTTATAACACGGATAATATTTACTTAGAAACGGGAATACGAAAGTGTAACGATATTCTCGACGTGTTTTGGGTTCCAATTTCGAATATTGATCGGTTTTGTTTAGAAAAATGCTGCGGTATGATAATAGGATAAACTTAATAGTCCATCGAAAAGTTACATTTGGGGTTGCGTTTTTTAGAGGACGCAATTTTATTTTTTTGATGTGTAGGGGGGGTCAGTGTAAAGCTAAAAACAAGTTTGTGGGGTCGCCACCCTTGTCCCACGGCCGCCATCATGAAAATAAGGGTTGAAATGGTTTTTACGATATATCTCTTAAACTATTAATTTGATAGAAACATTTTCTTAACATTTTTGTTGCAAATTAAATTCTCTACAACTTTGGTCCAGTAACTTTTTGTCGTAGAACTATAAATAAAAAAGTTATAAGCGAAAATGTTCAGAAATTTTAAAAGTAAAAATAAAAGACATAAGGGACATTACAGCTGCTGCTGATCCTAATACCGATCTATCGAAGGTCGTAGTTCGATTAGGTGGGTTCCATTTGCTCATGTCGTTCATAGGTGCGATTGGATATATCATGTCTGGTAGTGGACTCGAGGATATCTTCAAATTAATTTATGCTGAGAACTGTGTACAGCACATAATGTCTGGACATGCTTATGGTAGGGCTGTACGTGCTCATTTGCTAGTGCATTTATCAGAAACAAAAATATTTATGGATTCAATAGAATTTATAGAAGAAGAACGAGATTTTCTGGATGATAATAGTCCACTACCAGACATGATATATCCAATCGCACCTATGAACGACATGAGCAAATGGAACCCACCTAATCGAACTACGACCTTCGATAGATCGGTATTAGGATCAGCAGCAGCTGTAATGTCCCTTATGTCTTTTATTTTTACTTTTAAAATTTCTGAACATTTTCGCTTATAACTTTTTTATTTATAGTTCTACGACAAAAAGTTACTGGACCAAAGTTGTAGAGAATTTAATTTGCAACAAAAATGTTAAAAAAATGTTTTTATCAAATTAATAGTTTAAGAGATATATCGTAATAACCATTTCAACCCTTATTTTCATGATGGCGGCCGTGGGACAAGGGTGGCGACCCCACAAACTTGTTATTAGCTTTACACTGACCCCCCCTACACATCAAAAAAATAAAATTGCGTCCTCTAAAAAACGCAAGGTTAGGCCTAAAAAATGTAACATTTCGATGGACTATAATGATATCGTGACTGTTTTTATTTTTTGCTGCAATTCAATTTACAATTTTGGTTGTGATTGTACAGAATATTAATTTGCGTTCAGTGAAACAGTATGTGAGTATACTTCAAAGGGAGAATAGAAAGCTTTTGGCAAAAATATTTGTTTTGGTTAGGAAGTATTAAGCTTAGATATATTAAGCTACATATATTATGAGTTTACTATCAGTGGTTAAAGCTGTAACGCGGGCCATAAACGATCAAGTTCACCGTCAAGGTTGCAGTGGACTTGATGCGGCGTCCAGTATACTTAACGATGTATGGCTATAGGTGTGCAAGCTTACGTATACCGTCAAGTTTACTGGACGCCACATCAAGTACGCTGCAAACTTGACGGGGAACTTGATCGTGAGCGCATAAGGGCATAAGTTGGCTTTTAATGAAAAATACTTACTAGAGAAACCAGTAGCCGAATATAACGCCAGTTGGAGGTTCGAAGCTTGTAGCTCCCTTGTAAAATGTTAACGGACTGTCATGGCGATTATCAGCGTTACAAAACTTGTATAACTATGGACAGTTTTGTCTTTTGGAACCCTTTTAACACTCCATAGTAAAAGTATTTGTAAAGAACAAATAAAGTCAACCAAATTCAAATAAATCGGCAAAAAATAGGTCAAGAGAGAAGTGCAAAGATTTCCGGCTATGCCGTCTCGTTCACATTTTATTACGGCAGGTGACCATAAAATCTAAAATATATGCCGCTATAAAAATAAGTCGTAAAGTCGAAAATTTCATAAAACAAATAGGCCTTTGTTGGTTTCTCATAGTACAATGTTATGTGGAACAAATTTATTACAAATTGTTTATTATTTATAGTATTTGTTTATGTCGGACGCTTAGAGTTGTTTATTTATTTATTCAGTTTTTAGAGTATCAATAGCAAGATAATTTACTACGAAATAATAGAACAAAAACTCACAAGCCAATAACAGATACCCTCGAATAGATTGTGTTTTACATATTGCGGATAAGGGTGTTATTAAGTATTCTACAAGCGTTATTTGCACTCCTTCTCACTGGAACTTGTATAGACAAGTGGTATTATATAGTTGAACTCACAGAAGAGCTAAGTACTTACTACGTCTTCTCTATTTCATTGTTGAACTCATTTTTGTTCATGGCTCTATTAATGTGTGTTAGTAAAGTTTGTTTCGTGCTAAAATAGTGATGCGATCATAAGTTGTGTCTGTTAAACAAATGAAAGTTGTGTGTACTCGTATATTTAAACGCCGCGTGATAAAATTAGTTCAACTATTTACAATCGTTACGTATTCCATACTATCCTAAGGGTGCTTTCAAATTATGCGTTTCGTGTCGGACCGCTGCGGTGCCGAAGCGGTGCGTTTGTCGTGTTGTGAACGTACGATCGTGTGTTTTCATACAAAACGAGCCGTGCGGCAACAGTGCGGCGTCGGTACCGCGAAATAATTTTAGTACGCATAATTTGAAAGCACCCTTAGACTATGGGACTATCAACCTACCTATACTATTGAAAGTAGGTAAGTTAGTACTTATACGCTCACTAGGTTAGTACCTAAGGAGCTTATTAATGAACTTATATATTGAGTTAGAATCGGTTTGTACAAGGTAAATCAAGAACAATACCATATCGCATATAGGTTGTGAAACTCTTAACTGTGTTTGATGTCAGTGATTCAATGTTAATGAGTACCTAAACAATTTCAATAATTATCATTAATTTCTCTTAACAAGTAATCTGTTTTCACAATTACATTACAAACACCATTATCGTGTAGTTTATAATTTATTAGTATCTCGAGTACTAACCCAGAGCAAGTTCTTCATTAAGAATGAACTTAGTGAAAAGTCAAAGATTCTGGGAATACCCAAAGTCGAAGTTAAGTTAAAATAAGTGAGTTTTAAGTTGGCGAGAGGGCGCAGTGGGATGTTGGGCTAAGTTACGTAGGAAAGCGGGGTGCAATTGTTATCAACATTGCAAAGACAATGCTTTGTTACAAGGAGTTTGATGCAGGCAACATACTGTAGCCACAACAGTGCAAAGAGTATGGTATTCAACCGTATTCGGCGAATGTCTTCTTTAAGTGTCCGCAGCCAATAGACAGTTTTAAAATTAATATTATATATCCGGATAAATTCACACACGGTTAATTAGACCCAAAGGAAGATCTAAGCTTGTGTCTAGCTCACTGATACTAACTACTACATATACAAAGGTCGGTAACAGCTATTTAATACCTATTCTGTTTTTGAAATTTCCCGATTCAAATTCAACAATTTAAAAGACTTCAATTGTTTTCTTTACAAACATTCTCGATTTAAAAAGTTATATATTGAAAAAAGAACTCTTTAATTCCTTTATCCTTTGACTTACATCGTACTGTTCCCACACACATCCCTGCCCGGATCCAGCCGTTGGAATCTGTTTTCGTAACGAACTCCAACTTAAATTAGAAAGCTTAGATCGACTGGATCTTACCAAGCATTGACTGTTAATGTATTTTACTTGTAACTCGTCCCTGATTTACTTTGGAATATTTGATATTGTTTTATTAACTGGTGTTCTGAGTGTCTTCCGGTGTTGGAGATGAAATTGTGATTAGTGTGGAATGTTTTAGTGGTTCATTTTGTTGGTAATTGAGTGGTGTTGTGTGAGTAATCACATCCAATTTTAATGTGTTTGAGAGGTATTATGTCATGCGATAGACTCGCACACATTATATACACACACAACTGAACAAACACAAATTAAAGTGTGATTACAGTCATTTGTAAGCAAACGTCAACCGCAGTCGGCAAATGATTGCAACTGTCAAATATTTTGGTGTTTGCAGTCGGTGGAAAATCTAATGCGATGTCGTGAGTGACTGAAGTAGATTGAAACAAGATTGGTAACCGCATTATATAGATAGATGCGGTAGTAGTAGTTTATTGGTGTATACGGAGTTATTCCTTTCATAAAGAAACTAGCAGTACCCCGCTGTTTTCCTCGCGTTGTGCCCGTTTCCGTGGAACTTTTGGAGTGGAAAATAGCCTACAACCTGCACGTTGAATGTGGCTATCCATTGCAAAAAGAATTATTCAAATTGGATCGGCCATTTCTTAGATTAGCCCTTACAAAAAAAGTTAGAAACTTTACTTCTTTATTAGTAAAGATTATAAAAATACCAAAACAAAAACTTGACTACAGCTTTTCCCATCAAAACCTTAAGTAAGAACGTCTCGACCAATCATCTTAGTTTGTTTGCAGAGCAATGTAAACTGAGAGACAGATCGTGATTCATTGCACGAACACTAGATTATAGTATTGATTCAATCTCGTGGCCTTTGACGACGGATTAGATAAAGATTGGGCAGAGAGAAATATTAGCAGTTCAAGTTGTTTGTTGAGTGAAAAGTGACCATCAGCAAGGCGAAGTTTCAAGGCTTTTTGTGCGTCAAAATATGTCAATAACAGCGCCTTGCGGTGTGACCCGCGTTGTACCTTTTCTCGTGGGATTTGTGGGATTAAACTGTATCTCATGTGTTATTCTGATGTATAAGCTATATTACTGTAAAGTTTCATCCAAATCCGTCCAGTGTTTTTTTCGGGAAAGAGTTACAAACATACTACATCCTCACAAATTTTCAGTTATTTATTACCTTTAGCAATGTCTGTAGGTGTCGGCCCCTACTTGGATGGGAGGCTGATAGTTGCATTTCTATATGAGCTTTACCGTGATTCAGACGGCATGTTAAGCAACCGTTCACGGTTTTTTCATTAGATCTTATCAGTGGTCTTTAAGCGGTCTAAATACTCCAACACCAGGGTTGGCATTAACCTACTCGAAGTTACTCTTTTTTTATGACCTTTGGTATATTGGAACGCCTCGATGGTCGAATGATATGTGCACTCGCTTGCCAAGACTGAGGTCCCGGGTTCAATTCCCGGGTCGAGCGAAAAGATGTTTCCTACTTTTCAAACATGGCTCCAGTTTGAGATCACCAACCCGCATTAGGCAAGGGTGGTGATTACGCCTAATCCTCCGCACTGTACTGATATCATCAGTGAGATGAGAAGCCTTGGCCATATTACAGGCTAATACTTGATATTTGAAAAGAAATAACCTATTTTTATATTGATATGTATTCAATCCATAATAATATTGTTTACGTATTCACGTAAGATGTTATTAAGTCATCAAATCTATCTTCACGTTATCAATTGGTTGTCATTCGGGGAAAACGTTCAATTGCTGTACTATTTCATAATAATAAACAAATATTACGCGAGAGAAATGATCTGTTGATAAATTTGTGAGTGATTTGTTATGTCTGTTTTATTGCGTTTTGTTTACGTGATGTAGCTTTTTGGTGAAGTAAATCAAACTTAAAAGAGTTCTAGCGATAAAAAGATATTCACATACTGTACCTTATTCCTCATACTGCCGCACTCAGAGACGGTCATTAAGGGCCGAAACTGTGTTAAGCGTGCGCCCGTTGCGGTTTCATACAAAAGTGAACCGTCGCGGGCGCACGCGGCGGGTACACGCGACGGTCTCACGCGACGGGCGCACGCGACGAGCGCACGCTTAACGCAGTTTCGGCCCTTAATCAACACTTAATAATTTAACGTTTTTTCACATCTGAAAAACCTGAAGGAGATGGACATCGATGCTGTTACAGCAAAATATAGAGAAACATGGCAAAGATAGACAAGGAGAGCCGACCCCAGGCTAAGTAGAAAAAGAGTATTTGACAGATTTTCTATTAAAGTCAATAAATTTTCATAAATCGATAGTTTGATAAGTGCTACTGCATTTATACCAAACTCACTGTGTGAAAGCTGATACTCGTACGTAATCCGATTTCGATTACCTTTAACGTGTTAAACAAAACACAACCACTAAAGAAAGACGTTCCAAACAAACCCACCAGACCTAAAACCCTTTTAGCAATACAAACAGAGAGATCAGTTCGTCCTAGTTTTTAGATTAACATTGCTATGAAAGCGATTGATTGTTCACGCGTCATTAACCGTTTCCCCTTCTTGATACATTGCTCAATATCTTTTAGGCCCCTTTAAAAATGGCCGCCGTGATTAGATTGCTGAAAAGCTTCTTTTGAAAAACGAGTCTATCACGGAAATTGTTGGATGACGAAGATTATATTAAAATGTTTATTTGCCTTTTTATTTGACTTCAAATACTGAGAATATTTTCAATTTGTCACATTCTTTCGTTTTTACTGTATTGATATCTGTAGTGAGATGAGAGGTCTTTGCCCAGCAGTGGGACATTACAGGCAAATACCAACTAACATACAAACAGATTTTTTTAATATTTATTACTTTATATCATGTTACCTTTTCCTGATAGTGGCATCACTATATACCGTACTTCGTACCCCGTTAAATTGTCGGTCCTGGTATCAATTGTCAGACTATGTCGAAGGCCTCGTGGCGGTCTAAAACTCCGATACTAAGGCGGCTTATTAAGCTTATATCTCGATTTTTATTTCGAAAAATAGCTATATTATAAATTCGGTACCTTTAAGAAGATAATGCTTGTAAAATGTTCCGTTGGTCAACGATTTAAAAAACAGAAGGTAGCAATTATGTTTTAAATCCGGTTTACGCTTTCAAAAGGTATGTAATATATTAAATTTGAATACAACGACAAACTACATACTTAGGGTGCTTTCAAATTATGCGTTTCGTGTCGGACCGCTGCGGTGCCGAAGCGGTCCGACACGAAACGCATAATTTGAAAGCACCCTTACTTACATTGTTATTGATGTATACTAAACCTTATAGCAACTTAGCACAGAATAGTTCTGGTGGAAAACCATACCTAAGTACACGCTTTGAGACATGATTTTATCGCAGCGATTTGCATAGGAGTTCTCTGCATTGCATCCCATTTTGTTTGAACTTCTTTCTTTCAGTAATAACAGGGTAAATCTTAAAAATAAACAAATATATATTAATTTTTCAAAATTTTCACAAAGAGATTTCACTTTAATTTTATAATCAAGTTACATTGTTGAAAGCTTTTAGTTCATCTCTGTGTTGTACTTGGGAGTCAAAGTACTATCTACGAGTATATACACATTTGTAGTCTGCATGCGAAGAGAGTATCTACAAGTGAATTTGTAGATCTTCTATTGTGTTTTATCTTTTTTATTTGGTTAGTTTTTTAAATAATGTCTTACATTCATCTGAAACTTAGTATTTAAACAAGTATTTATTTTAATGCATCACTTAGGGTCCACGGAGACGCGGAGCGACTCGCGTCGCGTATGGCGACATCGCATGCGTAAACACAAATACATAGGCTATGTTCAATATTGTACATAGAGAATCGTGACGTAAACACGCGGCGCGTACTGCTGCGACACACAGTGTTCACCGCATAGTTAACAATCGTGTGTAACCATGAGAAACAAAGACGTTGCAGGCGTTGCGGGATGCAGCAGAAGCCGCCTCGGGTCCCGATACTACAATACTACAATTTCAAGATACTACAATTTGTTCAACTATATCAATAAAAACAAAGCTTCGTTTAACTCTTAACTGAAGTTCAAATAACGAGTAAAGCAACATGAAACAGTCAGTTAAATAACAATAAAAGCAACGGTTTCTACTGTTTAAGAAGATGTCGTCTGCGAGCTTCAAATGGAAATTAATGTTAAGGTGGGTTTCCGCAGCTTGCGGTAATTACCGTCGGAAAGAAAAACAGTTTAACGTGAGATAGTGTCAATGTCTACGTAGATGTAAATTACAAATAATAATGTATAAGTCATAACAATTTTTTAAAATAAAACTAGAGAAAATAAGCTGCATAAATGGTAGTTGATGACAGTGGAATATTTTATATATAATATATGTATAGTATTTTATATATAGTGGAATATATTAAACTTACGAGCTTACATCACAAAACAAAATTATCAAGCAAGTATAAGTTATTTTAAGGGTTCAATTTTCCATCATTGACTTTTTGTTGCAGTTGTATTATGGTGTACAAATTACATTCAGCACTGAAATTATATCGCGCGGCAATATCGTTACAGTAGATTGTACTTTCTGTCTTTAGAGGAACTACACCTTAAAACTTTAAAGAATTGGTTTTTATGTTTCTTTCTATTGTTATTGCTTATTCGTTTTAAAAATAAATTCGTGGTAAAAGAATTCAAATTTTCCGCCCTCACGGTATCATTTTGTTAGTAGCAAGGGCGGTTTTCTACACTACATTAAAACAAAAGTTCATATATTCATGAATTTTGAATAGGTTAATGGGCAATCCTCAATAACTCTGACACCAGGATTGGTCAGGTTGACCATCCACTCGATGAAGAAGAAGAAGTAAATGTACTAATTATTTATAATCATTCACTAAGAACTGAGGTCAGATTAAGATGTAAACAATACCCTTTCTCACATTCAATAAAAATAACGAAATAAATGTAAAGTTACATTGTGAAACCACACGGGAGCGCTGCCTGCTTACGTTACTATACTTAGACAACCGTGGAGTTGACGTTTTATAATATAACCTAGAATATACTGGACGGAACCTGCGGTTTCTAATATAAAATAAGATTTTTATTGACATTTTTCGATTTGTTCGCCGGTACAGGAAAACGAAACCGGTTTTAAGATACAAAAAGAAAATAAGAAAAATAAAAAGTTGTAGTTTTTAATTTAGTAGTGTTTGTGTTAGAAAACTAAATTAATTTGAAGATAGGAATAAAAATATTTGATTTCTTTTACTTAACTTGTTTTTAAACGAGCGACTTTCTCCTGAAAATCCATTATTTATAAAAATCATCTTATCTCCTTACCTACCAGTAATTATACTATATTGCCCAAATAATTACATTTTGTAATCACTTCAGTAAACAGCTACAATACTCAACACAACTACACCACACTTATAACACAAAATACATTAAACAAAACACCATAAAAACAAAAATTCATCACATCTCACACATTCCATAGTAAACAACCCGCACTTAAAAGCGGTTACATTTTACACGGATTTTTCAGTGCAAATATTTCAGCCATACAACGCACACTCGGGTATTTTTACTGGCCACACTATCCCAAACATTAACGCTAATGGCCCGAGGAAGTAATCCAACTTTGAATTCTTCGCCTAAGATTACGGCTCTAATTTAAAGTTTGAGAAGGTTCGCACAGGTGACGGTTCAGATAATAACTTAGATCGTTTACAACAAGTTTCCTCATTTGAAGACAGTGTATTGGTCATTGCGAAGGGTTGTGCCAGCTTGAGATCCCAATGATATCACAAGATATAATAATAAACTATATTTATAGTTCAATTCCGCGGGACCTTTAAGTTTTGAGATTTAATTGTGGTCTTAAGGTGGATTTAAGTTGGATTTATTTTAATTGGAGTTGGGGGTATGGGTTAATCTGTTTAATGTAGAGCTTAAGTTTCTAGTGTGTCTTCTGATATTATGCAAATTGTTATTAGGTATCTTAATCGGTAAATATGGTAGTACATATGCATACTTATCAAGAAGTGTGCTATGTACTTATTCAATTTAAATGATCTATACAAATATTATAAAGAGGTACAATTTGTAAGTTTGTTTGTTTGTATGTTCGAGCTAATCTCGGGAAATACCTGTCAGATTTGAATAATTCTTTTGGAATAGATAGCTACATTTAACAGGAAGGTTATAGGCTATTTTTTATCCCGAAATTCCCACGGGCATGTGGCATGTGGCACTACGTGCTGGTAAGTTCACATTGGTCCAAGGTTAAAAATAAAATCATAATAACTTTCGGTATAAAAGTGATAAGTAAGTTCTACTGTAGGATAAACGTTAAAATCATGCCACAAGGACGGTCACATCTAATTGACACACAAAACTTCGTAAACCCAAACTCAAGGGTCACAAAGAAACCGCAAATAAAGTTCGTTCGCTCAAATAACTGAGAGTTATGACCGAGAAATATTTTCCAATATTTCCCCCCCAACTCTATAAAAGTAACCTGTATTCACTTAATAGACTAGGTGTAGAAGTTTCAATACAACTAAATCTCTTGGGATGTCGTAGATTCACTATTGCGCAGTACAAAGGGTCAGATGAAATGATCCCTTTCAACGGGGGTCAAAGGGGGAATAGAAAAATGAAACTGTCACTGTATTACGTTATTTTTCAGCGTCTCGCTGAAAGATTTTCTTTTTGTTGGATTGTGAGGTTATTAAATTAGGGTTGCTTGTATTGTTTGGTTTTGAAATATTATAAATAATAGGGGTTGGAGGTAATTGTTTTTGAATAAATATAGATGTAAAGATGTTTTATTTTGTTTTTACTCGTGGGCGTCTATAATTGGCTTAAGACGAAGTGGTAAGACCAGAAGCGTAAAACATCGCGAAAGAGTTGTGTTAGAAACAGTTTTTGGATATCAACCGCTAAAATTTATGGAATGATATTCCTACTGTCGTAAAGGTAAAAATATGCTTTGTATTGTTATACACTTCGAAACACGATTAGAGTGATTTGCCTCGATAGAAAAAAATCGTGAAAATCGTAAAAAATCGACATTTTATTGAAATTTTACAGTTTCACGGCGATTGTAAAGAAAAAACAAGTACAAAATTTATATTTTCATAAACCTTACATCAAATCCCATATGGTAGTACAGATGGTTTTTCTCTAAATTGAAGTTAGTTTATTCAATGAAATAAAACATAATTATAGCGCTCGCGTTGACGGTGCTCTAGTCACTCAGTCGGCCGCGGGGCCTTGTTGGGAGTAGACACGTACTGCTTCGTCGCGCACGCTCGCTCTGTACGAACATCGCAAATAATATCTTAGGTGCAGCGCAGACGACAGACTATCCGTGACGCACTTTTTAGTCTGTGAAAATAGAACCTATGTAATTATATTCAGTAACGCACACAACGCGCAAAAAGTCCGGCGCACATAAAATCCGTGTAGCTGACCCGGCGAACTTCGTACCGCCTTAGTGAATGACATTGACATTCGTTACGCGTGTTTTTTTAAATATGCAAAATAGTAAGAACCTTCTCCTAATAATAACAAATACAACAAAAAAAGAATTAATGAAATCGGTCCAGCCATTCACGCGTGATACCGTGACCAAGGAAAACAGGTTTGTCCCACTGCTGGGCAACAATATTTTTAAATGAAATTACCCGAAGGTTCGACACATCTGACCTCCTACATTGACAGTGTCAAATCTTGACATAACTTTGTTTACATAATTGATCTGGGATTTTGAAACATGGTATAGTAATGCAGAATTCTCAACAAATACAATGCCTTCTCAACAAATTCAATGAATTAAAATTAAAACAAGATGAACAAGAAGACGAACCAGAGGGTTCGCCGCCATCTTGTTTAAAAGTTAATTTTTTTAGTTTTTCTGAAATAACTCGTTAATTTTCAACTTTAGAGCAAAAATGGTCCTACCGAAAGTTGTTGGAAATTTAATTTTCCACAAGTTTGGCCATTATCATTTTTACGCTAGGATCAATATTTGCAGTGTTATACTACCAAGTTTATCCTAGCGTAAAATTTTTATTAAATTTTACGAAAAAATTTAACTTTAAAACAAGATGGCGGCGAACCCACTACCGGGATTAGTTCGAAAATCGAGATTTATACTCCCAACCACCCCCCCCCCTGACGTTTAAAAAATAAATCGCTCCCTGGATTTTTTTTTATTTAAATGTCTGCCCCGACTGCGCTAAGATAACAATACCGATATTACCGATAACACGTCAACTCATTCATACTGATGAAAAATAAATTGGTATCTGTAAAAGACAATACCGATAGCCGATCAAGTGTACGGGGACCCTTATTAGATTTCCAGTAACATAAATTTATAAAAGTGACAGGTCCGCGAACATAAAGCGCGGGGGGAAGATACCTCACCCCTCACAAACGCGATGAGCGTGTTCACACGTCGTCTTAAGTGTATTGTGTAATGTTCCATATTATGTTATCTATCAAGCTGTTGATGCTCCAAAATATTAAAAAATTGAAATAAAAATAAAATAAAGAATTTGTTTAAATGTAACGTTTGTTTTACAGAAAATGTTGATTTAGATTAAAAACGGTCAAGCGTGATTCAGTGCGGTTGCACCGAGAGTTCCGTAAATAGTACATAGTAGGTAACCTTACGTACAGATAATAATTACAAAATACGTTAGAAAATCTTACCTTTGCCGTTCGATCTTCAAACACGTTTACTGCACCAACCGGAAATCACCATTCCATTTTTCCTATTGTGGTACGGATCCCTAAAACAAAATACAAAAACGACGTTATTCAACAGTTTTCTAGTATGAAATTCTTAATTCTTTCTTGCTAGGCTCCCCTATCAATAATTATTGGATAACTTGCTCATTGCTCAGTGATTAACGATAAACTGTCAAAATTTTATAAAAGTTTTCACACGATAATGGATCTTCCTTCGAAGACAAACGTTTCTATTTCGATGTGCGACCACAATACATTCGTACATCGCTGAAGTAGAACCTAAAGGTCTGTTTTCGATACTGACTCCTGTGCAGCAGCAGAAATTAATTGCTGTCTGCAAGTAGCAGAGGTAGTTATTTGTATGTAGTATTAGCCTGTAATGTCACTGCTGAGCAAAGGTTTACATCTTATCAGATATCAGTACGGTGAGGAGGATCAGGCATAATTACCACGCATGTCTACTGCGGGTTGGTGATCTCAAACCCGAGCCATGTTTGAAAAGTAGGAAACAGCTATCATTCGACCCGGGAATTGAACCCGAGATCCCAGTCTTGGGAGGCGAATGAACATACCACTAGACCACCGAGGCGCGAGTTTGTAATGAGCAATACATAATTATAGAATGAATTGAATAAGTATGCCCTCTTTATATGTATATAAAAATTAAGTGTCACGTTGTTTGTCCGCGATGGGCTCCAAAACTACTGAACCGATTTTAAATTTGATTTGCCCACCGTGTGTAATTTGAACCAAACTTGAAAGATTGGATAACTTATACCACAATTTATAGCGATTAGTAAACCACTCCTTATTTTTATATGGCACAACGTTTGCCGCGTTAGCATATTATGTTTTGTTAAATGTTTTTGATTAAAAATCGCATTGCTAAATCAAATATCCCCAGTTCAACAAAACAAAAAGCCATCAAAAGCCCATAAATAAAATAAATGGGGATATAAACGCTAAACTCAAAAAACAAGTAAACCTAGGCTTTGTCTAAAATGATGAATATAAATTGAGATTTTACCACAAACAAAAGGTAAGGAGTATACAAAAATACTTTCATTAGTGAAACACAAAAGAGTGAGAGTAAGAAGGTTGTATATCTTCCAACAAATTGCCTATAAATTTTTATTATGGCCACTCTTGTTTGAGGTACATTTTTTCGGATAAATACGATTTTTGGCTTATTATAGAGTGAACATGATTTGTGGTGTCGCATATTAGAACGTAACATTTTTATTGTTGGCAATAAAAGTGTGAAGTTATGACTGGCTGACATCCTTTTGTTAGGCTTGCGGTATAGTCTATGTCGTCACAAGTGCTGTTTGTTTATGTAAATAATGAAAATTTACCTAAGAGTAGAAAGAAGTAAAAGTATTAGCCTGTAACGTCCCACTGTTGGGCAAAGGCGTCTCATCTCATAAGAATCAGACAAAATGAACATGAGAGGAAGACAAATAGGTGTAGTCTCTGTCTAGGTAGATCGTAACATGTCTAACACCCGTACTCAGAGACGTCAAGCACTTCCTTAGTAGAGATTTAACGAGTGATTTTGACATGTAATGTATGAAAAATTGCGTCAATAAGTTTAAGTGTTGTTAATGGACGTGTCTTGGTATGGCAGAATGTCCGATTTTAACTATATCTTATTTCTTACTAATCCTACCTTGACTACATGGCATACATAGTGACTATCTAACTATACCAGATAATAGAACGAAGTAAAATCACTAACCTTTTACGATTCCGACAGTTATATTATTCGCTTACACTAGTTTGATTTTGAGTTTTAAGCTCACTACTTCACTTGTGTGCATCACTCGCGGTCGCGCGCATACTAATGTCATCGGAGTTAACGCTGTGATGCGAGGGCACGCGTTTCAAGATTAGTCAAAACTACCCTCATATGTTCAATATGACACGAGTTAAAATTGCGCGTGAAAGTTTAAAACTACTAAACCACGCGCCTGTTTGACCTGATATCTCCGCCGTTGGTGAACCGGCTTCAAAAAAATGTTTTGGTACATGAAAAAGTATGCTTACAAATCGGTCCTGATTTCAACAAATTTGAAAAAAGGTAGTAGTTGTCATAAACACCTGGCTTGAAGTCTATTCGCTTGAAAAAGTGTAAAATGTATTAAAGTTACGTCTTATGTCGATTAAATTGACGACTCTGAGTACGACAGTTAGGATTAGACACACTTCGCTCATCAACCAATGTCCCATATATGGCTACATTTGCCTCTCAAGTTCCTAAGTAAAATACTGTTCTACAAGTTAAGTACTGTCAGCAAACTAAACACATGTACAACTTCAGTTCACAGAGGGTCATTGGAAACTGCATCTAAAGCACGTCCCGCTAGCGGCATCTGTGGTGAACCAACTACTAACTCAGGTAGTCTAGGAGACAGCGGTTACTTTTGATGCCTCATCTTAGTAAGTTGCGGACGAGAGGTTATTAGTAAACTGTAAGTTTGGTGAGAATTTGAGGTTTGAATCTTTTGCCTGCAAAATTAGAGTGCATTTTCATTGAAGAAAAAAGGTGTAGTGTGGAGCTCTATTGGTTAATCAAAACGTATTGACATTGTTTGAAGTTGTCAAAATTTCCTCGTGACGTTTTGTGATTAGCTCGGCATTGCTCCGCTCCGAATGCTTATATGAAAACGCACCCTTACTTATGTATCTTTTGCAGGCGTTTTATGTCAATGCATTTCTTGGTTATTTATTGTAAGTTAATTGTCGTACGAGTTTGAATAAAAATAACAGCTACTAGTGTTAAAGTATTTATTAATTAATACATAACATACAAACCAGTATATTCCATCTGCGAAAAATGTTGAAAGGAAAATGTCACTAAAAATTTCAAACGCTGAATAACAGAATTGGCTGCGGTCAATTCTTATCAACTTTGTCACCATACTTTTTAAAGTACCCTTTAAAAAATACAAAATTAACCTTAACAAAAAGTCCATCATCTCCTAATCTAGCCCTCGAATCTCGTCTCGAGTCACGAAGGCGTTGGATCCGCTGACTCATGGCTCACGAACTCTTTCCACCCATTCTAAGTACCTGTTAACTGCAAATTTTCTCTTAGCACGACTAAAGGAGCGATGACTCGAATAGATTCACTTGATAGATGTCTATAAAATGTAAATAAGGTAAAAGAAAAGATTTTTACGCGATTCAAAGACTTAGAAAATGATTTGGGGATTTAAGGGATTTGAGGCCTTAGGGACCGTAATTCGTTCGTAATGTAAACGGTTTAACTAAACTATAAAGTTTGTTTTTGTTGTTCAATGGAAATGGATATTGTTCTGGATAATATGACGGGTTTTAGGTGAGTTGAATGACCTAGGTTTTACAGAAAACGTGTTGGTATCAGTAATGGGATTAAAGTATGTAGTAAGATAAAGTGTGAGTTCATTTTTTAAATAGAAAGGAAAGTTTTGTATATTTTGAAATAGAAAAAGAGAAAATTATAGTGAATAGAGAATTTCAACTCTCTAACGCATTATTCTTGTAAACTATTAGCGCCCCGCGTTGTTACTTGCGATGTACCCGTTTCCAAGGAAATTTTGGGATGAATGGTATCTTCCTTTCGAAGGTGACTGTCAAACAAAAACAGTTTAGTTTTTTTACTTCACTGACTAAAAGTAGTCTTGCAGGGGCACAAACAGTTTTTTTTAACTTATTACTATGTACTTTTATACATGTATTTCATATCAACTGCGTTAAAAAAGTCTATCGATTTCCACGTCTGGTTTACAGAAAATAAGCCAACATTCAGCTTCAAGATCACTCTTCCATAAATAGTAGACCAAGATCCAAGTTTGTAATAAGAGAAAGCATTTCAATCAGTCGCGGCCATACGGAGGTAATGGACCATAAACTTGGTGTGATTTTGTATGTGACATAAAAATGCTATTGTGACGATTGGACGTGGGCTCTCCGACTATGTTATTTATGTGTTGTCTTTCTCTGATTTTTATTGTTGGTATTATTATTGATTTGTTAAATGTTGCCTGTTAAAAGGTAGAGTATATTTTTGTTATTCAGCAGTTTGGTTTAGTGTTTTGACGTTGACACATTTTAATTTGACACATTTGACTTTGACAATTTTGACATATCGAAATGTCAAAGCTTAATAATACGACGAATAGTTAAAAGCATGGGTTGAAAGTTAATGATTTAAGCTACTCGACCTCACTATTACTACCAAAACTACTATTATTTCTCATATACTAATATTATAAAGAGGTAAAATTTGTAAGTTTGTTTGTTTGTATGTTCGAGGTAATCTCAGGAATTATCAGACCGATTTAAATAATTATTTTTGTAATAGATAGCCACATTCAACGGGAAGGTTATAGGCTATTTTTCAGCCCGACATTCCCACGGGAACGGGTACAACGCGGGTAAAACCGCGGGGCGCTGTTAGTTTTAAATAAACTTAATGAATTCACTAAAACAAATTAAGGCAAGTTACACACGATCACTGAATAGTTACAAAAATCCTACGCAATTGTGTGAACGGTTTCACGTCAGTTATTGTTAAGGCTATTGAGAGCGCTCATTTTCGGCGCTATTGTTCGGTCGTTCCACATTGTTTCGGTTTTTTCGGTATAAATGAGTCGAGATTTTATTATACGGTCCGGTTAATCATTTTTGTAGGTGATTTATAAAAGCAACGTCCTCCCACACGTTGATTCTGGAGGTATCCTGTAGGAATTTAAGGATTTCATATTAAATATTCAAGGATCTTATGCAAAAACGCTGCCTAACTAAAACATGTAGTTATAAAGTATTTTGTCTCTTTTGCTTTTTAGAAAATAGCGTATGTCGGAGAGGGACAAACCATGCTATTATGCTTTTAAACTTTTTTAAACACTTTAATGTATAGGTATCAACATGTTTATTCAAGTTATTTTTGTTGCTCATTAATTTAAAGTAGGATAGACTAGCTGCTCCTTGTGTCGGAGTGTTTAGACCACCTAAAGGCCTCCAACATGGTTTATCGATGGAAACAATTGGTACCGATAATCTTCTTCTTATCGAGTGGATGGTCAACCTGACCAATCCTGGTGTCAGAGTTATAGAGCCGCCAAAGGCCTCTGACACGGCTCATGTAACGACTACTATCCGTAGAAAGTAACCGGGACCGACGCCTTAACGTGCCCTCCGAAGCACGGAATCATCTTACTTTTCGGGCAATCAGGTGATTCAGCCTGCAATGCCCTAACCAAACTGAGGACAGTCTCACAAAGTAATTTTTGTGAGATATCCCCACCGGGAATCGAACCCGGAACCTCCGGATCGTGAGCCGAGCGCTCAAACCACTAGACCACGGAGGCCGATAATTTAACGTGACCTGCGAAGCACGGTGAGCACGGTTTCTGAGTAACTATGTTGTCAACTATATGAATGGATTTTAGACCTCCAAAAAAGATTTTATTAATTTATAAACACGGTTTACTGCGTTGACGATAGAGCGAAGTGGAGGAGAGAAACAAGGAAGGCTGACACCACCGCCACGTGGTACTCATAGCCAGGAAGAGAGAGAGAGAGAGGTATACTGCATAATATGAATTACAATGCCACAGAGAGGATAACAGTTATTATAGACCATTTGTAGTCAGAGAAGGAATTTCTGAAAGCTTTCAGTTAGAGTTAAAAGCTGTAAAAAGGACACTTAACTATTGAATTGAAACATTATTTTCAACACATTGGTAACACATGGTAACACTTAATTGCTCAGTGAATAATGTAAGGCGTTAACTTTTACAATGATTTGCTATGAAATAAATAACGAAATATTTATTAGCTAAAAACATGATAGTGTACATTAAGGCGGTTAACTTAATTAATAATTTGATACAACAAATCAACTTTAAAAACAAGGTTTCGTGAACAACGCGGAACAAGGCTTTAACTTTTGCATTGAAACTACGTTTACGGATGCACTTCGCTTTTATTTTACAATTTTATCTGACGTTTAGGCCCCTTTACAGCAACCGTGGTCACAGAAAGCCTAAGAAACCATAGGTTCTTAAGGTACAAACAGATCTTATTAATAGGTAGACAAAATATGATTGCCTACGTTTTCTTAGAAATCTCCAATGTCATCAGTTCTACCTAATATCTCCTATCAATTTCTGTTCTCATTTTAATACATTTTGTTTACGACAGTATTTCCAATTCAGAGAAATACAGGTCATTTCCATTTGTAATATGAGCCATGTTATGTAAACATGTTCATATAGGATATAGTCACTTTGCATTATTTTTTATTTGTTTAATGTGTTGTACGACAACAATTCTTTGTATAGTTATTAGTTTGAATGTTGTTTTAATAACTATTGACGCAAGCAATATATAAAAGTACTGTCTCAATGGAATTATTCTTTTCCACAGCAAAGATGTTAGTCAATGAATATAGAGAAAAACTTTCTATAAATTTACGATCAACTAATAGAGCCCCGCGGTTTTACCCGCGTTGTGCCCGTTCCAGTGGGAATTTCTGGGTGAAAAATAGCTTATAACCTTTCCGTTGGATGTGGTTATCTAGTACAAATCGGATTTGTAGTTGAGACTAACGCGTTCAAACACACAAAATATTTTTTTTTCAAATTTATTATTATTTATTAGTATATTGGAACAGTTGTTCCAATCGTTAGACCATGTCGGAGGCCTTTGGGCGGTCTAAAAAGTCCGACACCAGGGTTGGCACTAACCTAATCGAACGTACTTACTTTTTATTAAAATAGATTATTTCTATTTTTATACATTTTTTTTCGGCCAATTAGTTTGTAATTAAATAAGAAATAAAAGATCGAAATTCTCTACTTGAGCTATAAACCAAAAGTCCAACAAAGAGAATTTAAAACATTTTCCTGTTTATCACAAAAAATGTTAAAATAATTTTAAGCTGACGATTATAAATGACTAGCAGCGCCCCGCGGTTTTACCCGCGTTGTACCCGTTCCCGTAGGAATTTCGGGATGAAAAATAGCCTATAACCTTCCCGTTGAATGTGGCTATCTATTACAAAAAGAATTATTCAAATCGGTTCAGTAGTTTCTGAGATTAGCGCGTTTAAACAAACAAACAAAACAAACTCTTCAGCTTTATAATATTAGTATAGATTGTAATGATCTGATATAATAAAGAGATTTGAATTTGAGTGATGAATACACGATCTATTATACCTATGCCTATCGACGTCTGTCGCCCAAAACACTCTAAAACCAAAACCGGTTTTTTGGGAATACCAACACGCAAAAGTGTTGTACCTAACCCAAACCTAAGCTTACCAATCGGGATCGAGATTTTAATACGCCTGTAAGACCAAGACGGTTTATTATGCCAATTATTGTATTAAAGGGGTATTCAAAAAAGGTTGGTATAGGTAGATGGGTAGTTTGTTAGAGGCCAGTTTTATGCCAAGATGAAAGTAAAAAGTAAGTAAGTTCGTAAAGGTTAGTGGTCAACCCTGGTGCCGGAGTCTTTAGGCCATGTTAAGGCCTCCGAGAAAGTCTATCGTTTAAAACTGTAAAAAGTAATAGTTCTTATAGGTTAGGTGTCAATCCTGGTGTCAGAGTTTTTGGACCATCTGAAGATCCGACACTCTTATGGTCTATGAAAGTATGCAAGGCGCATGGGAGGCACACTAGATGTATTACATAGGAGTGCTTAGGTATGTGTCAAAGGCATTGTTTGAAAAGAAATACCAGCACATAACCGCTTATTTAACTATGAAATCATTGTCATTAATCAGAGGAACTAAACAAAACTATTTTTATTATGATGTTTGAAAACAATCGCCTTTCGATGATCGTTACTGTCTGTATTCAATGTTATTCTATAATACGGTATAACAGGACGGCGTGTTTGCGATGTTGCCAGTTGGTCACAGACGTTCACCGTGCGCAGGCGTCTACTAACACGCGAGTTTATTTAATAAAAACTTTCTAACGTCTAACATGACGGCCGAATCAGCCACTGTGCCTTACGATCGGTAAGTCTCACTAATTCTTTATTCAAATTATTATTTAATGCATTAATTCTTTTGTTTAGATAATTAGTTTGATTCGTGTCGCAAGTTAATTTGTGTTGTGCAATTTGAGGTAGCGTTGTTGTGTTTTTGCGGCGTTTAAATGTGGGACGAAAAAATATCATAACATTGAGCTAAAGGCGTAGTTAAGAGCTAGTTTACAAGCTATGAGACGACTGAGCGTCACACATGTCAGATTACTCGCTCGCTCGCTCCAGCTTGTAAACTCGCTCATATAAACGATTACACCAAGTTAGCTTAGTTAGTACATTAGCTCAACAAAACCAATTATAAATCGTTGATTAAAAGGAAAGAACAGAGTAATTTGTTTCCACATAAAACTGTTTATCGGCATTTCAAAATGTTTACGACACACATAATAGTTGTGATAATATGAAAGTTGTTATATTATACACTTTCTCGTTAGCTCAATATGTAACATATTTTCATTCTGCGCGGTTTTGCATCAATAGTCTTGCATGGAATCAATATTGCATGATTGTTTTTATGGTCTGTCATAAAAGATTAAAATATTTCAATGGATGCAAGAAAACGGATCTCCAGTTGGCTACATACAAACTGTAGCGGGCGGTTTCACACGCAATGTTGTATGTGAAAATGTTAATTTAGCTTTAGGTCTCTTAATTACGGGGTAAACTATTGTAATTAAGTACTTTTATTATTTAAGTAAAACGCTCTAATCTCAGGAACTAATGGTCCGATTTGAAAAATTCTTTCAGTGTTGGATAGTCCACTTATCGAGAAAGGCTATAGACTATTTTGCATCCCGAAATTCCCAAAATAACAGGCACAACGCGGGTAAAACCGCGGGGCACTGCTAACTCAAGATAAAATGTATCTTATGTGTTATTCTGATGGATAACCTATAATACTGTAAAGTTTCATCTAAATTCGTCATTAGTTTTTTCATAAATACATCCAAACATCCATCCTCACAAAATTTCGCATTTATTACATACTAGCAGCGCCCCGCGGTTTTACCCGCGTTGTGCCCGTTCCCGTGGGAATATCGGGAATTTTTATACATAAAAACCTTCCTCTTGAATCACTCTATCTATTACAAAAAACCGCATCAAAATCCGTTGCGTAATTTTAAAGATTTAAGCATACAGACAAACAAACAGACAAAAATAGCGACTTTGTTTTATACTATGTAGTGAAGTAGGAATCATTGGAAAGGATCATTGGAAAACATATAATGTGCTGATAATTTTAGTTGACTGACTGATATAACTACATTTACAGTTTTTTTACTACTGTGTCGTGTCAAATAGCATTAGTAGGCGTTATTTATTGAAAGATACATCAACAGTGAATACTATCTAAGGGTCTAGACAGACGGACTGCAATTCAACTGCAATCCGACTGCCAAATGGCAGTTCAGATGCAGTTTGAATGCAGTTGGCTCGACTGCAATCAAACTGCACGTCGACGGGCAGTTGGCGTGCAGTTTGATTGCAGTCGAGCCAACTGCATTCAAACTGCATCTGAACTGCCATTTGGCAGTCGGATTGCAGTTGAATTGCAGTCCGTCTGTCTAGACCTTAAAGTTACATAGTAATATCGAAGTGTCATCTTTATTCAGGCGACCTATACTTCTTATGATATTCTCATGCTCATGATACTTTTGGTTGTTAGTATTTATGTATTGCTGTCATGTTTTGTATATATAACTTTATTGACAGTTTAATTTCCGTTGCGAGGCGTATCCCTCCTGTGTTTTCATTTCGTGAGAATTCAAACAGATTCTTCGACAATGAAAGTAGGATGTTTTTGTTTCTTCATTGGTCACATAACATGTCTAGTCTAATAGCCTGGGTATTCAGTTTTGCTGCAATAGTGGGAGACATTTACGCCAGTACTCAGAGCCTTTAAATGCTTCCTTCCTTAGGTAGAGATTTATTGAACATGAACATGCAATGTATAAAAAATTACGTTAAATGTCGATTTAATTGACGTCTCTGAGTGGTAGTAAGAATCTATAGTCACAACAGTCTTGAGACTGTTCGATGCGATTAAAACTGTCTTGATATTCTGATAGTTTCTCCTTCTTCATCTTCTTCATCAAGTGGATGGTCACCCTCACCAATCCTGGTGTCAGAGTTGTTGAGCCGCCAAAGGCCTCTGACATGGCTCATGTAACGATTACTGTCCGTAGAAAGTAACTTGGACCGACGGCTTAACGTGCCCTCCGAAGCACGGAATTTACTTTTCGGGCAATCAGGTGATTCAGCCTGTAATGTCCCAACCAAACTGAGGACAGTCTCACAAAGAGATTTTTGTGAGATATTGTCTCCACTGGAAATCGAACCAGGAACATCCGGATCGTGAGCAGAGCGCTCAAACCACAAGACCACGTTTACCGCTGGCTTACAGTCTGATATACCGCTGTCTTTGTCACAAGTTGAGAGGCATACAAAAGTTGCTCGCAAGGCGTATTTTCTTTTGCATTTATAATATTAATAGGATTTACCTAAAGATATTTTGCTGTCTTTTCCAGAATGCCTGACACACCGGTCCGGACCAATGACAAGTCAACATGCTGCTGTTGTATACCACTAAGGATTGGATGCTTCATCCTGGGGTACATTAATTTGGTGAGTTTAAACTCTTTGCTGAAAGTGAACCTTTCAGCAAAGAGCCTTTTACTGTGTACCATCTATACTAATATTATAAAGCTGAAGAGTTTGTTTTGTTTGTTTGTTTGTTTGTTTGTTTGTTTGTTTGTTTGTTTGTTTGTTTGTTTGTTTGTTTGTTTGTTTGTTTGTTTGTTTGTTTGTTTGTTTGTTTGTTTGTTTGTTTAAACGCGCTAATCTCAGAAACTACTGAACCGATTTGAATAATTCTTTCACTGTTAGATAGTCTATTTATCGAGGAAGGCTATAGGCTACATTTTATCCCGAAATTCCCACGGGAACGGGCACAACGCGGGTAAAACCGCGGGGCGCTGCTAGTATCTAAATATTATGGCCGTCGATGCTCGACTAAATCCCAAAGTACGAGTAGTACGATGACCTTTTGTGTGACTGCTTTTTAAACAAACTTAATTTAAGGTATAGTCTATCTTATTATTATAAAGAGGTACATTTTTAAATATTTGTATGTTTGATATAATCTCAGGTACTACCAATCTTATTCGAATAATTCTTTTTGTAATAGATAACTACATTCAAAGGGAAGGTTATAGGCTAGTTTTCTTTCCGAAATTCCCACGGGAACGGGCACAGCGCGGGTAAAACCGCGGGGCGCTGCTAGTTAGAGGTATTTCTTGACCAGGTAGGTCGCATAAGGAAAACCCAACTAAAAAGTATTCTTAAATCATCGTTTGGATTTCACACTATACGGTATCTTAATATTAATGTATAAGGAAATAATTATCTTCGAGATAATATTTTCCTTATGATTTGCGACACGTTTATAAAAACACCGGCTAAGTGCGAGTCGGGCGGAGGGATCCGTACTTTAAAAAGCGAAAAATCACGTTTGTTGTATGGGAACCTCCTTGAATATTTGTTTTATTTGATTTTTAGTATTTGTTGTTATATCGGCAATAGAAATACATCGTGATGATTTAAACTGCTAGCTATCCCCGTTCTTGAGATACAGTCTGGTGACAGACGGACAGACGGACGGACTGACGGACGGACGGACGGACGGACGGACGGACGACGGACGGACACCGAAGTCTCAGTAATAGGGTCCCGTTTTTACTCTTTGGGTACGGAACCCTAAAAAAAACTAAGGAGTACTGATATCTTACTAACTCAAAAAACTCACTGTACTGATATCTTCAGTGAGATGAGACGCCTTTGCCCAGCAGTAGGACATTACAGTACTATACTTTACTATATTCTCACATCCTTACAAACTTTCTTAGTAAGTAAATTAAATTAGGTAAGGTACATTCGAATTGCATATTATTATTGACTAGCAGCGCCCCGCGGTTTTACCCGCGTTGTGCCCGTTCCCGCGGGAATTTCGCGGGAATTTTTTTACATAAAAACCTTCCTCTTGAATGACTCTACCTATTACAAAAAACCGCATCAAAATCCGTTGCGTAATTTTAAAGATTTAAGCATACAGACAAACAGACAAAAATAGCGACTTTGTTTTATACTATGTAGTGATTTACAACCGCGATGAATTAACCTTGCTCCTGTTCAGTCATACTACTACCGTCCGGATACTTAAAACGAAGTTAAACCTAATTAATCCAGAACTATATCTCTACTACGAGTAATGGCTCGCCAGCTAAACTTCGCCGTAATAATCCTTTTAATTTTCCGCACATCTACTGGCTGCTGCTCTTCAAAATGATCATAACCAATGTTTAACGTTCAGCTACCGTCCCATGATCAGACAATATGAACACACAATTTCCTTTCAGCTAAAGTAAGTGGCCAACCTTGGTGTCGGACGTTTTAGACCGCCCAAAGCCCTCTGACATGGTCTAACGATTGCAACAGTAGGGATCGACAATTTAATGTGCCCTCCGAAGCTTCCTCTCTGCGACAATCAGTTTACACTATTAACACACGATTTCCTTCCTCAGGTCTACAACACCATCCAAACCCTCTGCCTACTCTCCCTGACCACCCTGATCGGGGTGGAGACCCATGGATTCGACCACATTGACACCGAGCAACCCCCCACCATCGAAGAGCTACCTAAGTATGAAGCTATCAACGAAGTCCTCATGAGACAGGCTAAGATCCTGATCTTGATGTGCTGCATCAATGTAGGATGGTGGCTTATCAATGTGGCTTGCCTTGTTGGCCTGCATAAGGTGAGAAATGAATCTCTCTCTCTCTTCCTGGGTATGTTTCCCACATGGTGGTTGTGTCAGCCTTCCTTATTTTTCTTCTCCACTTCGCTCTTTCGTCGACGTCGTGAGAAATTACCGATTATACTAAATGAAACGTGTCTGCATTCATACAAAAGTGAACCGTCGCGTGCGGCCGCCGCGTGTGGCTTCATACAAAAGTGAACCGTCGCGTGCGCCCGGCGTGTTGGCCCTAAAAATACTAATATTATTGGTAACCTTGTGGTTCCCCATTCTTGTTTACTGATGATATCACTTTTTAAAGAGCATTTGCAACGTAATATCATAATAATGATGGGTAAACAATGATGTTCTTTAAATAGCATCGCTAAAAGGCGGTCTCATGGCCGATTCAGTTGATATTATTTATAATTATGTAATAAATGTCAAATTTAATTAGTTATTTTAGATGGCAAAATTTTACACATATAGAAATAATATCAAAATATTAATCTGCCATCTGAGATTACCGGAAGAAATAGTACAGGGACCGACAAAGGAATATGTGTGTTACGCATCTAGAATTGTCTCCCTTCAGCAGAATTGAATCACATTAGTATTTTTAGTTAAGTTCGAGTAGGTTAGTGGCCAACCCCTTTGTCGGAGTTTTTAGACCGCCTAAAGGCCTTCGACATGGTCCTAGTATCAATGTTTAATATTGGATTTCTTTTTCTCATTTTTGTGAATCCCATTTTATATTCCAGAACCAAACCGGTCCAATCAGAGTGTACGTTGGCTTCGTGAGCGCACGTCTCATCCTGGCCATGGCCGGCTTCATCTACCTCGTGGTGTCCGCCAACCACGGCGAGTCCCACAGGATAATCACCCATACTATTGATATTGGTAAGAGTTTGACCAAGTCATATACTAATATTAGCTGTGCCCTGCGGTTTCAACCCCAGGCACCAGTTCCCTTGGGAATTTCTGGATTTTTTTTATTTAAAAGCTATCCTATCTTTCAAGTTGGATCAAATTGCACACGGTGTTCAAAATTCAAATCAACACCGCTTCAGTAGTTCAGGAGTCCATCGCGAACAAACAACGTGACTCATAATATCATTAGGCAAAATATATGCTGAATCTGTTATCAGTTTTTAATTGGCATGATAAGATTCGTATGTGTGTATGTGTGGTATATACACCGAATAAAAATTACAAAGACGAATTTGGCAAAATTATTTCAATTAGTTTATTTTCAGTATTCAGTAGGTATTTAATGTTTATTGGAGATTTACCTAACATTTCATAAATCAACGACATTGTTGGTAAATAATAACTACGACGAAGTACTTCAATTCAAATATTATGGTTTAAAACTAATAACTACAAAACATTATCCGAACAATTGGTCAGAGCCAGTATGCGTGACAATCACAATTAGTGATCATCTCTTTTGTCGTATTCACCTTGAAACGTCAGTACATAATACATACCGCGGGCTATTTGAAATATTTTAGTTTTCAAACGAGGTATTTGTACTAGAGATTATTAACTTCGTTTACTTACAAATTTAAGCAGTACTTAGTCATATATCCTTTTTAAAACATCAAAATTATTCCGTTGATTTGGATGCACTAACCCAAGGGGATAGACAGAGACTACGCCCGTACTTAGAGAGTCAAATACTTCTTTATTAGAGATTTAATGAGTGATTTTGACATGTAATATATGAAAAATTACGTCAATTAGCTAAATGTAGATTTAATGAACGTCTCTGAGTACGGCAGATACTTATCTAAACACTCTAAGCAAACATTTTTATATCTGGGGCTAGTTAAACTCATACATTATTTTTAACAATCATTTTTGAACTACTTCGAAAACAAAAGAAGATGGTTCAATTGTTTTTGTTTGACGTATCGGTTTGTCTTTAACGAATGAACTAATTTGAATATAGAGTAAAGTTAGATAGGTTACTTAATTGTATAATCTATTTCTTTTGGATTGGCACAAAATGTGGTTAAATGTCGTCAATTTTCAAGCCGAAGACGATTTCTTCTGAAGAGGAAAAAGGTTTAGAGATAGGGTAATAATGAAATAAAATTACTAAACCTTTTTCCTCTTCAGGAGCAATCGTCTTCGGCTGGAAAATTGACGACATTGGTCCACATTTTGTCCCAATCCAAAAGAAATAGAGTATACGTCTTTAGCTATGATTAAAGAAAATAGACTCCTTTGTCTTTCGTTGATTTTATTTTGTTTTTTTCCAGTGTTGACATCATACTTCATCTTCCTCTACTACATCTATGCCAATAAGTTGGAAAGAGCTATGGAAGAAGAAAAAGCAGCGACAGCTCCCCAACCACAACAAACTGACATTTCCCATATTTATGTCACAAAATTGGACACTAAGCAACTAATTGCTTAGTTCCCAGCAATTTTTAAACATTTCTATTTAAATTAATAATTATTGGGTCTGTAATTAAAAATAGAACCAAGTTTTGTGTGAATTTACGTACCCATTTATGTAATTAATAATTTTTAATGTGACGTAATAAAATAATTTGTGACAAGTTATTTTGGTTTTTATTTGTACTAACCCTTTTGAATATCTAATTCTAAACTGGATATAATCATAAAATGTCCGTGCTTCGGAGGGCACGTTAAGCCGTTGGTCCCGGTTACTTTCTACGGATAGTAGTCGTTACATGAGCCACGTCAGAGGCCTTTGGTGGCTCAATAACTCTGACACCAGGATTGGTCAGATTGACCATCCACTCGATGAAGAAGAAGAAGATCATAAAATATAGGCAAATTATATATATCTTCTAAGATGAGAGGCCCTCAAAAGCTATCTGTCTCTATGTAATTGATTTTCTCAAAAACTACTGAACGGTTTTCACCAACATACAGAGTAATTCAAGAGTAAAGTTTTTGTCTACTTTTCACAGGCACTTTGTATATAAATAAGTATAACGCGGTTAAATCCGCGGGGTACTGTTAGTTCAGGGGACAAGTCCGAAACGTACCGCTGACTGCAGACTGCATTATTTTGTGGATCTCTATCTCCGTGAAATTAATTCAAAGCGAGACCCTGTGATATGGTACAATCAAAGCCCGTTAAATCGTCAGTCCTGGTTGTGTTTAACGTTAGACCATATCAGAGGCCTTTAGAAGGTCCTAAAATTCTTGACACTAGGTTCGCCACTAACCTACTCTTTTTTTTATATACCGATCGAACTATATACGGATTTTTTAATGCCTCGTTTTGGTACCTAATGTATCTGTGATTTGCCGACTAAGACTTCAGATCGCATACCTACACTACACGTGTCTGCTGAAGCCAGCATTTTCCCAAAGGGAATTGTAATAAGGTTTGGACGTAATGGGATCTGGATTATCTAGACCGAGGGCAAGCAGAATTACGTTTTGATGTATTTCTTAGCTTCTTTTCGTGGTTAGTTAAGTATGTTTGTTATTGAATAATGTTGTAGCAAGTTCATAGAATACGAATTTAGGTATATCTTTGTAAATTGGATTACTTATTCATTCATTTCGAAAAGGATAATGGCCAACCTTGGTGTCGGAGTTCTTAGACCGCCTAAAGACCTCCAACATGCTCTGGCGATTGAAACAACCGGGACCGACTACTTAACGTGTCCACGCATCAGCGTTGGGACATTACAGGCTTATACTTTACTTTACTTTACTATATACTAAATGAAACGGGTCTGTATCGTGTTATATTTTCTAACGCGTTTCATTTAGTAAAATAAGTGCTTATCGTGTGAGTTTAAAACGTATGCTGGTGTATATATTTTGATGTTGCAAAGAAACCTTCAAACTGGATTACTATAAACAAACAGCGTCAATTTGAAAACCTCCTCCTTTTTTAAGTCACTTAAAACCAACTCAAACACTCACAAACTTTCCACAATCACAAACTCTAAGAACTGCAACACTCTCAATATCAAAGCAATCTGTTTCAAACAGTTGTTCCTTAAACTTTTTACGAGATTGCATAATGTAAAACAATTGTAAATTATTCCGAACTTGTAGTACATCGATCAACGTCACTTAGACAGATTAAGTTGCGGAACTACCGAACTGGGTACCAATCTTTGTTGCTGCTGTAGTGTGTATTCCAGTGAGAATGCAACGAAATCTCATTCGGCAAGACGATAGAAGAACGATGGGATTCTTTGCTGTAGATGGATTGAACTTTGTTTATCTGCCAACACCTAATTTTTCAGGAGTTGTAGTAGTGTAGTGTATATTGACAAGTGGCAATTACTTAGCTTGAAAAATCTAAATAATGTTTGCGAATATCTCATAGCAATGTAACTGTCACGTGACATTTCTAAAGTATGGAGAAAATCTACTATTTAGAATGGATTTTTAAGGAACTCTTTTAATTATCATCACCTATACTCGGAGACGTCAAATGCGTCCTTAGTAGCGATTTAAAGAGTAATTTTGACATGTAATAAATTAAAAAAATTATTCAATTAGTTAACTATCGATTTAATAGACATTTTTGAGTGCAGCAGTAAGCATGGTAATCTCAATGGCAGATATACCTTTAATTTTGTGTAATAGTCTTATAATGTTTTTTATGATTCAGTTTCAAATACCGTTCCTCAGAATACCTCGCTTGGTGACCTGGGCTTGCCGCAGAAACTATTACGGCAAAAGTTAAATCAGTTTTGTTGCCTCCTTGGAAACGGTTTCATTTGGATTCATCCTGTTTCTAGACTTTGCATGCAATAAACGATCTAAAACCCAAGGAAAATATAAGAAGTTACAATTTATATTCGTTTGACACTTTCATGGAAGAAATTAATATTAATGTGAATTTCGGTACAGTATTTGAATGTTTATTTTATTTGCGAATGTTGTTTAGTACTTTCGTGCGTATTATTTGGCTTGGATTACGTTTAGCGTTGATATTCGGAATAAATACCGTAATCTTAACTTGAATCTTCTTATTGCTTATGAGTATAAATATGTTTTGTAATTTGTTAACATGTTATTAATAATTTATCAAACTAAGTTTAAGATTACAGGGTATCATGTCTGATGCGGGTGGGTGATCTCAAACCCAAGCCATGTTTGAAAAGTAGGAAACTATGTATGTATGTACGGAAACTATGTATGTATGTACGCTAGGATTACAAACTAACATTATAAGTAAGCACTTCTTTACTTACTTTTTAGAGTTGGCCACTGTTCTTCACCTGTACGAACTTACAATTGTTAATATTCGCGGTGATTAAACACCGCAGTTACCATAATTACTGCTATAACAACATAAATTCAAAGTAGCGAAACTGCACTGTTCAAATATTTCATTTTTCAAGCGAATCCTATTCATTTGTAAGAGTCAACAAGGTGGGAAGGTTGCGTTTGTTCAGATTCAAAACTCGGCATCTGCAATTTAATGCGACGCCAGTGCTGCCACGCTCGGTGACTGTCATGGTCCCTATTTTAAATCTTTGACGTTACCAACTTTGAAATTATATCCCGGTCTCGCAAGATTTATGCATATTAAAATTGTAGTTTTGTATTTAAGTGGTTTTTTATGATTTTTGCTGACTTGCAAAGTTTGCTATCTATTAATTTTAAAGTATTTTTGATAAGAGGAAGTATTCTTCCTATTTATAAATGTGAAAGTTGGTATGTTTCTATGGATGTTCAGATGAGTATCTTTTACTCAAAAATTAAGTTTTTACCGATTGGATTGAATACCAATTGGCAGAGAGATAGAATAGAATAAAATAGAAATGGGTATAATACCGAGTAAAAACGCGAGTATTAGTACATAGGTAAACTATTAGTCGGTAGTGCTATTGTCCCACAGCTGGGCAAAGACCTCTCATCTCACCGAAGAGATAAGTTCTAGTATACTATAATTTATTTACCAATTACAAATCGCTACACAACCCGTTTCATTTTGCAGTGAAAATGCACCAGAAAACTGCACATACCTTATCCTTTTTATCTGTTATGCACCATTGGCTCAAACCATACATCTCTTAAAACGATCCGCGAGGAACAATTCATAAGTCTGGTGATAAAACAGCCAGAAATTCCTCTACGGGGATATATCTCAGTTATGTTTGGAACTGAGATATTGAGGAGGTATTTAGGGGAAAGTTTGAGATTTAAAGAATGCCCATAATCCCTACATTTATGATAGGCGTACTCACCTATTGCAGCTTGGAGATCACAAACACAAGCCACATTTGAAAATAAAATAATTCTACAAGGTTTCACTCTTCCGTCTTGGCAGGCAATATTCGTTAAAAAATCCATCAAAATCCCATAACACATTTACACCTCAAACACACGCCCGTTGGCCATTGGCCCGTTCGGCCACTGGCCCAAAAGATCTAAACTGGCCCGTACCCGGCCCGCACCCGGTCCGCATCCTCACTATGTGTGTCTAGCGCTTTAGTGCTTTTAAATGTTCGGAACAGAGTGAGTAATCAATCTTAGCGGTAGAACGACGAACAAGAAATAAAAGTTTGATGCGCAACACTAGTGGAAACACAGCTTTAGATAAATACCAGAAAACAAAAGCAACACGACCCCAATTAAATAAACTAAACTTGGTCCTAATCTCAACACAATAAGGTTAGAAATATCTTGATTCGATATCTTTATTCAAGTTCGATACTTTCGATAGGAAGTCATTTGAAAGGGTTAAAAAAGGGAGGTTTTGTTAAAGTTTTTTGTTCGTTTAATAAATAAACCTTTTTCTCTATGTTCTACTAATCTATATAATTAAGCTAACTCTCAGATAAAGGGTATTTTTCTAACGTTCTTTTGTAGTCTTTTGTTGGTTATGTGTAATTTAAAATGTTTGGAACTAAAAAGCTTTTTAATTACCTTATTAACTTTGTTTAAAATAACTTTCATTTAGTCAGAGCACTTCGTACAGAATACATTTCATATTTTCTTGCTTGGCTACTGAAAGTCATAACGTAATTGTTATAAAAAAGGGGAATACATAATATAGAGCTAATATATCAGTAAAAGTGTAAAGTGTGTACCAATTAGTGGCAACTCGATTGGATTGTGTTTTTTTTCAGTTTAAGAGTTTGATGTATTATTGCTATGTTTGTTTCCCAAATATAAATAAACTAGCAGCGCCCCGCTGTTTTACCCGCTTTGTGCCTGTTCCTGTGGGAATTTCGGGATGAAAAATAGCCTATAACCTTCCAGTTCAATGTGGCTATCTATTACAAAAAGAATTATTCAAATCGGACTGATATTTCCCGAGATTACTTCGAACATACAAACAAACAAACTTACAAATTTTACCTCTTTATAATATTAGTGTGTATAGATAAACAAATAAACCTTCCCGTGCCCCGTGACTTCGTTTACGAATATTTGCACGAAACGTTTATTAAACGTTACATTTTCAACTGCAGCCTCAAACATTTTCAAACTATTTGAATTTGTTAACCAACAACAAATCAGAAACTAACGCATTTTCACAGCCAATTTTCAATACTGAATCACTCTAATATTGCAAATAATAATCATTGAATTAGTAGAAATGGTAGCGAATGCCTAAACGAAATTCATTTTATAGATTAATCCGGTTACGGGCGGTTAAATCAGATGCAATAACTGGCTAGAACCAGCTACAACTAGATGTGGGTATATAATTTTATTAGTGCTCCAAGAAATTTTAGTAAATTTTAGTAACTATCTGTAATTTTGGCTGTTGGTTGTTTTCTGTTGAGTTCTAAGAAACGTACAAAGAACTAAATTTTGAAGTTTTTTTAGTACAAAGTTATCAAGTAAGTCAGTTGTTCTTTAAAAATTCAAAGCGATCAAAGTGAATAATAAAAACGTAGAGAGCGTAGTTACGGCGTCAATGTCCAATATTGGGCGGCAAAATTATGACGTTTATTTACACTGTAACTATCTAATACAGAATTTGCTGGGTATTCTAAATTCAACCGTTTCAGAGATTAGCCGGAACAAACAGACAGACAGACAGAATAAATTATAAAAAACTAGCAGCGCCCCGCGGTTTTACCCGCGTTGTGCCCGTTCCCGTGGGAATATCGGGAATTTTTATACATAAAAACTTTCCTCTTGAATCACTCTACCTATTACAAAAAACCGCATCAAAATCCGTTGCGTAATTTTAAAGATTTAAGCATACAGACAAACAGACAAACAAACAGACAAAAATAGCTACTTTGTTTTATACTATGTAGTGATGTTGTTTTGGTATATGTACCGTGTATCCATATGCAATTAGTAAAAATCTGTTATTTTAACATTACAAATAGACACTTCAATTTTATTTATTTGTATACATTGAAAGCATTGTCGCGGGAGCAATCCATTAATTTAATTTGCAACGCTAGACTTCAATATTGAAATGCCTAGAAGTTTCCATTGAGACTTGTCTTTGACGCTAAGCGTTTGCAAATAGATTCGCATCTGATCTGCTTCTAGTGATCGAGTGTTTGATGCAAATCGAATTTTTATTGGTTTTAGGTATTTTATTCAATGATCTGTCAATTCAATGTCTCTGTTATGCATCTATTAAGTGAAAAGCTCGAATTTTTTATTAATGAAAATGTTTAAAGAGGTAATTTTGTTTGTTTGTATGTCTGAAATTACCAGTCCGATTTGAAATATTCTTTTTGTAACGGATAGCCAGATTCAACGGTAAGGTTATAGGCTCCTTTTCATCCCGAAACTCCTACAGGAACGGGCACAACTCGGGTAAAACCATGGGATGCTGTTAGTTGCTTTAATAAAAGAACTTAAGCATAATAAGTATGTATGTCTATGCTTCTTCTTGACATGAGAACTTGGCTCTAGTCGATAGAGTTCTTTCCACTATTCTTTATTCTGAGGTATCCTTTCTGTTCATACACTACGTTTTACCTCTCTCTTTCTTTCTTTAAATATATTTCTCCTTTATTGTATTCTAGTCGTGCCCCAGTTTTACCTGCATGGTGCCTGGTCCCGTGAGAATTTTGGGATAAAACATAACCTATAATCTGTCTTTTGAATATAGCTACCCAATAAAAAAATAATTAATGAAACCGGACTAGTAATTCCCAAGATTAGCCCGAACATACTAACAAAAATAGAAATACCTCTTTATAATATTAGTATAGAAAGAACAGACCAGACTCATAGATAACATCTCAGATGAACAAACCTGGAAAGTATTTAATGAAAACGTATAGATATCCAATATTTTACATGCATAAATATGTACGTACAGGAACAAATACCTTCTAAAATATACCAGCTTATCTTGCGAACGGCACTTTCGTATTTTATACGTCCATAAAAATTTACACATATATTTGTAACATCGAAAAATGTACTGTTATACAGGTGTTCGAGCAAAATACTCCGTTCAATGGAAATTATAATGAATGAATGCTCTTTCACGTAACGTACTTTAGGAAAAATAATGACTCGCTCGGACACTGTGTATAACGCTCTGTACCACCCTGTATAATGCCCTGTACCCTGTATAATGTGTGAACCTTGAATTTGGCGCAGTCATGCTATCGCTTTTGAATAGGGGATTTGTATGGATGATAAAATGTGGGCATCTATTGAACATCGGTATTACAACATACTTGTAATTTTAATATGTTTTGGGGATATTTTGTTCTATACGAGCATGTCATAGCTTCTCCTGCGTAATTGATTCTAAAGCCGTATACAGAATAAAGGTGTGTTTTTGATAGCGACCGTAGTAGCAGGCAGCAACTGCCGACCGCAAGCAAGACCTTGAGCATGTGAGTCTCAGCGCTTATAGGAATCGGTAAGCGCTGGGAATCGTAAGAGCTGCCATAACGAAGTAAGCTGACAGTATTCTTTCTGTATATGGCTTTAGGACTCATTCACACGAGTGCTTTTTATCGATATTTAGAACTGTTTTAACGGTCGTTTAAGTAATATTAATGAGTGCTCTATTTTTGCTCAAATATTCAACGCACAGAGTTCTTACTATAAAATCTTATATATAAAATTCTCGTGTCACAGTGTTCGTTCGCGTACTCCTCCGAAACGGCTTGACCGATTCTCATGAAATTTTGTGAGCATATTGAGTAGGTCTGAGAATCGGCCAACGTCTATTTTTCATCCCAAAATTCCCGCGGGAACGGGTACAACGCGGGTGAAACCGCGGGGCGCAGCTAGTATATATATAAACAGTAAAGTGAGAAGGTTAGTACAGTGAGAAGGTTAAGCATAATCTTCACGCTTGCCTACTGCGTGTTGGTGATCTCAAATACAATAATATACTAAAAACTGCTCTTCGAAAAAAATACTGGAGAGCTTAGTTTTTTATTTGTAACTAGCAGCGCCCCGCGGTTTTACCCGCGTTGTGCCCGTTCCCGTGAGTATTTCGGGAATTTTTATACATATAAACCTTTCTCTTGAATCACTCTATCTAATTAAAAAAAACCGCATCAAAATCCGAGCCGTATTATTTGAGTTTTGAGCGAACAGACAGACGGACAGATAAACGCGGCCGGGAATTTGTTTCATAATATGTAAGTGATGCATTTGTTCTATAAAAACTCTTTTTTAACGTTCATAAAAAACTTGCGTGCAAATGAGGCTTCATGAAATACTATCCCACTGACGCCGAGCAATTTAAACTTTTGAAACTACGATCTTTACAGCCTTCACAATGGCCGTTTGCCGTTAAAACTATGTTTGTTGTTATGAAAAGCTTTAAGTTAGTTAATTTAATCAAGCAACATCTTGTTGTCATTTGATATCAAAAAAATAATAATTATATCAGATGTTGAGTGAGTTTATAGGCTTCTAGTGAGTCGGTGTATTCGAAACAGCAGTGCCCCGCGGTTTTACCCGTATTGTGCCTATCTCCGTTGAAATTTCAGGATACAAATATCGTATACTTAACCCTCTTGGGGCTATTCAAAATACAAAAATAATTCTTCAAATGAGATAGTTAGTTCTTGGGTTAAGCGCGTTCTAACGAACAAAAAAATCAATACAACTATAGATAGGTAACTTTTGAAAGACAAACCAACTTCAAAGCCAGCGACTACGTACACAAAAAAACAGAAATCAAAATAGTTTAGATATCTTTAAATAATTCCTCACTTCTATAAAAAGAGAACAATACACCAAAATTAATTTTCATAAAAATTTCTCATTTCTGTTCAATCAAAAAGCAATCATCCGATAAGACTCCGTAATTTCATTTGCTTTAAAATCTGTCTGCCCTGTAGGCCTACTCTACACTGTAATGTCTTTGCCACACTTGACGGATCTACCGTCGCCGATCTTCCGCGACGGAACGCCAATACATATTATTGCATATTTATAGTGACACACACGTACGTGTAGTAGTATTAGCCTGTAATGTCCCACTGCTGGGCAAAAGCCTCTCATCTCACTGAAGATATCAGTACAGTGAGGAGGATGAGGCGTAATCGCCACGCTTGCCTACTGCGGGTTGGTAATCTTAATCCTGAGCCATGTTTGAAAAGTCGGAAACATGTATTCGCTCGACCTGGGAATGGAACCCGGGACCTCAGTCTTGGCAGGCGAGTGCACATACCACTACATTACCGAGGCGTTCTGTAACACTGTAATTATTCACGTACGTTTAACAGTCAATTACAAAAGTTGATGAACATAATTATTAAATACTAGCAGCACTCCGCGGTTTTACCCGCGTTGTGTCGGTTCCCGTGGGAATTTAGGGGTTCAAAATAGTCTATAACCTTCTCGTTCAATGTGGCTATCTATTACAAAAAGAATTATTCAATTCGGACGGTTAATTCCCGAGAATAGCTCGAACATATAAAGAAACTTACAAATACCTCTTTATAATCACTACATAGTATCAAACAAAGTCGCTATTTTTGTCTGTTTGTTTGTCTGTATGCTTAAATCTTTAAAATTACGCAACGGATTTTGATGCGGTTTTTTGTAATAGATAGAGTGATTCAAGAGGAAGGTTTTTATGTATAAAAATTTCCGATATTCCCACGGGAACGGGCACAACGCTGGTAAAACCGCGGGGCGCTGCTAGTATTAGTATCACTACATAGTATAAAACAAAGTCGCGTCTGTTTGTCTGTTTGTCTGTATGCTTAAATCTTTAAAATTACGCAACGGATATTCCCGAAATTCCCACGGGAACGGGCACAACGCGGGTAAAACCGCGGGGCGCTGCTAGTAGATTACAAAACGTCAAAACATTTAAAAATTCATTTTATTTTTCTCTTGACTGTTGCTGACTGTACATATCCTATAGCTACAAGAACTAAACAACGCGTCGGCACTGCGGAATGAACCCATACTCGCACATTCGCCCAGCACAGGTATGCATAAGCTATCTCTCCGGTACACCATTAGTATATATGGCACTTACAAGGCCCAATAAAAGAAGTACAATGCAACAAGCCTACGGTTAATTGAACGTAACGATCTCAATATTATATATTCTAGAGCTAATAAACCACTTGATTTCCCTGGACATTCAGATTCATTAGACAGGTTGTATCAAAGCTCATTTGGCGCCAATTGTTGGTTCAGACGAATTGGGTTTGTAACAGAACTTATCTATGAGGTGGAGAGAGAGGTTCATTGGTTTTCGACGTGTTCGGAATTTAAAATTCGTAATAGTGTTTACAAGAGAACGAATACCTTTTTGATATTTTCAATGAGAGAACAATACTTGAAAATTTGACACCCACATAGAGACTATGACCGACACTATTCGACACCGTATTTGTTTTTAAAGTGGCGATTATTACTGCAGCATTTAGGGATGAGCATTAAATCGATGTTTAACTGATTGACGAAATTTTTCATACATTACATGTCAAAGTCCTTCATTAAATCATTTGACGTCTCATAATTTGGCGTTGTAAAAAGTCTTTGAAAAATATGCTATAAAAAATCTAACATTACGTAAAAGAATATCCATTTAATCCTCATTAAGAATATTTAAAATTCAATCCACGAAATAAACTATTGCAAAGGTAGATAACAGGTTTGTACCTATTGTATTATTTCCTATATGTACACTTCCGAGTTATATAATCATTACGTTTCCATTCATCGCACATCATTTATTTCCTTGCGTACTTTCCCAATTTTTCATTGAATAGCAAAATATACTTAATCATGTCGCAAACATGAATGGTTACCAAAATCTGAAGTCAAAATTATATTTTTGTTACCAAAATAAATGCTAGGAGAAAGTAATTCATCATTGGTCTTCTTAGTTTCGGGAGGCGATCATTAATCTTAGTGTTAAAGACGGCATCAAATTGAGACTAGGACGATAAGCGATCGATGCGCAGTGGCGAATAATTGAAAATGGCTTAGTACTTTTAGAGACGGTATTGTGTCATAAATTGTTTATCTACACTAATATTATAAAGAGGAAAACTTTGTTTGTTTGGTTGTAATGAATAGGCTCAAAAACTACTGGACCGTTTTTAAAAATTCTTTCACCATTCGAAAGCTACATTATCCACGAGTAACATAGGCTATTTTTCATCCCGGAATTCCCACAGGAATGGACACAACGCGAGTATTACCGCGGGGCGCTACTAGTTGTTTACAATGAACTTATAACAAAATAGAAGAATACATTATTTTAAAAGTAAACAGTGAAGTAATTTGAAGTTACTATAAAATATGCCTACCTTTCTAACTGCCGCACTCAAAGACGTTTATTATCAATTCGACGTAATTTTTCATATACTACATGTCAAAATCACTCATTAAATCTCTACTAAGGAAGCATTTGTCTCTGAGTATGAGCGTAAGAGTTAGTGGCCCACCCTGGTATCGGAGTTTTAAGACCGCCTTAACACGGTCTAAGGATTAAAACAACTGGGACCGACAAATTAACGTGTCCACTGAAGCACGGTAGAGCTCAGACAAAAATGCTGCTATCTGCCACCCATCCAAGTACCGAGGTGCATGTTGCTTAACAATAGCAATGAGTTAACACGCCTAGCTAAACTACGGCAAGAGCGCAAGCGGCAACGCATTGCACCACGTGGACTACGGTCGCAGCGGTATAATCTTAGAACTGCAACGCAACACATTATGTAGAACGAGCTGGGAGCGTAAAGGCCCAGTGTAGACAAACCGTTAGTTCAATAACAAATTAACTAATAAAAAATATAAGAGTATAATTCTAAAACGCATCAAAACTCTAACTGCAGAAACTCAATTCCAACACGTTTCTTCACAATTCATGAACAAAAATAAAAATTGAATATTTTCCCTTCAAAGTTTACCCAAAAAAGGTCCCAAACAGCGAACAAAGTTATGATTAAAATTTCTCAGAAAATATTATCACATAGGAATAATTTATTCAATGTACTAGTACACCTGTCGTGAAAAACGAAAATTCGGTAAGTTTCTCTGTATATTGAGTTGGTAAAATATTCATGGAAGTGACAAGCGTACTATTATAATATTTACAGGAATAAATTGGAATAGATTCGAGTGGGTGTTACGCTGTGAATGTTTTATTGACATTGTTTTATTTATGGCAAAATATTGAACTATCCGATGTTTGAATGAAATTTGTAAATTCTTCTGGAAAATTACGTGTTCCCATTTTGTCTGAAGCAAAAGTTGTCAGGAGCAACTGTACGTTTTTATCTTTGGAAATTATTGGCAAAGGTCATGACTCTCGGCTCTACATTGTAGTGAGGTATCTATTTACATCTTTGTACTAGCTGTGCCCTGCGGTTTCATCCGCATTTATTCTGTCACTGCTTACCGTTTTAACCTTCCCTGGATTACGATAAACATTTCAAAACCAGAACCAACTAAATCGATCCAGTCGTTCTCGAATTTTACAGAGACTAACGAACCCCGTTTTTATATATATAGAACTTTGTATTAGTAAGTAAATAATAGGCTTTCATGCGATCCGTAAACACTGACAACAGATTTTACTTTAATTAATACACACGAACAAATTCACATGCACGGTTAATTATACCTAAACTAAGCTCTAAGCTTGTATTATGGAATCTAATCAACTGATACTAGTGAATATACATATACAAATATTGTATATAAGTTTATAATTGATACCCAGATGTCGTCGCAAATAACTATGTCAGCATTATATTGATCACCGCGGGAATCGAACCTGCAAACCTGCTTGTTTTACTTGTAGGAATGTGTATTTTAATAGGATTTTACGCTATTTGTGTAAAATAAATGTTGGTACAAGGAAATAAATTGAATTAAAGTGTTTAGTGAAGAATCCAATAGCAAATACTTATTTACTTCTTTGGATCCAATTTTTTCTATCAACAAGTTGAAATTGATAAAAATCGCCTTCCTTTCGCCTTATAGGTAAGTTCAGTGATCAACCGGCTAAAGGCCTCCCCTTGGTATAACGTTTGAAAAAACCTGAACCGACAATTTAACGTGCCCTCCAAAGCACTGTAGCGCTCAGATAGAAATGCCACTATCGGCCACCCATCCAGTAGGGGCCGAGCTGCAAGTTGCTTAACAATCCCAATGTGCTAACATTGATTAGTCCAACTACGCCACGAGCCTTTATTAATTTAACCAACTGAATCGGTATCGGAAAATCTATACTTATACTTGTATTATAAACAGGTAAATTTTCTAACTTTGTTTGTTTGTAAGCTCTAATCTTAGGAACTACCAGTCCGATTTGAATAATTATTTTTGGAATGGATAGCCGTATTCAACGGGAAGGTTATAGGCTATTTTTCATTCCAAAATTCCCACGGGAACAGGTATAACGTGGGTGAAACCATAAGGCGCTGCTAGTCACGTTTATTTGAGATAGAAGAGTCTCTTCCACATTTTAGGTATCCAGGTGATGCTTGCTTTGCATGCACCTCACGGATACCGCCGGACGTCGGTAGACTTTCGATATCTCCCATTATTTGAAACAAATTGAAATGTCAGCGATGCGATTTGGGTATCATGTCGATATTTCTGAATGAATACACTTGAACAATAATAGTGTTAGTGTTCTAGGGTTGTGGATTTATGGGGCTTTATAATGTTCAGTGATGTGGGGTTGATATTAAAGGTACTTACAGTCTTTTTAACACTTAGCAATTTGTACATATTATTGTCGTATTACTAAGGGTTATTTCGCGACCTTCTGTCCCGCAAAAAAACCGTAGTAATACGTTGATACCTAATTGAAGGTACAGTCAACTACAACAGTTGAAGAACACTGTCACTACTACAAAAGACTTGAACATTACGATACCACGTATGCTTATACCAAAACGGACGAATTCACGGTAAAGAAACCGCAAGTATGAAACCGCCTTTCTTTCTTGATTCTAGAGGAACTAGAAAAAGTCACTTCTACAAGCAGACACGTTCAAATGTTTTCGAAACAAAAGAAAACAACAATATTCTTTCACAGAGATATCGGATAACATACAGAGCACAGACAATAATCCAACTAAATGTATATTATTTCTGTAGTTTAAAAATAGTTTACTTTTGCAATGTTGTTTTATTTCTAAGAGCTATCATGTTATATTAGAAATGGCTGGCTCGTGTTTAAATAGAAAAAGTTGCTGATATATTTATTAATTTTAAATATAGATTTACCGCAGCACTCAGAGACGTACATTAAATCGACACTTGACAAGTTGGCGTAATTATTCATACATTACATGTCAAAATCACTCATTAAACCTTTGAAAGCTAACCCTCGAGGCGTTGCAAATAAAATAAAAGCAAAAATCTAAAGCATGAATTCATTTCGAGAAGGTCATTCATGCGAGGCCAACTCTATATACATATGGTCTAACGATTGAACCTACCGGGACCGACTGCTTAACGTGCCCTTCGAAGTACGGTAGCGCTCAGATAGAAAAGCCACTATCTGCCAAGCAAGTTGCTTAACAATCGCAATGAACTAACACGGCTTAGTCAAGCTACACCGCGAGCGCTACAAAAATCAAAAGCGAAATATAAAGAGCAGTAAAAGGTTTTCAAAATAACTTAAAGCTCAATAATTTCCTATTTCCTCGTATCGTTCGTTTCCTGTTTCTTCATTTTACAGATTGCCCTTCGAATAACAGTTTGATTTCAAACCGTTTGTCCGACTTGAAAACCGGAACGATCTTTTACACTATACGATAGTGTTAACCTCTTATAAACATTTTGATTTCATTATTTAATTTAAGAAGAATGTAAATTTATTTTGAATTGAACGTGTTTTCTGTGACCACGGTTTCTGAAAAGAAACAAGATGCCATAAATGTAAATAAGAACGAAGTGTATCTAAGTAACTGTAATTGCTCGCTTTTCGCAAACAAAAAAAACATAATTTTAAATCATACTAGCTGTTCCACGCGATAGTTCCATCCGCGATCCAATAGAAGCTGCTAGTGTGAACATTTTGTACTCGCTTACAGAAAAAAATAGCTTTTTCTAAAATTAGTTTTGATAAAAATTAAAAACTTTCAACTTTTTAATTAAACTGATCTGAAGGATTTATTATAATATTAAATAGTTTGCGGCTGACAAACTTTATTTAATCTACTTTGAATACCGACTTGATAATTAAACTGATCGCCGACTGTGCACATAATTTGGCGACAGCTGCCGTCGCTTAAGCCCAATGCACATTATAGTGCGGGGGCAGGCCGCAACGGGCCAGTGTGACAGCTTTCATACAAATACAAGAATACAACGTCACGCGACCCGCACTGGCTCCCACGTGCAGTATATGTCTTTACCGCAAACTGCATACAGCAGAATGCAATTAATTAAACTAACAGACGTATTCTTTATGAGCACGGTAGCGCTCAGATAGAAATGTCACTATTAGGGTGTCTCTCCATTGGCGCGGAGCGAGCTGGCGGAGCGGAGAAACGGACAAATATTAACCAATAAGATGGCGTAAAATATCTGACCGCAGATTTCATGCAATCCTATTGGTTTATATTTGTTAGTTTCTCCGCTCCGCCAGCTCGCTCCGCGTCAATGGACAGGCAACCTTAGCCACCCATCCAAGTAGGGGTTGTGTGTACGTTGCTTAAAAATCGCATCGAGCTAACATTGCCTAGTCAAACTACGTACCGATCGCTACTGAATACTGTATTAAGATTTAACAGGCACTTTTTACAATAGGCCTTACAAAAGAACACCATCAGAAAACATTTGTGTATGTAATTTAACAGCGCAGTGCCACCCGACAACCGTCAATCAATCAAAGCGTTATTGAAACACGCACGTCCATCAATATGCATCCGATCCTTTTGTTGTTACAGTAAAACTGTTCATTTACCCACTGTACTACACTGTACTTCTAACCACAATAGTTTAAAACTCACATTGAGTTTTTATAGACATATTTTAGGAAGTACCTGGCGGTGGTACCAGCGTTGTACCCGTTGCCGCAGGAATTTCGGGATAAAATATATACCATGTGTTATTTAGAGTAACAAACATACATACATCTATACATCCATACGTACATTCATCTCACAAACTTTCGCATTAATAATATTAGTAGAACAATATATATTTTGTTATTTTTTCCATAACTTCATTGCCGTTGTTAAACGGTATATATACGAGATACAATTTTATTATTGGCAAGAATTCCAAGAGACTTCAAACTTTTTTAAAAGACTTTCCAATTACTGCGTCATCCCTGAATTAATTTAGCCGTATCGTACCGTATAAACGTCTTACATTTCGCCCCGTTGAACCCAACCAAAGGTTATAGATGTTATCTCCGCAACAATCGACAAGTTCAAAAATACACGAGATTTTTAGAAAATGGAATTATATTTCCTCTCAATTACTTTTTGTGTTTGTGTCTTTATTTTTATTTTTAAAGTTATTTGTCTGTTTTCGTTGTGATGGCGATGATTTAAAAATACGATTTCACAAGATTCGAGCTGGTAAATTTTAAAGGCAACGTTTGGAATTTGACATTCAACGTTAACTTATTATTAATCTTGTCAGTTTGCTATTTGTCGGCCAGCACTTGCCGCCAATTAAATCTACACTAATATTATAACGAGGAAAACTTTGTTTGGTTGTAATGAATGGGCTCAAAAACTACTCGACCGTTTTTAAAAATTCTTTCACCATTCGAAAGCTACATTATCCACGAGTAACATAGGCTATTTTTCATCCCGAAATTTCCACAGGAATGGACACAACGCGGGTAAAACCGCGGGGCGCTGCTAGTCAACAATATACTAACTACCCTTTATGAATTACATATCAAAAATCACACATTTACTCCTACTAAGTAATCATTTGACGTATCTGAGTCAGGCAGTAAGTTGTTTAACTTGATGACTGGCAGTGCGCGTAAGTTTCACTCACTAGACACTTTATAGTCGTGACAATAAAACTTAGAGCGTGTGTTCACTATTGGTTGACTTGTTCGATGCGCTCAAAACTGTATTATAAATAGGTCTATTTATATATTTCAGTACTTTTTTATCAATCTATACTAATATTATAAAGCTGAAGAGTTTGTTTAGTTTGTTTGTTTGTTTGTTTGTTTGTTTAAACGCGCTAATCTCAGAAACTACTGAACCGATTTGAATAATTCTTTCACTGTTAGATAGTCTATTTATCGAGGAAGGCTATAGGTTACATTTTATCCCGAAATTCCCACGGGAACGGGCACAACGCGGGTAAAACCGCGGGGCGCTGCTAGTACTTAATATAATAAAGATGAAGAGTTTGTTTGAACGCGGTAATCTCAGAAACTACCAATCCGATTTCAATAATTCTTTTTGTAATGGATAGCCACATTCAACAACAAGGTTGTAGGCTATTTTTCTTCCAGAAATTTCCACGGGAACGGGCACAACGCGAGTAAAACCGCGGGCGCTGCTATTATTTTATAGGTTCTTAATTTGATAGTAACTAAATTGCTTTTTTTTGGAATTACTGATGTTATTAGATGCTTTAAAATACTTACTTTGTTTCGCCTTATACTTATCACGTACACAGAGGTATTTGTCCTGCAGTAGGGATAATACACTGTGTACTAATAAATAAATAAAATAATCATTTTTCGACACAATAATGACAACAAAACAACAGTAATATAACAGAATACAAAATCATAACTAAAAAATGTAGCAAAATGAGAGAGAAAAGGGACATTCTGGAGATGTATAAAAGAGAAAGGAGATGTCTCAGCTGATGCTGTACAGAGACCAGTTTCAATACAGGGCTAATTCTCAGACGCTTCCCAATTACTTTACATACATACTTACTTTCTTAAATGCAGTATCTATGAACACGGGTTTATATGATCAGAAACACTGCAGAATAGAGCAGTAGGTATTAAAAATTAAAGTATTAGCCTGTAATGTCCCACTGCTGGGCAAAGGCCTCTCATCGCACTGACGTTATTAGTACAGTGAGGAGGAGTAGGCGTAACCACCACGCTTGCCTAGTGCGGGTTGGTCATCTCAAACTCGAGCCATGTTTGAAAAGTAGGAAACATGTATTTGCTCGACCTGGGAATCTTCTTCTTCTTCATCGAGTGGATGGTCAACCTGACCAATTTTGGTGTCAGAGTTATTGAGCCGCCAAAGGCCTCTGACACGGCTCATGTAACGACTACTATCCGTAGAAAGTAACCGGGACCGACGGCTTAACGTGCCCTCCGAAGCACGGAATCGTCTTATTGACCTGGGAATTACAGGCCAATATTGTACTTGTAAAATTGAAATGAAAACACATCAATACTTGGCACTCATTTATTTATATCTCTCTTTTTAAAGCGGTAAATTTGGATCCAGTTTTAAAAATTTAACTAACCTTTTATGTATTACAAATTTTAATACTAATATTATTTACATGTATACCAATTTTACTGTACATTTACGGAAATGGGCGATACAAATACTTGTTTGACAATTGATGATGATTAAAATGTTATCATTTCCATGATGATACAATTATTTTGGTACTTTTAATTTATAATCTAATTATTGTATTACAATTAATAAATAAACAAAACAAAAGTTAAGCTAAACAATGATTTTATAAAGTTCTTTAGACAAGAATCGTATACTTAACAATGTAATGCGCTTTAAAAAAAATACAAACATCCGAATTGAGAACCTCCTCCTTTTTTTAAGTCGGATAAAACAATTAATATAAAACATCATTATAATACGCTCTTTCCAATTAACCAATGTAAGTAAACATGGTAGGACAAATATTTTCCCTTTAATATAAACAATTTTAATTAAGTAAATATTTGTCATCGAAATGAATACATAAAAAGCTTTATTTCTTCAGAAACTTCAGTTTTTATACCTCTTTCAATATAAGCCCTTTAAGTAGTCCTTCTACGTAATGCATTAAGTAGTCGGAGGTGTACAAGACCGCCTAAAGGCCTCCATGGCCTGACATTTGAAACAACCGGGACAGACAAATTAACGTGTCCTCCGACGCACGGTAGCGCTTAGATAGAAATGCCACTATCGGCCACCCATCCAAGTAGGAGTCGAGCTGCACGTTGCTTAACAATCGCAATGAGTTAGCATTGCTAAGTCGAAATCCGCCACAAGCGCTACACGCGCGGTAGTTGAACGCATGCACGATGTTCTTTTGTTTTTTATACAAAACGCTTACGTAGCAGGACAACTCAAAAAGCTTAATTTGAAATAGTACAGCTATTAGGCGTCTGATTTAGACTGTGCAAGTTTACAAACCGTGAGCCGGCGAGTTAAACCGAACATAAGAATCACACATGTCAAATCACTCGCTCACTCGCTCAAACTTACCTGCTTGCAACTAGTAAACTAGCTCAGTTTAAACAACCTGTTAGTAAAGGCGTTTAAAAAAAAACATAACTTTATAGACCTAGAGCCCGTGAACCCCAGACCTTCGTTATTTTATAAAAGCTGAAAGTTTGTCAGCGCATGCTCCCACACACAGGTAAGAACGATGGACTATTATGAAGTTTGGGTTATCGTGGCTTTGGCAGATAAACGGTACTAAAGGTGTGTAAAATACCGATCTAAATTCATCAAATAATAAAGTGTGATTTGTGACATGACATATGCCATTTGAAAGCTCTTGAAGAGTTGTACAAGTCACCCTTTGACGGTGATATCGAAATCGACGGCCAACTTGGTGTTTTCGACCATTGAAGATTGGAGTTGACCTATGCTATGGACGCTGATCCTAATGCTCAGCAGTGACATGACCTATATCATTTGAAAGCTCTTGACAAGTTGTACAAGTCACCCTTTGACGGTGATATCGAAATCGACGGCCAACTTGGTGTTTTCGACCATTGAAGATTGGAGTTGACCTATGCTATGGACGCTGATCCTAAGTGACATGACCTATGTCATTTGAAAGCTCTTGACAAGTTGTACAAGTCACCCTTTGACGGTGACATCGAAATCGACGGCCAACTTGGTGTTTTCGACCATTGAAGATTGGAGTTAGCCTATGCCATGGACGCTGATCCTAATGCTCAACAGTGACATGACCTATGTCATTTGAAAGCTCTTGAGGAGTTGTACAAGTCACCCTTTGACGGTGATATCAAAATCGATGGCCAACTTGGTGTTTTCGACCATTGAAGATTGGAGTTGACCTATGCTATGGACGCTGATCCTAAGTGACATGACCTATGTCATTTGAAAGCTCTTGACAAGTTGTACAAGTCACCCTTTGACGGTGACATCGAAATCGACGGCCAACTTGGTGTTTTCGACCACCGAAGATTGGAGTTAGCCTATGCCATGGACGCTGATCCTAATGCTCAACAGTGACATGACCTATGTCATTTGAAAGCTCTTGAGGAGTTGTACAAGTCACCCTTTGACGGTGATATCAAAATCGATGGCCAATTTGGTGTTTTCGACCATTGACCTTTAGTACCGTATACCTGCCAAAGCCACTGTAACCCAAACTTCATAATAGTCCATCGTTCTTACCTGGTGTTGGGAGCATGCGCTGACAAACTTTCAGCTTTTATAAAATAACGAAGGTCTGGGGTTCGCGGGCTCTTGGTCCATTAAGAATTCGAACAGAATATAAAAATGTTCTGGAAAATAGAGCGCGTTAGGGCTCTTATAAATAGGGTTGTCAAGTTGAGTAAATGTAATGTTATGGAAAAAGATGAGAGTGTCAACCCTAGAGCGCAGGCCACGACTCACCGCAGAGAGCTAGTTTATTTTTAAGAAAAGGACACCATATTTTGAAAAGAATTTTTGAAGAAATTTTCCCCGCGGTTTTACAAAACATTTTTCGAATTAGACTATAGATTAGCGCGTTTCTTTCAAACAAAACTGTTTCGAAGTATTTTATCGTTTTTAAGTCAATTTCAAAGTTGTAAGCATTTGGTTTTAAAAGCATGTTGTAAACTATATTATGTAAATCAAATACAACAATAGTTATAACTATTCAGAATGTGTTATGGCATCAAAATATTTTTAAAACATTATTGATATGTTTATATATTATGTTAAAATTAATTTCGAAATACCAAACTAAATTCATACCTACATTATTCTTAAAAAAATACAAAAGATTTATACACACAGAAAGTCGTTACTCTTTTTTATTTTATTATACTTAATCATAATCACTGTCAAGGTAACATTAAAAAGTAATCATATTTGGTTACAAAAGACTTTTCCATAAACATATACTTATTTTGATATGACAATTTCGTCCCCATTGTATTTCCAACGTTTATGCAACTAACTTTGTAGTTGTGAGCTGTATAAACTCTAGAAAATAGGGGCTATTATACTTCACGTTAAAAATCTTAATTGCTCTGAAGTTTGCACTCTTTCATACACATTAACTAAACGCAGTATAAACACATGGTTAACTCTACTGCACTTATGCTAACTTCAAGTTGTATAAGGTTTTGGCGAAAGAACATATTATTAGGACTATATTACAAAGCAGTAAATTCAGTAGAAAATGTTGATAAAGGCATAGGTAGAGGGTCTATTGGAACAGCCTTGTCTTGATTAGCTCCGGGAAGAGACCAGGTCGAACTGCCTGCAGCAGTAATCCTAGGTCCCATATTATCATAAGCAGACTTTAAGAAACAGGTCCTACTTCTTCTTGGTAAAGTGGCTCCTCCACCGAGCAAGTCAGGATACTCATCATTGGGAGCCACTTGGACTGATATGAAAATGTTCCCATAAGGAGCAGGTAAAGCGAATTCCGCTGGAGGAGGAGGAAATGATCCAGGCGGACCTTCTATCGTGATCTGTACTGGATCGAGTCGGTGTGTATCGTCACTGTCTAAAGACATTGATCTGTCTAACATTTCGAAGCCATACGAAGACCCCAAGTCCCCGCTAGTTCGATCACAACTAACAGCTAGTGATGTGTCCAGAAGTTTCTTCTCTTGATCTGTAAAACTTCTGCTCGGAGGCATTCTTCGTCGACGCGTTCTCCAGCAAATACAGGCAGCTATCGAACCAGCTCCTGTCATGGCCAATAAAGATCCGGCCATTAAAATGTACGTAGAGTAGACTGGGGCAGCCCTCGCTGTCGCCGTTCTCGCTTTAGGTAAAAACAATGTTACGTAAGCGGAAGCTTCCCCTATCCGACTTTTGGCACTACACTTCCATTCACCGGAAAAGTCACTAGTCACGTTAGTTATAGTTACGTTCACCCATTCGGAATTTCTATTCAAATAATCGTCACTGTATTCGTCGAAATTTTCTGTGGGATATTCGTTGATTATCACTTCACTATTTTTGTTTGTTGTGTTCCGTTTTTCCGCGTATTGGAATAACCAAGTCACTTGTGGTTTTGGATCGCCTCTTACAAGGCATCCGAAGTTGATTTCCGCTCCAGCTTCTGCCCGTATGACAGTCGGGCTTGAATATGCTGATGGTAAACAAAACATATCTTCTCTCGTCAATATTCTCCAAGACATATCTGCCTTATTTTCTGGTCCCGCACACACTACCTCCTCACTACCTAAGTTACTATTGAGAAACCATTCATGAAACTCTCTTAATCTGCAGTCACAATACCACGGATTATCTGATAACGTCAACGTCTTAAGTACTGGCAAATTAAAAGTGTCTTGGTGTAGATGAGACAGTAAATTCTGGTGTACGTTCACAGTTTCCAATGCTTGCAAATTTACAAAGGCGTGCGCGTGAATGGAGCGGAGTTTACATCTCGAAATTTCAAGCTTCTTCAAATATCTCAGAGGCGGGAATTGCTCCGCTACTAAAACGCTCAAAGGGTTGTCGTTCAATATTAACAGCCTCAGTCGATCGGCTCCTTTGAAAGTGTCAGGTGATAACTGAAACAGCTCGTTTTGCGACAGATCTAATTCTATGAGTATGCGGAGTTCGCGGAAAGCGTTCGGGTGTAATGAATTAAGTCCGGTCGAACTTAGATTTAGTCTTTGAAGATTGAGCAGTTCCATGTTGATGAAGGCGTCATCTTCGAGGGTTTTTAAAGGGTTTCCGTGAAGGTCTAGTACTTGTATGTCTGAGGAGAGTAGGGGCAGTTGGCTCATGCCAGCTTGGACACATGACGCGGTCTTCTTCCCTGAAGACCACTTGCAACTGCATTCCGGTATGTGACCGCAGTTGAGCCAGTGACTCCCCGTGTGGCTGATGATCAGCGCAAACACGACGAAGCCACTCCATTCTCGAATTCCCATTTCATAATAAAAGTTAGCTCAAGGAGACTTATCTGAAACAAAGCAAACGAAATAATTAAGTCAAGTTTATGTTCAACACAAAGAACAAGCATACAAATATGGTTTTCGTATTGAACCTAATTATACAATTAATTTTGCGATAATTATTCTGGCGAAACTGTGGTTTCGTTTCATTAACGTAACGAGATAATGACATTCAAGATTGGCGATATTAAATTAATATTAATTTGTGAATTTTGGAAACAAATAGTATTACATTAATTTTCAATTATTTATTCAAGTAAACATCGTACAAGATCAACATTATACTGTATTCATACAAAGCAAATATAGGTAATTGCTTGATAAAATTACGAAATACATGAATCATCCTCTTCACTGTTTTATCTAAAATATACTTTGTGGTATAATTTTATAAAGTCTGTCGTTTGAATAGCTATTCAATTACACACTAATTTACATTCAATTTAATTAACAATTTGTTAATTTGACTATCATTAAAACATATAAAAACGCATAATGAAACGGTCGTATTAAAACTAATATCATTGATAAAAAAACGTTAAATTGTCGGTCCTGGTTGTTTCAATCGTTTGACCATGTCGGAGACCATTAGGCGGTCCAAAAACTTCGACACCGGAGTTGTCCACTGACCTATTCGAACTTAAGTAAGTACTTTACTTACTTATTGATAAACTAGCAGCGCCCCGCGGTTTTTCCCGCGTTGTACCCGTTCCCGTTGGAATTTCGGGATGAAAAATAGCCTATAACCTTCCCGTTGAATGTGGCTATCTATTACAAAAATAATTATTCAAATCGGTTCAGTAGTTTCTGAGATTAGCGCGTTTAAACAAACAAACAAACAAACAAACAAAACAAACTCTTCAGCTTTATAATATTAGTATAGATAATTTTGTAACTTCGTAAGCGTGGTGATTACGCCTGAAACCTCCTCACTGCACTGATATCTTCAGTGAGACGAGAGGCCTTTGCCCAACAGTGGGACATTACAGGCAAATACTTTTTACTTTACTTTGTAACTTGAAACACATCCAACAATTTTAAAGAGCACTTTTATTTTATCTCGAAGAAAGAGTAAGGAATCCACACATTAAAAGCCTGCCAGAACTTAGTCTAGGCAGCCTTCTGGTCCTTGAAATATAAAGGAGCGTGTGTACACGTCTGTCGGATTTTTTTATCAATTAAACTTAAGAATTACTATTGGGCTTCGGACCTCATTATTTGTTCTGGTTTATTACTGGATCTGGTAGAAAAATAGGTCAGAGAGGTTACTTTTGGTGACTGGACCAAGAATAATAAATAAATTATACCCGGACAAATTCACACACGGTCAATTAGACCAAACAGGTCCAGCTAGAACCAGCTTTCCAACTAAGCTTAAACTTGTATTATGTTTCAACTGATACTATTACATAAACATAAACAAATACTTTATCTAATATATAAAATTCTCGTGTCACAATGTCCGTTCCCAGACTCCTCCGAAACGGCTTGACCGATTCTCATGAAATTTTGTGTGCATAACGGGTGGATCTGAGAATCGGACAACATCTATTTTTCATCCCGAAATTCCCGCGGGAACGGGTACAACGCGGGGGATATCGCGGGGCGCAACTAGTATGAATATATAATTGACACCCAGACGTTATGGCCAACAACTATGAGTACGACTATGAGTTCTAAGCTGCTGTTGTTAAAAAACAGACTTCACTGTCGAACTAGTAAGTAGGAGACTGTACGAAGTTTATGTCTGCGATGGTCCTTATGTCTCCAACTTTTGCATATCAAGCGTAAGTAGCATCCTTTGATATAACTATTTTAACTTTGAGAGCAACAGAAAGTAAATATATTATTTTCTTTGCTGCAAGTGATATAAGAATCCCTGTACTTTTCCATACATTGCTTCATCAAGTTATTTACGTCTTGAAACATTCACAAATGAAATCTGCTGCCAATTTACGTTGCTGTATTATAATTTTTTCTTTTTTAATGTATTTTTTACTAAACTTTCACATAGATCTTCCCTAACGAACTGAAAACTTCAAAAGCTTCAGTTTGTTATTAATTTCTCACAAAATACACAGCCTCTTTAATCAAAAGCAAAAATGAATACCGGGACAGCATTTAATTCCAGTATTATGTTATAATTAATTCGTCTTTTCCCCAAACTTTACATACGAGTACATTGCGTCTTTACTCCAAGATCACAATAACATCAAAGGGAAAAATGAAGTGGGCTGTCAATGTACAGCGTCGTAATTAATACAAGTCACTTAACCCTGTCGTATCGAGCTGACCTATCTCGGTGTACGTGTTTAATGAAGATCATCGGATACAACTCTGTTTAATTAAGATTGGTACACAAAGGAATTTCTCTTGAAGACAGTCGCAAGATATTATAGTGGTGGGCGTTAGGGATACGTCGATGGTATTTGAAAAATTGGTTGTTAGATGCCGAGTTGATAGGAGGAAGAATTAATTTTAAGGATACTTTGATTCAGTGTTTTAATAATTATATTAGCCTCAGGTGTCCCATTGTTGGGTAAAGCCTTGATAGAGAGAACAGCTCTCTACCACTCTCTTTACCACTCTCTATCATAGCTATCTATCATATATAAAACAATCTTAAGGCTATCTTAAGATTGTTTTGTATTATGTAGTGACAACCTGTCGTGTCCCACTCCTGGTCAAAGTTCTCGCTCATCTATTTCTAGCCAGTCATATATATCCAAGGCCCGCAGTGACCAGTCGGGCTCAAACTACCAAAGTCATCTTCATGTAAAAACAAGTTTAGTGATGACACGAGGTCGATAATAACTAGTAATTTGATCGATAACTCCGAGTACATCGACCACAAGCCCCTTCCTATCTGTACTAATATCGGCACAATTCGAGTATGTTTGTTCGTGGTTTCTGGGTTTTAACATCTTCGGCTTTAAAGGGTCGAAATGTTGATTTAACATATAATAATTAATAATGGCGTTGGAAAGCCACGTAGGGGAAGATCATTTTTGATTAAAATATCGTCAAGTTGACTGTAAAAGTTGAGTAAACGTTAGACATATCAAACTGCTTGCTCTATTTTTTATGTTTCACTAGCTGTGCCCCGCGGTTTCACCCCCAGCGCACTCGTTTTCGGGGGAATTTCGGGACTTTTAGTACTTAGTATCCTACTTGTGGCCAAGATAAATAAAATGAAAAAGTTTCATTAATATGCGTCCAGGTGAAATCGAGTAATAAATGGTGTAACTAACAGTATTCTCTTTTATTTGTATAGGCTTGTAAACTCCTCCATCTACAAGTAGTGTAACAGAAACTATAACGGACTAAAATTTCGTGTGTCTCGGACAGATTTCCCGGACAAGCCTCTCGCAGTAGTCTTTTAGATAAATCACTCGGACCATTCTCTTGGAGTAACCTTTCACCCATATAGCCTTTGAGACAAATCTCTCGGACTCTCGGAGTCCGAGTCTCTCGGACAAGATTCTCGGACAAATCTCTCATACTAATATTTTGGGCTTGGCTCTAGCCTCTCCTTGCACAAGTCCTAACACATTATCACTCCTCGAGGGTAAACATTCATAACGTTGCGCCCCACTAAGCTAAACTATCACTGACCTAAATCGTAAACAACAATTTCAAATTACTGCGGCACCCAAGCACCTAAACCTTCATTAGCACACACCGGACCGTTGCCTAATTCAAATAATGCCAATGAAACATGTCTGGTTCATTAAAATTGCTAGCAAAATGCACAAACTTGCTTCAACATAAATTAATATGAAACAGCTAGGCTGTTCGGGCAATTAGTTTGCCTGTCGTGTGAATCAGGCAAAGTGCCAAAGAATATTTTGGCATGTGAATTTGAAACCGTATTTTTTGGTTCTCGTGCTTAGAAAGGGGTTAGGATTTTTGGGTTTTTAATGGTTTTAGTACAGAATCGTTTGACGGTAAAACTATTTACACACTGTATTTTTTTTTAAATGATGGACTCAAAATACCACTCAAGCATATTATAAGTATTCATAAAAATTCACTAATCTATATATTATGTATATGCATAAAAACGCCTCGGTGGTCTAGTGGTATGTGCACTCGCCTGCCAAGACTGAGATCCCGGGTTGAATTCCCGGGTCGAGCGAAAACATGTTTCCTACTATTCAAACTAGGCTCTAAGTTTGTACATGGAATTTAACTGAGTGATATATTCTTATAAAGAATTTTTGTGGGTATATGTAGGATATAAACATAGAGAAATACTTTATAAGACTAGGTATATAATTGATACCCAGACGTCGTCGCCAACAACATATATATTATGTAACAAGAAGCAGTGTGTTTGTCTATGGCATATTATGTTCCAGATGAATGCTTGAACATTTTTCTTCATTAAAAGGTTAACTTGAACATTGCCCATGATAATAAGAGTAAATGTAAGAAGAATTTTTAATGGTGTAATAAAAAATGTGACGGAAATTATTTTTCCATCTTTATTTCTAGATATTTTTCATTACCCATCATAATACTACGAAAGCTTATATTAGGTATTCAAATCAACAGACTGAACAATCTTTTTCAAAATTCATTAAACCATAAAGAGGAGACTCGTATAAATCATTTCACGTGTCGTAATAAAATATTCAATTAGGAGTAGGCACCGCATACACTAATAACAGTTCATACGGCTGTATCGCAGCAACATGAATATATCAGCAGGTTAACTAAATTTAACCGGGATGGTAAGGACGTATTAAGGACTGTTGAGGGGGAGTACCAAGCCCCTTATAAATAGAGTAGATTTGGTTTAAAGGTAACTTTAACCAGTACTTTAACATAATATTTATAATTGATTTAAAGTATAGGTAATTTGAAACCATAAATAAAAAACAGCTGAAAGTTTCAGAAAGAACAAGAAAGTAGAACTAAACAGACTATTTTTTTTTCATAAAATTCATTTAGAATTCACACACCGATTACGGATAACATTTTTAGTCTTCAATAACCGCGGTTTCTGTCAAGGGGCAATATATAAAAGCTCAATTTATTTTTAAACGTAGTTTCAATTAATTAGTCAGAGTACTTCTGGCAGATATAAAAAATATCCCAAATAATCCGGCCAGTTTTCTGGCACATAAATCACTTTCCAAATTCAAATATATAAGCTCGACACAACTCGACTATTAACTGCATTCACACGTACAATCATTATTTTTCCAAAACATTAAACATCCAAATCTGTTCTCTATATTAATCGGCGTTTGGGGAGTTACCCCCTCCCCCCGACCCTTCCTTATTACGTCCCTGGAGAAAAGGTAAAGATAGCCAGAGCGCGGTCGAGCGAGCGTCAACGAATCACAAGACGTTTTAATTGGTTGGTTGCTTTTACCCGGAACTATTTTGGTGAGTTTTAGAAGGATATGGTTTGGTTGCAGTTACGTGTGTTACATAATCCGGTTACGAAACAAGCTTTATAGTAATGTACGAGTACATCCTTGTGGTGTAAGCTAAAGGAAAGACATTTCGAATAGGCTAGTTGTCAACCCTAGTGTCGGCGTTTTTAGACCGCCTTTAGGCCTTTGAGATGATCTGATGATTGAAACAACCGGGACCGATAATTTAACATGCCCTTCAAAGTACGGTAGCGCTCAGATACAAATACTTGGATGGGTGTATGCTTAGATAGATAAGAATGGATACATTCGAAATACGCACATGTAAATTATTGTTACGATTAGGGCTTCGCGGTTTTGTCCTCACGTTGTACCTGTTCCCTCGAGAATTTCGGGATATAATGTAGGTATCCCAAATCTCATGAATAACATCTAAATTTTGTAAAGTTTCATCCAAAATCGTTTAACAGCTTCAATCACGATTATTTTTTTAAAATATTAAGTACTAATAAGAAAAAATAACCATCTACCTCCTCACACCTCAAAATCCACTCAAAGTCCCTCATCAAATCCAACAGTTTCTCTTTACAAAACTTACCGAGTATTTCAATGAATTTCTTTCGTGACGTCAAGGGAGAATGCACCCCTAATCCGCTTACCCTATTATCCTGGTTTATGCATACCCTTTCAACCCTTGCGGCTACAGATAACTACCTCGCTAACTGAATAGTTAAATAACTTTCAATGCAGTTATGAAGTCAGGAATCATTGGTTGTAACTAACCGAGGGTTGACCTCGTCATTAATTAGTAATTATATTTTCGACAAATTCGTATTTTTAGAGATACCCGTTCCCGCCGGAAATTCGGGATAAAAAGTATTCCGTGTGTTATTCTGATGTATAAACTATATTACTGTAAAGTTTCATTCCAATCCGTCTGGTAGTTTTTTAGTGAAGGAGTAACAAACATACATCCAACAATACATCCATCCTAACAAACTTTCGCATTTATAATATATGTAGGATATTAACAAAATTGCGACTAAATGCCGCACTGAGACGTCCGTTAAATCGACACTTAACTAATTGACCTAATTTTATATATTTCATACATTACATGTTAAAATCAGTCATTAAATCTCTGCTAAGGAAGCATTTGACGTCTCTGAGTACGAGCGTAAGATTTAAAAAGATTGCTGGACCTCCAGCGGAATGACCCCCAAGAACATTACCCTACAAAAACAAATTGTCAATCTGACGAATATACTTGTCGCTTGAAATATCTCAAAAAACTTGAAAGATAAAAAACGAGACTCTAGTAACTTTTTGCCGCAATCAAAAAAGGTCTTTTAAAATTCAAATAATGAGACGAAATATCGTGGAATCCGGTCGAGTGTCCCAAACTTGAAAGAGAGACAAAAACAAATTTACATTCACATTTTCGGGATTAGGATAGTCGCCATTTTGGAAATCTAGGTAAATACAAATGAAAGATTTACAAAGCTTTAATAAATAATTTGTTAATTTGGCACAAACTTTGCTTCAGAACGAAATTTATTGTCTAGAGTGGAAAGTAATTTAATATACAACAAGTTTCAAATTCTCCTTAATGCCTTTTGTTAAAATATCTCCTATCTATTTTAATGAACCGTGACTTAATATTGGTTAATTTTATCTATCAATTGCTTGTCACTTTAGCTAAAATTGGATTACCAATTGAAAATATAATCGCAGTTTCACTCATATTGGCTACTAGCAGCTCCCCGCAGTTTTACCCGCATTGTGCCCGTTCCCGTGGGAATTTCAGGATTTTTTATACGTATAAACCTTCTTCTTGAATTACTTTATCTATTTAAAAAAACCACATCAAAATCCGTTGCGTAGTTTTAAAGATCGAAGCATACATAGGGACAGACAGTGGAAAGCGACTTTGTTTTATACTAAACTATGTAGTGATGGTGTAAGAACAAATATATGTAAACTAATTAAGAAACTCCAGTTTCGTACCCAAACGAGGTCTACATCTCTGTAGTTTTCGAAATTTATAATATATAGTTTTTAGACTTAATTTCCAATGAATGAACACTGTGAACGCCGAACTAGGTTTACACTTAAACAGTATAAATTAAATCATGTTCGTACTGTTTGGCAGTTGTCCAAGTAGTTTTACGGTTCAAATTAATATTGTTTCGGCGCTGTACCGGCTTCCATGATAAGAATACAAAATAACTGAAATGCTTCCGAATCCTACCTGTAATTGATTGGATTTCGAAGACGATAAAGAATTGCAAATGTTTTTAGTATATTTATGGTTTTTTCAATACATTGCAAAGTGGTGCCTTGGTGGCCTAGTGGTATGTGCACTCCTGCTAAGACTGAGGTCCTGGGTTCCATTCCCAGGTCGAGCGAAATCATGTTTCCTACTTGTAAGACTTGGTTCGGGTTTGGTAGTTAAGCGTAGATATAATGGAAGTCTCTGAGTGCAGACGCGAGGAGTTTGAGACGTGTTTTTTCTTTCAGTCACGGGACAAGCCCAGTGTGTATGATAGGCGTGCGAGAGGATAGAAATATCACTTATTATTATTATCACTTAAGCACTTGACATATTTCACCGACAATCTCCAAAATTACAAAGACTTTAATAAGTAACCCTCATATAAAACGTTATACTAAAAGTTAAGAGTGAAGCATCAATTTCCTTCATAAAAACACATCTTCAAAACAGTCCATAAGCGGTTCTCAGTAACATTTTCCGTAAAATAATTTCAAGTCTAATTCCACACATCGCGCCCGCCCTGACTTGCCGCCCGCCCTACCCCGCCCAACAGTAATAAGATTAAAAAAGTACCAACGGTGCTGAAAATTGTCAAGATCATTTACAGCTGACTTGCTTTAATCAAACATTTCGAGGTAGAATGTATGAGAAATTGGAATGCGGCTTATGAGTATATATTTTGACGTATTATGATGAATATTATTATTATTAATTTTCCTGCAGGCTTATTAATCTATACTAATATGATAAAGCTGACAAGTTTTTTGTTTGTTTGTACGCGCTAATCTCAGGACAAATACCTGTCCAATTTGAATAATTATTTTTGTAATAGATAGCCACGTTCAACAGGAAGAATATCGGTTATAACCTAGACCTCAGGAACAGAAGCACGAGAACACAACGCTTAAAGCAATAAGTATAGTATAACTTTGTTCCTTCTCTTCATATATTTCACAATGTTGAATCACACTGTATATGTATCGAGTATAACTTTGCATGTTAAGAAGAATTATACTTAGAATAACAATCTTCTTCTTCATCGAGTGGATGGTGAACCTGACCAATCCTGATGTCAGAGTTATTGAGTCGCCAAAGGCCTCTAACATGGAATAACACTTTTGTTCTATGTACGTTTACTTAAGCGCATACATAGCGCAGCGCACTTGCCCCCGAGCCAATGTGACACTCTCCATACACCCAGTTTAACAAAGTGCATTTAATCCATAATAAACAAACAAGCTTCCGTAGTTAGGCCACTAAAGTCGAGCAAAAAAGTTTATTAAACAAAAGTTGGAAAATGTTAAAATCCTAAAACTTTACACTTCGTCCCACCCAATCGCTGAAGCAGAACTTTAAACGAATTCCCCATAAGTTTTATTAACATAAAACAAATCAATTGGTACAGCGTTTTAGTAATAAAGCACTCGAGGTAATATATTTGCGGAAGTTTCGGCAAAATGCCAACCTCACACTAACTTAAAGTGTTCGATGTGAGACGAATACCTACTGACCTGTGCTGTACTCTTGGTATTTCAAAATTTGGAACACGACTAGGTATTCTGCATGGGTGGAACTCTGAGGCAATACTCTAGGGGCCATAGTATTAAGAACAATTTAGCTACAAATGGTTTGTCACTTTCTGACATCCGCAATTTTGATCAAGAGCAAATGAGACGGAACACTTTATTACAGTGTTTTATTACAACAGTGAAGTACCACCTTACACCATGGTACTTTGAAGTTTCAACCTTTATCGCTCGTAGATTTATAATAAGCGATGTAAGCTCATTGCAATTGTTAAGCAACGTGCAACTCGGTCCCTACTTGGATGGGTGGCCAATAGTGGCATTACTATCTGAGCACTACCAGTTGTTTCAATCGTCAGACCATGTTGGAGACCTAAGCGGTCTAAAATCTCCAACACCAGGGTCGGCCACTAACCTTTTCGATATTAGTTACTTTTTTTAATGTCTTGGTGTAATTATCACATGCTTCATACTGCTTACGAGTACAACACTCTCAATCACAACGAAGTTTCGTTCGGAACACGCATGCCCGTAAAACAAACTATACCACTTAATGGTAGCTAGCGGCATGCGTTAGTACAATCCAATTACCAAATACAGACACACATGTACATAGCACCTGCGCCCTACAGTGCATGGAACAAGTGTGTCAGCTACAAGTATATATCAATATTGTACTAGCATATGTATATCCCACCTTAATAACTCATTAACTAACCTATAGGTTAGTACCGATACATTCATTGGCGGTGCAAGTTTGATTCCCGCCCGGAGTCAACAATATGTGAAGACATAGTTGTTGGCGACGACGTCTGGGTGTCAATTATATTCTTATAGATTATTTGTGTATGTATATCTAGTAGGATCTATAACTATATTTCGTAATACAAGTTTAGACCTTAGTTTGAGTCTAATTAACCGTGTGTGAATTTGTTCGGGTATGTTTTTTTATTTATAAGAATATAATATTGCGCGATAGCCAAACACATACTATCGCTTAAGTAAGTATTACAAATACTATCAACTGTGCAACCCGCTTAGTTGACAAGCAACATGCTTACAGTACAGCAAGCTGTGTTGCTGCAATTCTTTATAAAAAAAAGTATCTATAAAAGCAAAGCTTACCGTGAATAAGGGTTTTTAACAACTTTTCTACCTGACAGTACTGTCGTATCAAAACTATTACTATTACGGCTATACTCGGCTATACTCGGCTATACTATAAAGCGAATAATATATTGATCAAACATTCCGACTCAATATTCAGTGCAAACTAGCTAGGTACTACTATTAAATCTATTCTGCACCAAAAACAGATCAAAAACACGAAAAAGCTTCAAAATTAAACCCAACCTCCAAATCCAATAGCCGAAACTCTTATTCCCAATCCTACACTAAAAACACTTCATAACTACTTCGTTAAAAGCAGAAAAAACAGCGCTTTGTTTTATTTACCAAGTGGCTTTTAACAGCTAATCCGAGTATGTAATGTATTTGAGTTTTCAATTTCCTCATTTGGTCCGTACTTCCCTGAGAATCCGGTGGGAACGGAGCGTTTAATATAAAAGTTGAGCGTCATCCAGTTAGTTCTACTGGCAATGAAAAAGTTTTAACGACTGAACGCGCTGCAACATTTAATTTAATTTTTGTAGGTATGTTTTTATTTGCTTGATGCTTGTGAACATGATGGCATGATCGTTGAGATCGTCTTTAGAATTGGCAGGTATTTTTAAGCCTTGATGTAAATGAGTGGTGCAAATGATGCCATTGCGACGTGGATTTTTTGGTGGAAAAGTATTTTTTTTTAATCTATATACTCGCACATATAGGGAATTTTGCCTAAGCAAGCCCATTATATCCTGAACTTTTAAAAATCAATCTAAACATTTTATGTTTAGATTGATTTTTAGATTGATTACTCAAACTTAAACAAAATACTTATAAGGGTGGTTGCAAGTTACTTGTAGAGTGAAGGTGTTTTAAAGAATCACTTAAATTGGGTGAGTTTACAAGCCGGCGATTCCAATAGAAGTTCAAAGAAGATTTATTTATATGTGCCACAATAACGGATTCAATGCAAATGAAACCGCAAAGCAAAGCTAGTTTTTAAATTTATTTTACTTATTTTTTGTCTATATTTTCATTCTTCAAAACTTCAACAAAATATTTTAATTAATTTACGCATACAAAGGAATACCTCTAGAGCGGAGAGTGTTAATATTAATTTAGAAAGAAAATAGAGGCGTAATAATTAAAAAATAACGGACCCACACTTTTGCGAAATGTTTATTAAATAGATGCTATTAGTAGCGGAATAAAGGAATAATTGTTCAACCTCATAGTATTCGCCTGTTATGTTCCGCTAGGCAAGGGAGGCATAATCAAAACGCAACATCATGCATACTCAAAAGAACATCATGTATACTAAGATTTTGTGCAAAAGACTTTTACATCAAGTAATTTAGTTCGAGAAGTTAGTTGCCAAGCCTAGTGTTTTAATTTCTATACTGCCTAAAAGCCTTCGACATAGTCTTACAAAGATTAACATAAAAGTATTCATAAGATATATCTGATATCTAAATATAAAACCACTAGCAGCTCCCCGCGGTTTCACCCACGTTGAGCCTCTTCCTATTGAAACTTTGGAATACCCTATAACCTTTCCGTTGAATGTGGCTATCTATTACAAAAAGAATTATTCAAATCGGATTTGTAGTTTCTGAGAGTAGCACGTTCATACAAACAAATTCTTCAGTTTTATTATATTAGTATAGATTCAAATATCAATCCTCATTTATAATTAGAAACTAATAATTTATATGAATTTATAAATGAAGCAATATCTACAATAGAAACCCATCAAAAGCAAAATCACTTACACTCCATTGATTGAAACCAAACTAATATTGCTGCTGTGTTTGACGCTCGCTTACTGACATGTACCAAATTATGATGGTCACCAATAGTTACTGTTAGCTACTATCGTCGACTGCAATATACAATGGTTTGGGAAGTACCATCAGGGAAGTTGTCGGTTGATCACAATTACTCTCTGACCGATTTAACCGCACTGCAGACTATCTGAATCGAATCAAATATATGTACAAAAAAAATGTTGCACTGTGTTATTTTGTCTGACGTAGAATCGAAAAGCAATTCACGTTCCTATTTTTACTATTTCACATTTTAATAAACTACAGAACTCCAAAAAAAGGAATAGATATATAATATTATGTGTTCTATTAGGAGTACAATGTACTCACAAGTAGAACATAATAACTCACAGGTTCACTTAAATGTCTCAAATGTAAAACGACCTTAAAACAAAACACAATAACACACAGGTTGTGCGAACATTTCATCTGAATCTAAACGATCCAACCTATAAATCTAAATAAAGGACAGTAATTATTTAATTATTACTCAACTTTAAGCCGTAGTGTCCTATAATTTTAATTAAAGTCGGCTTTTGGAGTTAATGTCACATTAGGGGGACCGGTAACAGATGGGACCTTTCCGGACAAATTGAAATAATATCGAAACAACGGTTGGATTGTGTCCGTTTAATGTCCTAACTTGAATCATGATCCGAAAGTTAACGGGAAATTTAATAGTTATCATTTTATAGTTTAGTTCGGGATGAGTTATTTGAATTTGGAATTGATTTACTTTGATGACGGTTTAATGGAAAGGACCACCAAGAAAGAGAGGGAAAAATATTGCTGTTTCATTTCAAAAGATTTGACAGTATCAGAAATAGTGCCTAAAGCATTTATAATGGTAATTATAATATTCTAATAAGTTTGTTTTATCATTAAGAAACTAAATGGTAACTTAAGTGTCAATGCAACAAAAGTGCAATGCATTGCAAACGATTTCCAGCATTGCAAACACCATGAAACACCCTTACAGTACCTAAATTCCCTAACTGTACTTAAAATCCCTGAAAAACCTCACGAAAAAATTCAAAAGTCCTAAACTACCCAAAACGTTTATAAAACACATTCACTTTCAAATTCCTGAAACTACAAGAGTGCTCAACGGAAGGACCCACTTGTCAAAGTTACATAGGTACGAGTTTCCCATGTACATCCTTTTAGTTTACCCTTCATCCTGTAACGATACTAGTTCGACATCGAGTATAGAGTGGGCCGCCAATTTTGACCCTTAAAGCCGACCCAATTTACTGATAAAATGTGTAAAGAAAGAATATAGTTGGGAAGAAAAAATGTCCTTTTTGAATGTTTTTGGAATTGGACAGGTAATTGTACAAATATAAAAGCTTAGTTCACAATGAGCGAGTTTACTATCCGCGAGTTGACGAATTCTAAAGACAAAGTAAAAAAACATGTTTGATGCTCGCTTTGACTCGCTAGCTCGTAGCTTGTAAAATTGGTCTATGTTATCGACACATACTGATTTGTCTTAGTTATGGGATAAAAAGTGATAACAGAGAACGCAAGTAATCTATAATATAAAAATGAATCGCTGAATCTGTTGCTAAGCATAACTTCAGAACGACTGCACCAAATTGGATGATTATTTTTTGAATGTGTTCCTTATTGTCAGGACAAGGTTTTTATATAAGAAAAATAAGGAATTAAAATCTCAAAATTCCCACGGGAACGGGGGCGCTGCGGGTGAAACCGCGGGGCACAGCTAGTTACTGATAGAATGTTTGAAGAATATTTGACAAAATTGAGATTGCTAATATTTTTACTTCATAATAAAGCTTATACTTAATTTACATCACTTTAAACTACATGATTTTGTTGATATAAAGGTAAAGTGTCGTTGACATTCAGTGATTGCACTGCTGCAAGCCTTACAACGACTCATATATACACCAAATAGAGAATTTAAGTACTTTATGACTACATGTAACATATTAATTAAATCTATTTGACGAAACAGAATAATTAACTAATTAAATGATATTGAAATGAAATATTTATGAGGTTATATTTAAAACAATGTTTTTATCGTTTTCGGTTCTTTTACAAGTATAACGAAAATAAAACATTAGTTAAACAAACAAAAACAAATATTACATAACTAGGTACCAACATAATTTAAATATTAAATCAAATTAATTCTCAACGAACCAGCAACATTTAAAACAAATGCTATCCATCTACGTTAACAACATCCACCGCCACAAAAATACCATAAATTAATTACATAATTAAATTAAAAACTTACATCAATTGTGTGTTAAATCCACATTTCACTACGAAACCACTGAATCACTGAAACGGGGAGCGTGCAATCTGTACTGAACTTTGTTCGCGTCTGAGGGTTTCTCACCAATCGGACGGGACGGAATTCTCCGCTGAGGTAATTTGCAGAAAGGTTCTTTCTCATTGTGTTTTTCTTTGTTAAAAGTATAATAGTAAGCTTATAAGTAGAACTCTTTGTTGGGAATAAATGTTGTATGAAGATGTTAGGTGTTTTTTTTGTAGTTAGGCAGTGAATTTGCGTTTCGGCAGGTTTTACTAGGTTTATGACTGTGTTTGTTTCTATTGGAAAAGCTAATTTATTTCCAAAAAAACTGTAGTATAATTAAAATTCTTATCCTTGATAAAATGTTGTAAAATTTTATAACAAGAAATAGCTTTCCTTTATGCCTCAAATAACTTATTATTTCTAAACCTACTATTGTATACATTAGTGAAAAATTCCAGCTACGAATATTTAAAAGCTTATATTTTTCCTTATTCAAAATATTAATTTGACTATTCATTTAACTAATCTAAAATTAATAAGTCTCTTATGTCTGTAATAATACTAAGCTGTAATAAAATAAGCGACTCCTATATCATCAAGAATGGTTGTAATAATTTCTGATGCGCGCGCACCCTGCGAAATTTATCACCTTTACAAGGAAATGAAATTACCTACTTGATAGGAAGTGTCATTAGGAAATTGGAATAAAGACTTTATTAAAATAGACGGTGCAAAAACTACCGTCCCGTTTTATGATTTATGGAGACTAATATTTTATAAAAATGAAATTGAAGTTTTTTAGTGCACGCTGAATTGGTTTTACGTAAATATATCTCACTGCCTCAGTAATCAGAGATGTCAATATTTTTTTCATGCAATATCACCTATTTAATATCTACTAACGAAGTTTTATATGGAAACTAGCCACGCCCCGCGGTATTCCCCGCGTTGTACCCGTTCCCGAGGGAATTTCGAGATGAAATGTCTTCCATCTGTTATTCTGATGTATAACGTTACTGTATTCAAATCCGTCCAGATGTTTTTTCGTGAAAGAGCAATACTACTCGGCTCGCTACTCGGCACTTAACCGGACGAATAAAAATGCAATTGAAAAGAGGCCTAAGTTTGATAAAAGTGTAAATTACTCAAATTAACAAAACGACCGAGAACAAAATAACAATTCTGTTTATTATTCAAACAAAATATTCCCTTACCTGAATTTTATAACAGAGAGTATTTTAATCAATGTTTAGTCAAACTAAACGAAACGGTACAAAGATACAATTGTATCCTTTGAGAAACAAATGGATACGATTTAAATTGGTTTTGTGTTCAAGTTTTTGGGTTCAAACGTTTTAATCTCTCATTGGAATCTCTATATGAGAGTTTGAAAAGTATTTGCAGTCCTGTAGTTATCTATACTAATGTAGTTATCGAAAGAATTTGTTCACTTCTAATGACAATATCTTTGCTATAATTGTATAGATAGTAGTCAGAGAGGTGTAAAGAGTTTAGTAGTTATTCATTCATTCATTTCGAGTTGGTCAGGAGTTTTTAGACCGTTAAAAGGCCTTCGACATGGCCTGAGTTTAGTAGTAATTCATTGCTATTAAGTACTATGGCCTCAGCACTTTAGTCATGTTTGTTTTTAGACATTTTCATGCAGGGCTAGTATACACCTCGCCTCGGTGGTCTAGTGGCGTGTACCTGCCAAGACTGAGGTCCCGAGTTCAGTTCCCAGATTAAGTGACAAAATGTTTTCTACTTTTCAAACATGGCTCGGGTTTGAGATCACCAATATCATTAGGCAAACGTGGTGATTACACTGTCCTCATTGTACTGGTAATATGTTTAATACTAAAGAATTTGAACCGAAAACGTTGTAAGACTGGGAGTCAGATTTGTCTGTGTCGAAAAAGTCAGTCTAAATACGACAGTATGTCACAGTTCAGACATGGACTGTGTGCTGTCACTTTTACATAAAAATGATGTTTAGTTTTCATCAATCACATTACAGTAACACGACGGAAAGGATGGCTTAGAAATGTTTTATCAAAATAAGTTTTTGTTGCTAACGCAAACATTTGTGAGAAATCAGGTTCCACCCACGTCTGATATTATTCACGGGTAGCTTGCTTCAGGTTACTTCAGGATCCTTTATTTCATTAAATATGGTTCATCAGATTTCAAAACACTCTCCTCAGGAAACACCCGAACTTACTCATCTTTGACAATTTTATTATGTGCCCCGCGTTGTACCATTGTTCAAAAATTCTAAATAAGTATTATAAATTCGCAAGTTTGTGAGGATGGATGTATGTATGTACATGTGTACATTTGTTACTTTTTCACGCAAATACTATTGAACGGATTTGGATAAAACTTCACAGTCATATAGGTTATATATATACGAGGGCGGGTCAATAAGTCCGTGACTTTTTGAATTTCCGACCACTTTACTGAAACAATAATACTGGTCCCGTCAACAGGCATCTGTCAGTTGACTCCTCTGAAAATTTGAACTTGCTGCGTCAGTTAGTTTGTGTTTTACAGCTATCTTTATCAGACTACTCACTAATTTGACGAGAAAATGGACAAAAGTGAATTTCGTGTGCTTATTAAGCATTATTTCTTGCGAAAAAAAACCATTACCGAGACCAAGGCAAAGCTTGATAAATACTATGGGGACTCTGCACCATCGATTTCCATGGTAAAAAAGTGGTTTACTGAATTTCGTTGTGGCCGTACAAGCACTAAAGATGCCGAGCGTCCTGGACGCCCAGTTGAGGTCTCTACACCCAAAACATTCGAAAAAATTCACGATATGGTGTTGGCCGACCGAAGATTGAAAGTGCGACAGATTGTGGAAGAAGTAGGGATCTCGCATGGCTCAGTGGTTTCAATTTTGAATGATCACTTAGGCATGAGAAAGCTGTCCGCAAGATGGGTGCCGCGTTTGCTCACAGTCGACCACAAACGCAATCGTGTAACAACTTCACAGGAAGGTTTAGCATTGTTTAATCGTAATATGGAGGAGTTTTTGCGCCGTTTTGTAACCGTGGACGAAACGTGGATCCATCACAACACACCAGAGACCAAACAACAGTCAAAACAGTGGGTTTCCAAGGGTGAATCGGCGCCAAAGAAGGCCAAGGTGGGATTGTCGGCCAATAAAGTTATGGCGACTGTTTTTTGGGATGCACGCGGGATAATCCACATTGACTACCTTCAAAAGGGAAGAACAATCAATGGGGAATATTATGCCAACTTATTGGACCGATTCAATGACGATTTAAAAAGAAACCGACCTCATTTGGCCAAGAAAAAAGTTCTTTTCCACCAAGACAATGCAAGGGTGCACACATGTGCAGTTGCCATGGCCAAAATCCATGAATTGGGCTATGAATTGCTCCCTCATCCGCCCTATTCTCCAGATTTGGCTCCGAGCGACTACTTCTTGTTCCCAAACCTGAAGAAATGGCTTGGTGGAAAAAGATTTGACTCCAATAATGAAGTCATCTCGCAAACAAAGGCCAATTTTGACGACCTAAACAAATCATATTTTTTGGAAGGGATAAAAAAATTGGAGAAGCGTTGGACAAAGTGTATAGAGCTCAAGGGAGACTACGTTGAAAAATAAAATATATTTTTAATAAAAAAATCTGTCTTTTATTGCAAAAGTCACGGACTTATTGACCCGCCCTCGTACATCAGAATAACACATGGGATACATTTTATCTCGAAATTCCCGCGGGAACGGGTACAACGCAAATGTAACTGCGGGGCGCGGCTGGTACCAATATATTTTTGAAATCGCAAATCAGTTTCATATAGATCAAACCTTTGCCTTTAGACTTCACGTTGAATGTGGCTATACATTATAAAAATAATTACTAAAATCGGATTAGTAGTTTCTGAGAATAGGGCGTTCAAAAAACATTTTTTTAATCATTCACATGTCTATTTAAATAAATAACAAAGAGCCAAGAAGACAGCATAACTGAGCCCCAAACTGGGACGTTGCAGGTTAATACTATTTTCCTATACAGCAGAGAGCCTAACACTTTCATTTCACCATTACAAAATACATAAACTCGAGCATATTCGAATGTTACTAACTGAAGGTACTTCAAATGGTTTTAACGACTTGAACGTAAAAGGGTTTATGGTGTTTGAAGTCGCAAGCATCTGGTCATGCAAGAGACGTTCCGGGAACGAGTATTTATAACAATATTTCGTAGATTTACTCTGAAGTTTTGATATTTTTATGTAACAGTGGTAGACTTTTTGTTATAGCGGAACTCTCACGGTATAGCGACAGCGATTAGAGATTTTTTTGAAAAAAGAATATCGTTATGTACCTACTTGCCTTATACTGTAACTTTGTATTCTTTTTATAAAAAAAGTCTTTTATCACCCTCGGCAAGCGACAGCGATGAGCGATAATTTGAAAAAGGAATATCTTTATACATTTACACGGTACTTTTGTATTCTTTTTTTTAAGTCCTTAGTCAATCTCACTATCGTTGTTTTGTTGGTTTCTTTTTTTAAATTGGCATTGTTCAGCATTATTTGATAGTGTAAAGCGTGCGATGCACTATACAAAACACATGACTGCAAACGCATAATTTGAAAAACCCCTTATTCAGTACAATAGTAATAAATAACTTCTCTTCAAATACCTTACACATTATTGTTGCAATATAACATATCCCAACAATGTAAACTTCTACAATCGGCTTAAAACGATCTTAAAATAAATTAAAACTTAAACAGAACACGTTACACGCCCACCGTAAGCAAGGACAGCTAATTAATCTGCCGTGTGTTTGCTCAAACTTCAAGCCGAGGATGTGTGAACAAATTCCGTGACTTAAACGAGAAGAAGTTAAATAATTAACATGATTTCTGTAATTTACAATGTTTTAACTTCTACAATAGCATAGTTGACGTCATTAGAGGCGTTACAGTAAGACTTTTGCTGCATGCAACATGCGTTCACAGCGATAGAGTAGACTGCAGTCGTATACAGTAGTCGACTGCATAAGGCAAATGACTGCAGCTGTTAACAATTAGAGGAAAACCCAGTGTGAAAACGGCGTGGTAGGCGAGCTAAGTCGATTTTTCTTCGCTGACTGCATTAGCCAGCCGCAGTAGTGTAAATTGTGACAGGGTCGTTGACATTGCGAATATTGGTTGATGACGGGTTCTATACAAAATGCCGAAGATTTTAACTGCGATGTTCATTACATCGATGAAGATGTAGAACTTTATCTCGACTGTACGTTTTGCCGACGGTTCGTTACCTCGGAAGTACGACTTTTGATAGCATGTTACCTTTATGGTACGTTTACTCGATGTGTCGTTATCTCGATATTATGACATACCTACTGGAACATTTCTCAAATCAGCTGAAGTAAACAACTAACAAACCTTATAATTTCCACTGCAGGTCACAAAAGAGAGAGAGAGACATGAAAGGAATTGGGCGAGACTTTTGCCCAGCAGTGGGCAGCGAGGTCACGTAAAAGACCGTCAACTTTGAAGTTTGCAAACATGCATCAACTAACATCGAGGGGGCATTTAATTCCTCATACAAAACGAACTCAAGTTGGGTTAATCCAATAAAAGGCTTATAAATCTACTTTACCTTTCGCCTGGAGTGGTTTGAGGAGGTTAAGCGATGCCATTGCGTGCCATAAGAAACCTTACAGCGTTTGGATTGAATAGGTTAAACTCTACAAATCGGTCAACAGCTAACTTGCTATTTTATAATATTGAAAATATGGCAAGATTTTCGGATAAAAGGTCACTTGAAGAGGTCAAGCTTGACTGGTATGAACTTACTTTTTTAAGATAAACCAACCAGGGTTGGCTACCTACCCAGATTTATTTTTTTAGCGAACACTGTACCAGGCTTAAGGTTAAGCCAGGGTCCCGTTTAATAAAGATAACAATTCATTATAATCAATTTTATCTGTTTGTTTTTTACTTAAATCCTGTGAGACTGTGAGAAGTCCATATAGCTTTAGATCCACATATTTTGACATTATGATCTACCATTTATAAAGTACTAGCAGAGCTCCGCGGTTCCGTCAGAATTTTGCAATAAAAAGTAGTATACAACCTTTCCGTTGAATGTGGCTATCCATTACAAAAATAATGATTCAATTCGGATTGTATCCGAGATGAGTGCGTTATATCACTCGAAACCTGTATACTAGCTCAATATCTCGCTTTCTATCGAACTCACAAGCTTGTTGCTCGTAAACTCGTGTCCTATTCTCTGTTGAACTAAGCATCATCAAATTTACATAGTATAAAACAAAGATGCTTTCCGCTGTCTGTCCCTATGTATGCTTAGATCTATAAAACTACGCAGCGGATTTTGATGCGGTTTCTTTTAATAGATAGAGTAATTCAAGAGGAAGCTTTATATGTATAAAAAATCCCACGGGAAGGGGACAACGCGGGTAAAACCGCGGGGTACTGCTAGTGCAGTATATATTTGCTTAATGTCAACGCCACGTAATAAAGTAAACTTCAAACCTGAAGCCAAGTCCCATAGGAAGCATCTCCGCGTCATTTGCGTACCAAAAAGTAATTCGTATTCCAGAAGAAGAGGAACAAAAGATAAATCAATTTCAATCAAAAAGATCAACAAGGAACAAGTACTTAACAAAATGGAATTCCAAAACTTATGTCATTAGGGAAGTTAATTAACAAAAAGCAATGCCTTCGGAAAGTTGAAAGATTCACGCAAAAATATTCCAAATTAATTATTATTAATTAGCTACGCCTCTGGCTTTGCTCCCGTTCATGAAAGCAGTACAATTTTAAATTCTGTAGCGGTAGGACGTTAGTCTCCAATGCATTTGATATCCCGCCCCCAGAGACATCAAATGCTTCCTTAATAGAGATTGAATGAACGATGTTGACATGACATGTATGGAAAATTAAAGTCTTTAACGGCCTTAAAGCTTCTGACATGGTCTTACGAGATTTAAAAGTAATTAAGACCCACATATACCGTCTCCTCCAAGTAAAATCCGTAAAAACAGTTTCGATTATAAAATAAACTAGCAGCGCCCCGCGGTTTTACCCGCGTTGTGCCCGTTCCCGTGGGAATTTCGGGATTTTTTTGACATAAAAACCTTTCTCTTGAATCACTCTACCTATTACAAAAAACCGCATCAAATTCCGTTGCGTAATTTTGAAGATTTAAGCATACAGACAGATAAACAGAAGACAAACAGACGCGACTTTGTTTTATACTATGTAATGATAAGCATCACGCCTACGCCTACGTCCTTATCTCCTGTTGTAACAAACAAACAAATCTTTTTCTAAATAAAGGTTATTAGGATTGTCAGAAAATTGTGGATGATCAAATTTACATGAAACATTAATAATTGGCTTTTATTTTAGCTTCCGTAGTGGTTTAGCGGTATGTGCACTCGCCTGGTCCCGGTTTCAATTCTCGGGTCGTGAGATCAACATTCTTTTACAACGATCTACTTTTAAAACATTGCTCGGGTTTGAGATCAAGAATAATTTGACATCATCATTTGACAAACGTGGTGATTAAGCCTAGTCGCCCTCACTGATATTTTCAGTGAGATGGGAGGCCTCTGCCCACCAGTGGGACATTGCAGGCTAATACTTTACGAGACTACAAACTATCACCGGATTGTAAAGAAAATGGTTGAAGAAAATTTAATTGTCTTCAGTCATAACCATAGCAGAACGAACGTGACATAAAGCGACAAGACAAGATAATGATAAATACTGTGTTTTAATTGGTTGAACACATTGCCGGAAAATTCGAATTTCAAACATTCCACCAATCAACTGACAGTATTTATTACTAACCACGCCCCGCGGTTTCACCCGCGTTGTCCCCGTTCCCGCCGGCATTTTGGGATAAAATGCATCCCATGTGGTATTCTAATGTATATTACTATGTATATTACTAATGTATAGTTTCATCCCAATCCGTTCAGTAGTTTTTGCGTGAAAGAGTAACAAAGATACATACATACATCCATAACTTTCTCATATACAATATTCGTAGGATATCATTATTGTCTTGTCGCTTTCTGTGACACTCGCTGTGCTAGCCGGGCAGTTAGATAGACTAAAATTAAACTTTTTGTCTAAACATGATGCCTAAAATCTTATCTCCTATTTTAATAACAACAGTTAGACCGAACCTGGGTACAACGGTTATACTAATTACAGGAATATTCCAGACAAGGCCTGTAATGGAGGGTCCACTCAAAATGAGAGATCCCCAAGGATTTTTATTTAATTTATTCCCGTCTGTAACCAAATGGACGAATTTTGAGATAGTTCAGCCTAAATTCAACTGAAATTTTGAATAACGACTTCTCTTGTTAAGAATTATGTTAATTTCGCACTCTTGGTTATATTTCGAGCCGAATTTGGAATTAATTAAATTTTAATTGTATCAGAGTTTGAAGTAAGCTGCCGTGGAGGGAAAGAGAACTAATCGTTTGGGTGAAGGAAATTGAAAGGGTTTATTATACAGAGCACAGTGGCGCCCTTTAATTTAGCATATTGAATCAGTCAATGGCTGTAGGATTATGTCTGAGTCATTGAATCATTAATAAAATAAAAAAATTATATCATTTTTAAAATAAATATTAATCAGTTTATATTCAGGTTTTGTACCAAATTAAAAACAGTAATTTTCAGAAAAATCTTGAACCAGAGAAAGAAGTCAAACGTCTTCTTTTTCAGTTTAATTTTTCGGTATATTTTTCGATACTTTAGAATAACACATCTTTCTGTCCGAGCTATGATATATAATTATGATAACATTTGATATGATTGATCGATGCCAAATGTTAATGAAGGGAAGTAAGTAAGTTCCAGTGGGTTTGTGGAAAACTCTAGTGTCGTTTTATTTAAAACACCTAAGGCCAAAGTTGATTATTAACGACCTTATCATATTCAAACTTCTACAAAAAGTACTCACATCTCGATGAGAATTTTAAAATTTTTGACCTTTGCTCAGCAGTGGGACGATATAAAAATAAAAGTATTAGCCGGTAATGTCCCACTGTTGGGCAAAGGCCTCTCGTCTCACTGAAGATATCAGTACAGTGAGGAGGTTTCAGGCGATATAGATTAAAGAAAAAAAAATAGCTTTTAATAGCTTCAAACAAAACACGATCAAAATACCCGATATTCAAGTCGTTTACTTTTGTTTGAGCGCAAAAATATTTTAGTATCGTTTTGGAAAGGGTGTTGTTTTTTATGCGTGTTAAATTCTATGAAAACAAAATTGATTAATCGTTTAAGCGTTTGTAAAAAAATTAACAAACTAAAATAATAGCTTTGAATAAAATTGCAATTTTATTTAGAATGAGAACCTCCGCCTTCGGTGTTTGAAGTCCGTTATGATCATTGAGTTGTATGTATATATAAATATATGTATATACTAGCTGTGCCCCGCGGTTTCACCCGCAGCGCCCCCGTTCCCGTGGGAATCACAAAATTGTAGTCAAAGAGCTAATTTTGATTGTTCTAGAGCTTGAAATTAAAAGAAGTGTCTGACCTCGGAGTAATAACCGCCTGCTAGCTAAAGGCCTCCCATCTCACTGAAGCTATCAGTACAATGGGGAGGATTAGTTGTAATCACTACGCTTTGTTGGTTGGTGATCTCAAACCCGGGCCATGTTTGAAAATTGGGAAACATGTTTTCGCTCAACCTGGGAATTGAGCCCGAGACCTCAATCTTGGCAGGCGGATTCACATAAGTAGTAGGTACCTAATATTTTACAAGTCAGGCAACTGGCAAAATGTTACATAACTTACTACAATTACGTATCATACCAATTTGAGGTAAACAAACAATTTCTTACTCACGAAACACAAAACCTACTGATAAACTATAAGTACTTAGTTCAGTTTTAATTGAAACCAGTGTTCAATGAAACTAGTTCTAGATCAAACTAGTTTTAGAACTAGTAGATTTTCCTCCATATAAACCACAAGGGTTTCTCACAACATAAGACAATGCACCGTTCAAAACTTTCGTAGCTTAGATAAGAGCTTATCTTGTCACTCGCAAACCGAGTCCGAACTAATTTAATTCCTATTTCATGAGCACGAAATCTCATTTTCCAAAAACATATAATAATTTTGTAAAGTCCTTTGTAAAGGAGTATTGTTATCAAAGAGTCTGATCATGTCTCAGATAGCCTTTTGACTTGTTTGTTACTTAATTTTTACAATCTCTTTCGTTTAACTTGACATCTTTGAACGTGGAATTTAGTCGAGTTTATGAATTTTGGGGAAGAACAAAGTGAATTTAATGTTGTGGAAAGAATTGAAAAAATTGGAGAGTTATTTATGTTATTAAGTAGCTTTTCCAGCTTTTATTTTTCGAGTTTCATTTTCAGATTTGACATCAAAACCAGGGTAAAGTGATCCGTTAACTTTTCTATGTAAATTTAATTTCAGCCCCAATATCAGTGATATGACTCTACTCGATCAGTTCAACTTAATCCAAGTTCACGAGCTAAACTGACTTCAAACATGTGAAACTTTGAGTCTAATCAACGGTATGTGAATTTATTCGTGTGTATTTATTTATTATTTAATATGACACTAATAACTTCAAATAAAGTAACATTTTAGGCCATTAAACGTTTACCCTTAACCCAAATAACTGAATAAAGAGTACCTAAAACCCAATAACAAATCGGTTGATTGAAAATAACCGTTTCACCGATTATCGGATTAGGTACGTTCGATCAAATTCACCGTTTTCCCTCCAAAATGACTTTGACCCCAGCCCTGCTTTTAATTTTAATTAAAACCTCAAATTTTAATTGCGTTTCGTTACATTCGGACCGATTTTACTTCTACAAATTGATTGCTTTCGATCTTTTGTTCGACGTAAAATTTGTTATTGATTTTATTAGCACAAATGAATTTTTGACTGTGAGCTGAGTTCCAGATGAGTTTGGAATTACATTTAGGATACCTATTGTGTTGGGTGGCGGTGGACAGCTTAATTATTAGATAGAGTTACACCCGTACTCAGAGAAAGTCAAATGCTTCCTAAGTAGTAAACTCTCTACTTAGGAATGAATGAGTGATTTTGAGAATGTAATGTATGAAAAGTTACGCCAATTAGCTGTCGATTTTACGGACGTCTTTGAATGAGGCAGTTAGTGCGCTATTTTCTTTAATACTTGTTGTTGTTCAAATAAAGTATGCGAGTCTGTTTACATATGTAATTATTTATGTGAAGTATTGTAGCTCTTAACTATTGGTCCCAATACATTTCGGCAATCAGATTTAGGATTTAAATTTTTACATGTAAAACAATGTTTATTGACTTTTTAGTGCGAAATTAAAATGTATTGATATCGATGGAATTGACTCCAAAACTTGATCTCATATCCAATCACTGGGAGTAAAAAAGTAATTAAGTTTTTAGTAGGTTATTGGCCAACCATGGTCTGATTAATGATAAAACCAGGATCGACCATTTATCATGCCCTCAGAAGCAAGGAAAATGGTCAATTGACAAACATATTTTATTTTATACAAAAGTTTATTACAAAACCCAAGATACTTATTATGTTCGTCACGACCAACTAAGAGGCTGAGCAGATTTTATTTAAGACTGTAGCTAGACAGTCTTCTTGTCTATTTAAACATACAAAAGATTGTACACAAGGGATGACACGCCTCACAAGTGCTTTTCCTTTGACAGCCAAAGACATTGACTTTTTCAAAGACTTTGATTTTTTTTGTGTATTCAAATTTAGTCTAATAATTTACGACGTCGACGATAGAGCAAAGTGGTGAAAAAAGAGAAGTGTAGGTACTGCAGTTAGTACTCTACTCTTCCGTGGGTAAACCCCGTCACTATGTGGGACAGATAGTCAGGAGGAAAGATACTCTAATAATATAAAATACTAGCCACGCTCCGTGGTGTAACCTGCGTTATACCCGTTCCCGCAGGAATTTTGGGATAAAATGTATCCCTTGTTTTATTCAGATGTATGACCTAAATTACTGAAAATTTTCATCCAAATCCGTCCAGTAAATTTTTCGTGAAAGAGTAACAAACATACGTACATATTTTTTTCAAATTTTCGCATTTATCATATATTTAGGATTCGTACCGAAAACTTTTGTTAAACTGACAAGACAGACTTGTCTGCGACGAACGTGTTGCTCTAAAGACTGTCTGCATTAGTGGGTTCAGGCTCTTAGACATAATGTTTATAGACCCGCACTCTACTCTCTTGATTAAAAAAATAATTAAAACTTTCATCATTTAAACAATAAACTGTTTAATGTTCTTCACGTACTTATATAAAAGTTAGTACTGCAACTGCAATAGAATTAACATAGCCTTTATGGGTAGAATGCTCCAGATATGTCTAGTAAATGTGTAGTAAACTTTAAATTGGGTCTTTGGAAAATGGGGCAATTCTCTGGAATAATAACCATCGTAAATTGCAGTATTGATTCATTTGGAATGGATTTATGTGATAAAATAAATCCAGGTAGCTTCACGTAATCAGATTTGTTAGTAGTATACTCTTCTTCAGGGCTTTTTTTTTACTTTATTCATGATCCGAAGATCTTTTCTTAAAAAACCATGACATTGTCATGTGATTGTAAGAAAAATTGTTACAGTAACGTCAATTAGTTAATTATCCACTTAAGGCTGCGGCTCCATTGAGGCGGAGACGAGCGGAGCTGAGAGGAGCAGAGCTGTGAAAAGAGGTATGTGATTCCACTGAGGCGGAGACGAGCGGAGCTGAGATGTGGATTTCACGTAATATATGATTGGTCGATCCCCACACGTCTCCTCTCAGCTCCGCTCGTCTCCGCTTGACTGTTTCCATTGAAGCGGAACGGAGACGAGTTGTGGATTTAATACGATTGGTCGATCCCCACACGTCTCCTCTCAGCTCCGCTCGTCTCCGCTTGACTGTTTCCATTGAAGCGGAGCGGAGACGAGATGTGGATTTCATGTAATACGATTGGTCGATCCCCACACGTCTCCTCTCAGCTCCGCTCGTCTCCGCCTCAATGGAGCCGCAGCCTAATGAACGTCTCCATTACGGCAGCTAGCCTTTGTAAAGAGACATTTACTATTGCAAAATATCAAAGCTCAGATCATATTTTTAAAATGCTCTTCGGTTTTAATATTACATATCGTACTGCCCTACTAACACAATTTGAAATAACAATGAATGTAAACAACGCGTCCCACGCCACTTTAAAACAAATATGATTGAACACACGTGTGCATGAAAATCATGAAATATTGATCCTCTTTACATCGTTAATACAAACCGTGAATATTGAACCAGCTTAGAACCATGGCATATTAAACTTTTGTATTACACAGTAACATGTCAATGAGAGGTTTGATCACTACATAGTATAAAACAAAGTCGCGTCTGTTTGTCTGTTTGTCTGTATGCTGAAATCTTTAAAATTACGCAACGGATTTTGATGCGGTTTTTTTGTAATAGGTAGAGTGATTCAAGAGGAAGGTTTTTATCTAAAAAAAATCCCGAAATTCCCACGGGAACGGGCACAACGCGGGTAAAACCGCGGGACGCTGCTAGTATTTTATAATGTGACAAGGTACAAAATTATCAACTTTTTTGTGGGACTTACTTTTATTTATGACCCAGTTTCATTACGCTAAATAATTTGATGTGTATTTGGAGAGTGAATTATTTTGTCTTTAGCGTTCGTGAGAGTATTTTACTATTAATTGAAACGTACGTAAATGTTATGATTATTTGTTCAAATGGGAACTTACGTACGACGGAGGTTACTGTCGTAAGTTCCCGTCTGAACAAATAATAATGACATTAACGTACAAATAATAAGTTCGTGAGAGATTTAATAAGTTGCGTGTCACATATCAAATAACTCGCTCTTTCACTTCTCTCACCGACTGACAGCTTGAAAACTAGCTGAACCCAAACGGTGACTCCTTAAGTCCAAATTCACCAACATTTGAACTAGGTTTCCGTGAACCAGTTTTCAAATATTGATTTCAATTTAGCTCGTGGAATTTCAATAGGTAGATTATAGGCTATTTTTCATTCCGAAATTCCTACAGGAGCGGGCACAATGCAGGTAAATTCGCGGGGTGCTGCTAGTATTCGTATATGTAATAGTATTAGATAGTTAAATTTTTTAAAACAAGCTTAGAACTTAGTCTGAATCTAATAACTATGTGTACTAACCGTGTGTGAATTTGTCTTGTCAATATTTATAAATCATTTCATCACGTGACTAAAATGAGGCATCATTACCATTATTATAGACATAATATATACTCGTATACGTTTATTCGTGTAATATTCTGCCAATATGATAACTGATTAAAATCCAAGCTCGGAACAACCGAAAAGTGTGCACGATCCGTGAATTGTTATCAACACAAACGGTGTTAGATTGAATTTCATCGACGGTACATTGACTCAGTGACGGATTTATAGGATCCGATCGAAACATATGGAAGTAATTAATTGATTGGTTTCACATTATCCGATGTGTTGTGTGGACATTAGATGAGTGGTATTTATATTCGTAAAAAGTGTTTGTGTATGTAGTAGGATCTACATATACTAATACTAGCAGCGCCCCGCGGTATTACCCGCGTTGTTCCCGTTCCCGTGGGAATTTCGGAATGAAAAGTAGCCTATAACCTTCCCGTTGAATATGGCTATCCATTACAAAAAGAATTTTTCAAATCGGTTCAGTAGTTTCTGAGATTAGCGCGTTTAAACAAACAAACAAACAAACAAACAAACAAACAAAACAAACTCTTCAGCTTTATAATATTAGTATAGATTATAAAGTTGCAGAGTTTGTTTATTTGAACGCTAATCTCAGGAACTACAGGTCCGATTTGAAAGATTATTTGTGTAATGGATAGCCACATTCAACGGGAAGGTTATAAGCTACTTTTCATACTGAAATTCTTACGGGAACGGGTACAACGCGGGTAAAGCCGCGGGGGGCCGCTAGTCTACCTATATAACACTTTGGAAGGCACGATAAGCGGTCGGTCAGTTGTTTCAATCGTTAGACCATGTCGGAGGCCTTTTGGCTGTCCGACAGTCCGAAAGTCCGAAAGTCCGAAAGTCCGACACAAGAGTTGGCCTCTAACTTACTCGAACTTATACTTACTTACATGTAACATATCAAAATCACTCAATAAATATCTACTAAGGAAGCTTTTGACGTCTCTGAGTACAGGCGTAGGTAGATAGATAAGTTAAGCCTGCAATGTCCCACAGCTGGGCAAAGGCCTCTCATCTCACTGAAGATATCAGTGCAGGGAGGAGGATAAAGCATAATCACTACGCTTGCCAAATGCGGATTGGTGATAAGGGCGTAAATCGTAAAAACAAAATCTTAAACTATCTTATTGGGCTGAAACCTTTCTTAGAAAACACATGGATTTTCTAGACGTATTGGCAAAGATCTTGAAAGTTCTATTGTAGTTACATCTGTAGATAGTATCTATGAAAAGGTTGGTCGAACCAAATAAGGCTGGGGAGAAACTGGAAACGGGTTATCGTACGAATAGAAGTCGTATTTAAAAAATAGAATCGCATGTAAGAACTAAATTATGTGGTCGCGAGCGGACACTAATATAATTGTTTCAAGTAAAGGTTACCTACATAATTGAATACGTCTTACTAACAATACCGTACCATACGGAAATGAATTCCAAGTCCGACTGGATACAATAAAGGCCTAAAGTATCATATATACATAATGAGGTTGATTGGGTCAGGCCGAACCTGTACAGTTTTGCTTGATCGGATTCAACCTTATCTTACCTCATTGCGCGTGAGACTTCAAGAGCTAAACTCAAGAAAATTATGAATCTGCAACCGTTTAGGTAGAACTGAGAGTGAAATTGTCTTCACATTACGTACTTACACGCGATGGGGATTTGTTCAGGTATAGTTGTAGGCAAAACTGTCCTTAAGAGCGCATAATGATACAAATTTGTCAGGTACGAGTAGAACTAACGGTAACACTGTTTTCAGATTACGACTGTACACAATATGAATTTATCAATTAAAACTAAGGGCAACATTAATTAAGAATAAGAACAAAATAAATGTATTGCCAAAAATATAAATTATATAGGTATAAAGGAAAAAAAGGCACTCTTGGCAATCTTGCATTTTTGTTGCAACTCATTTATTCAGGTAGAACTGAAAGCCACATTTCTTCAGGTAGAACTGAAGGCAAAACTGGCCGTTTATTGTACCCTTTAATCTCAGTTTTTGTGTCCAGGTCAAAGGCCTGGGAGGACATTGTCAGCAATACGTGACATAGGAACGGAACGTGACGTAACTCGAACTAAAGTCACAATCGACTGGACTCTTACTTTGATACCTAATTACAGAGATTTTTTCAAAAGCCTTTGTGAACAGCTTGTTCTGTAGAAGCTTTAATTGGCTGCAAAAAATGAGGGGTTGAGTTTTTAATTGGTTTTAAAATAAATGATTTATGTTTTTGAAGACACAGGGATTTGTAGAAAATTGTGGAAAATGTATTTTTGAAGATCTTTTAAAGATTTTGATCATTTGTATGTTAAAATGAGCTTCGATTTTGATAAAACTTCTCTCTAAATGGACGAATAGAATCTTATCAAAATTTTCTTAATCTTCGAGAAATTAACCTTGACCTCAAGCCTAAAGAAATAACCATAGTTACAACATGTACACTTGCCAACAACAATCCAATTATTTCCCTCAAGCAGCTTAGACATGCCATCGGTGTAAAAATAACCAATCAATTTTTCATGTTGTACGTAAAATAGAACCGAACTGGAAATTGACAATTGGTTCGAAAAAATACATTGGAAACGAAAAATCATAACACGGATCCGTCCGATTCTCACGTAGTAAAAATAAAACTGAAATTTCAATTAAAATCAAACAATCAATCTAAAAGTTTCACGGTACAGTGTACAGGTTGATACATTTTATTTTATACGCGACTGTACAAGTGCTACATAGGAGCATTTTTTGATGCCGTAGCTTGTATTACAACCACAGGTAAATTGTTAGTTGCTACGGCGTAGCACGGCTACGAAATTGCTACGAATGTAAAATATTTTAACTTGTTGGCTACCGAAACTTGTTTCATGGTTTTTATTAATGCTAAGTTCGGATTAAACTTGTTAATTATTTATGAATTTTAGTGTGAAACTACGAAAGGAACAAAAAATGAATAGCAGTTACGAATATATTCGAAAAGTTCACGTTCTTACACTCACACTAATGCATTAACTTTTGCCTCTCATTTGAACTTATTTGCATAGTTCAACTGCAAACTATCCAAAATTATACACGTCAGCGCTTATACCAAATGAAATAGTTTTGGTTCAAGAAGCCACTCTTAAATTACTTCGGGAGAACTTGGCACATACAATTTAAACCTGCTTCAAAAATGGGAGGAGGAGGTTATTAATCTAATCCGTTAAGTCGGTCCCGGTTACTTTCTACGGATAGTAGTTGTTACATTAGCCATGTCAGAGGCCTTTGGCGGCTCAATAACTCTGACACCAGGATTGGTCAGGTCGACAATCCACTCGATGAAGAAGAAGAAGAAGAAGATCAATCTAATAGTACATAATATACAAAATAGTAAAGAACGATATAAAAAATGTATTTCCATGCATCTGTCACTTATAATGTTACGGTTAAACCATCAACCATCGAACCAGCTTATTAATACCTCTAAAATAATATTTTAAATATTTAAAACCATTCAGTGTTAAAACAACCTTAAACAAGGAGTCTATTCAGTGTAAGTTTCTAACAGGGTTTGGTACTAAGTTATTTATACAACAATTTTACACAGTTATACCATAGTTACACGTAGCAAAAAGACGCAAAGTTTCACCAACAAAGTTGGAGATCACCGATAGATAGTTTGATAGTTGTTGTTGCAATATTTGTTGGTTGAGCACTTTTCTATAAAGAGGGCGATGCCTTATCGTGTATTTATCAAACTTTATGGCCCCCAATAGAGTACGTACGTCTTTTGCGGTTGCCGATCTTGTTTCAATCTACTTTAGTCGCCAACATCATATTTGTGTCACCGTAAAATTGTGAACGCCCGTTGTTTTATAATCTAACTAGTAAGATTATAAAGTGTCGACAAGTTGTGAACTGTACGTATTATTTACAATTTAACGCATATATTTTGTAAGTTAAAAATCTGTTCATAGCATTATTATAATGGTGGAGTCTAAAATATTTTAAAAAACCTTGCCAGCCTGCTAAATTTATAAGTAGATGTAGTTTTTTACAGTTGACATCACGATGATACTGACTTATTTATAATTGAAATGAAACTCGTCGTTATAAATAGAATGCTTTGTTTAGTAATTGGATTTTGTGTACCTTCAACAGGTTCATCGTCATCTCTTGTTTATAGAGAATTGGCTGAAAATTTTACAGGGACATTAATTTAAAACCCCTTTTTCTGGTCAAAGCTTGTAAAATGTTTCTCAGGCCAATAGTTGCAAAGGTCAAAATGTTTCAAGAAAACAACTGTCGGTCACTTGGTGCAAATAGTTCATAGACAAAGCAATGCCTTGCAGCTTATAAACTCCCATAATAGCAACGATATATTTGTTCATTCCAACGATAATGCGTTGGGAGGATGGATGTATGGATATGTATGTTTGTTACTCTTTCACGAAAAAACTACTAGATGGATTTGGATAAAACTTTACAGTAACATAGGTGATACATCAGAATAAAACATGGGATACATTTTATCCCGAAATTCCCGCTGGAACGGGTACAACGCGGGAACGTCGCAGGGCGCGGCTAGTATATTACGAGTGTATTATTCATTCAAATTATCACTACTGTATGTAATGTATACTCAAAAATATAAAAATACCTGCTTTATCAGTTTGGTTCGAAAATCCCAGTGATTCAGAAACAAACTTAACATAATAATAAATCTTTGTGATGTAACCTTTATTTATTGCTTTTGAAACCGTTTACAATCGATGTAAATTAGGTCACTCACATTATTTCACGTATTTTAAAAAGCGTGTATTGTACTCCGTTTCGATTTACTCTAGTTTTTACGCGGTTGTGCCATCCGCAGCTTTATTTATAGTGTTGTATTTTATTTTAATACTAGCGCGTCCCGCGGTTTTACCCGCGTTGTGCCCGTTCCCGTGGGAATTTCGGGATTTTTTTTACATAAAAACCTTCCTCTTGAATCACTCTACCTATTACAAAAAACCGCATCAAAATCCGTTGCGTAATTTTAAAGATTTAAGCATACAGACAGACAAACAGACGCGACTTTGTTTTATACTATGTAATGACTAGCAGCGTCCCGCGGTTTTACCCGCGTTGTGCCTGTTTCCGTGGCAATTTCGGATTTTTTTATACACATAAGCTCCATTGGAATGTATCCTTATGAGTATTTAGATTTAGGCCGTAATTTAGACATAATATGCAAACCTTTGTTAAGACAGTCTCAGAATTGTCTTGTCTGATAGGTCTACCTATGTAGAGCTAATTTGAAAGTGCTATCCAACATACCTTGTCGTTGAGCGTGTAAAATAAACTTTCCTTCAGACTTATTGGTCTGTCAGAGGCTGAAACTGCGTTAAGCGTCCGTCGCGTGCGGTTTAATACAAAAGTGAACCGTCGCGTGTTTTAACCGGGGCGCACGCTTAATGCAGTTCGGCCCTAAATAATTATTACGTTTCATTCATACATTCATTCGAGTAGGTCAATGACAAACTTATTTTCTTTTATTGTTAAATTGAGGAGAAATACAGCTATAATCGCCATTTAATCCGCAATCGTCCTACAATGGCTTCGTACAAAAATTAATCGCTTTACTTAATGACAAGGGCTTCCATCATTTTCTTAATCTAATTTTTAACTGAAGTTTGGTTTATAAATAAAGTTTATATAATAAGACGATTAGATGTAAAAAAGTGGAGTGGAAACTTGGACATAAGATAGATGAGGATAGGACTTAAACACCACGCATGCCTAATGTGAGTTGGTGATCACAAACCCGAGTCATGTTTTGTGAAAAGTAGGGAACATGTTTTCGCTCGACCTGGGAATTGAACCCAGAACCTCAGTCTTGCTAAGCGAGTGCACATGCCACTAGAACATCGAGGCGTTATCGTACGATTATAAATGCGAAAGTTTGTGACGATGGATGTATGTTATTTTGTTACTCTTTCACGAAAAAACTACTGGACGGATTTAGATGACACTTTACAGTAATATAGGTTATACATGAAAATAGCACATGGGATACATTTTATCCCGAAATTCTCACGGGAACGGGTACATAGCGGGTAACACCGCGGGGCGCGGCTTGTCTACACAAAATGCTAACAACCAATGTGATAAATTGGACCGAACTCAACCAACCAACAAATTAATCTAAATTGTTTGTGTTAAGATATTATTCAATTTCAGCATACCGAACTAAACGTAATTTTATATTGGCGATCAAATAACGGTGCTCATTAGTAACTGTTAACGTTATTGGATATAACGTATAGTTAATAATGTCAATTATTCATGGATGACAAATAGTGGCATTAGTTTTATCATTTGATATCGTCAATGCAGTCCAACCGATTGCTTTTTGTACCCGTCGCAACAGGGGGCGTTAAACTCACGGAGAAGCGAAGTACTTACTGCTGTAGAAATAAATATATGCATAGTGTAGTATATGGACTAGTTAGTGGATGGATAGATGGAAAGATGTTTAACGAATATTAATCCAATCAGAATGAAAATTGGCCCGGATATACTTTAGAGTCTGAAAGTATAAATATGCTATTTTCTATACCAAAATTCCCACGGAACCGAGTATACAACGCTGAAATCCGTGTCTCGAAATCAAGTATATAACTTATCTCAAATCACGCACGAATGTCGTATGTATAAGCAAAACACGATCTTATAACCACCAAAACTGCAGATATTGCTCTTAACTTAAAATATAGCAAAATATATTCCGTAATAAATGCAACAGAATGCAACTCTCGCCAATACTTACAAATAATTGTCACGTTTGTGTGTACACAACACTATAACGTTACTGTAGTTGTGTTTGTCGTGCGTTTGTGTGTGTGTGTAACAGTTGCATTGCTTGGAAACTCTGCTCTTTCAAAATATGTAAGTTTGTATGCGATTTGCATTGTATGTTGAAAGTTCAACTTGAATAGGGTTTGAAGGCATTCGCTTATATGTGAGTACGAGCGGTAAAATAAACTCGGTTTGGTTCAAATAACATTCTATAGAAAGTTCTCGCTAAAAAGTACATTTACGAACCGAATATTCTCAAAATCAAAGTAGGTTCTTTAATTTCGGTGTTAGAATTCTTGCAACCTTGATCAATATGTTAATCTTATTAAAACTCATTTTGATACTCGTAGTATCAAAAGTAAAAAAAAATCTATTTTCGAATTTCGAAATATTTGTCATCAGACAAACTGTAATTACAGTACTAATAGTAATGTTCTAAAAGCTTTGAAAAACAAAAAGTATGACATCATTACATTTCTTATTTTTTCAAAGCTCCTGAAAGTAGGTTATGCCTTCTCCACACACAAAACAATCCAATTTTCAAAACGAACCACTCCTTATGCTTTACAAAATAAAATAGAAGCAAATGAATCGGCGTTCTATTCTCAATGAATGGGCTTGGTCACATGTGTCCACTCTGCATGTTTCAAACATTTACAATTTGCAGCTCAAATTACAACATTTTGCAGTGAAAGAACTTGTGTATTCATTGGTTTTGTTTACGCGTTCGTATGTTTTAATAAAGAGTGTTTTTACCGTTGTACTGTTATTAAGACCATGATGAAATATTACAGCGTCAGTTTTCATAACCAATCTACAAAAAGTATGTTACAATTATTTTTTATTTATTGAAACTATGATGCCATGGCGTGAGTTCAATTGAAAAGCCCTTTGGTACCTATAGTGGCATGAGAGAGCGCTTACTGTGTCAGGGGCTAGATTCCCGCCCGGAGTCAACGATATATGAAGACACAGTTGTTCGCGACGACGTCTTAGTGTCAAGTATGTATTAAGCAGTCGGTCTTGGTTGTTTCAATCATCATACTATATCGGAGGTCTTCACGCGGTCTACAAACTCCGACAGGGTTGACCACTAACCGACAAGAAATTAATGAATGACCAATTATAAGACTTGACCCTCAACGTATCTATACTAATATTATAAAGCTGAAGAGTTTGTTTTGTTTGTTTGTTTGTTTGTTTAAACGCGCTAATCTCAGAAACTACTGAACCGATTTGAATAATTCTTTCACTGTTAGATAGTCTATTTATCGAGAAAGGCTATAGGCTACATTTTATCCCGAAATTCCCACGGGAACGGGCACAACGCGGGTAAAACCGCGGGGCGCTGCTATATAAGATAACAAGTAAAACAAAAGTATATATTCTGCACCAGAAGATAAATAGTACAACGCAATAAACATTGTTAAACACAAATACGTAACAAGTATTATTTTCCTTGAGCAATAACAAAAAGAATAACCCAGTTTATTGCTCCGTAGGATTGCAATAAGCGAAACTGAGAATTAAAACATTCCAGTAAATATAAGGAGAATTTTTCAAAGGAAGGTTTTGTTTGTTTGTTTTTTGCTAGTATTATTAGAAAAGCTTGAGATATGTGAAATGCATAATAAAGCATTTTTCATCTCAAATTCATAGTGAGGGAGGCTAACGTGCTTTCATATAGTTACTCGAGTACGGCAGAATACGTTATGAGAGGTATTGGACTATATTAAATATCTCCATTAAAAATTAGCTTATATACGCGTGCTGTCAAAATATTTAAAAAAACCGGCCAAGTGCGAGTCTCGCAGAGGACTCGCAGATGAAGGGTTCCGTACCATTATCTATAAAAATGATTAGTATCGAACAAGAAACGGTAAAAAAATCACGTTTGTTGTATGGGAGCCCCCCTTGAATATTTGTATATATAGCGGCAATAGACATCGGTGACAGACGGACGAATGGTTAGCGAAGTCTCAGTAATAAGGTAATAATAATAACTAAAAAATAACTTTCTTCCATTTACTCAAAAATGTCAGACTAAGATGGGAGATAGCCTATGTGTTACTCAATGGCGTAGTATTAAAATCTAACCACTTGTGTATCAAGATGGGTGATTGATAGAGGCAATGCTAACATGCTTTGAAGTACTATCCAAGAACGTGTGCCACATGAGGTGACGATTTCAATTTTTTGGAAAAAAATAACTTGAAATTATAGTGCAAGAGCTGAATTCAAATTATCACTAGTCACTTGTGGCTGTATTAGTTTAAATAAAAATAGACTTTGTACAGCAAAATTAAGGTATAGGTATCTAAAAAGCGGTCCAGTCTCCAGACTTCTAACCTAACCTAATAAAATTTCGAAGCGAGGGTTTTTTTAATTTTCAAACACAATATGAATTACGAACTACAAAGCGCAATAGCTTTTAAAGCTATCCCACCACACAACTTTAATAAAGAAGCCTTTTAAATTTTTTATGATTTATTAACAAGATATTAAACCTTTTGTTTTCCTTTGTAAGTGCAATTTTCCATCTGGTAACTTTCGCCAGTTTATTTGAAGTATGAAACTAAGTCCACTCCAGTACTCGCCATTTGGACGCAATTGTTTTTGAAATATACTTTTGCGACGCAACAAAGTGGACTCTGGCTTATTTTCTGGAATAACATTCGTTACGAGAACTAAAAACGATGTCTGTGGTCTTGTTAAGATTATCTGCGTGGCTTTATTTATGTTGTTGGCGGTTTTTTATTTGTAACGTAACAAGATAACGTGTAGGGAACATTAATGAGACTTTACGAGCGCGGTGCAGTGACTTGCAATATTTTGAAAAGAGAACCCTGAACATTATAAACGCTTAAAAATAGCATTTTAGCTATCAAATGCTTTGTCCCTTTCCGACATACACTAATTTCCAAAGAGCAAAAGAGACAAAACAGTTTATAACAATGTTTTATTTAAAGAACGTTTATGAATAAGGCGGTAGTAGGATGCGTTTCATTCCGAGCTCAACTGACCAATCACAATGCATTACGAATAGATTTTGACAATGCGTTGTTTGACAATTTCAATGCTCTGTGATTGGTAAATCGGGTTCCACCTCGCTCCACTCTGCTTCAAGGAAAACGCACACGAAGGACTAACTAACCGACGTTACGACGTAATGTAACATATACAGCGAAAAACGCGCATTTTTTCACAGCAGAGACGTTCGTTGCTCGCTGCGAACATCACGTTTCCCGTACTGACTGTACGAACGCTCGATATGTGACACGTTAGGACTTTCGTCTTTTAACGTCAATATTGCTTTTACGCCAAAATAGTGTTTACTTTTTAAAAAATTGTTTTTTTTGGAAATCAACAAGCACCGCGATGTTGAATTATGTGCTTCTACTTTAACGTTCGACTAAAAACCGGACCCGACAACTTTGTACAGAGAAATAGCTGTTACTATTGTATGTTACTCAAGAGTACATGAATACAACCTCATTTACATACTACACGTAAATTATAATAATTATCTTTGACTTAGAACAAGAGCTTAGAGCTTTGTACCCATTTGCATGTACGTAATGCTATTTGTAACGTTTGCGTTAGCTAAAGGCCGTTTCAGACTAGCGTTTTATCCGCACGCATATTACTATACCTACTCGTATTTTGAAGTATATCTTTTCTGCATACAATTCGTACGTATCGTGCTATCAATATGATACATCTGAAGATTTTTTCTTGTTTGTTTGATTTATCTTATCTCTGAAACTACCAGTCAGATTAAAACAGTTCTTTGTTTCATTATAGCTACGGTAAATGTAAAGTTTCCTTTTTAAATTATTCAATAATATCCCACTCTTCTTCTGGTTCAAACGAAGCGAACTGTTCTGATTTTAAAACGCGTATCGTAGCATGCTATTGTTCAATTCTAGAATGTACACTACTCTGAAACCTCCCTAAATCTTAGTTCAATTTAAATAAAAACTTATTCTAAATGATTGCTGTAAACAGCTCTATTAAAAAAGAAAAATAGTGTAGATTTCACTGCACAATAAATCATATAATTTACTAAAGTTGACAGTAAAGTAATTGAAATCGAATGCCCATATCACTAGACCACCGAGGTATGTACAGTCCGAAACAAAATCTTCTGAAAAAAAATTATAGGAGTATAATGCCGAACGAATTCAATAATAACGAAAACACAATATAAAAATGCAACCTTGACATTCGATTTCATTTCATCCCTTTTCACTTTCACTCATTGAATCATTCGATCATAAAAATAAATCCAAGATTTTGTTTTATAACATTCGCCAAGAATTCGTCACTACACCTAAGCCTGATTCTGTTTACCCCTTTTAATTTTTGCTTTGCTATTCTCAACTTTGTTGTTTGTGAGGTAAAGTTGGTTTTGGGAGACGTGGGAGTTATTATTGAGGTGGAAAATAAACAATACTGTGTGTATGAAGATGTAGGTCATAGGACGTTACGTATAGACCGGGAAGCATTTTATGTAAAGGATTCTCACAGCTTTTGTTTAAATTTTTCTTTGTTACACGTGTTGATTTTAGGTAGAAATAGAAGTAAAATTAATTTTACAGTATGACACAGCTAACCGCTTGTTATATTTGTTTAGTTCATAAAGTATAGCTTGTAATATCCTGTCTAATTGCTGGGCAAAGGCCTCTCATCTCACGAAAAAGTGGATGCGTTATCGTCATGATTTTAAAAAAGGAACACTCATTTTTGGCATAAAAACAATGACTAACTTCTCATCTCCCTGAAAAGAGGACAAATAAGAGTTTATAGTCAAGCCTTTTGAATAAAGAACACTATTGTGGACTAGAAACAAATGGTCAATATTCTTATTTTTTAAAAATGCTACACTATAGCTAAATACCTCACGCTAAAATTTAAAAATAGAATGTTTTCTAATCCTCTTTAAACCTTTTTATATCAACAAGGATTTTATATTTAAACCTTATATCCTATCCTACCTTTAATAATATCCAAAATAACCTTAAAAACACCCAAGTTACCTCAAGAACAACATTATACTTCTACTCCCTAGGGCCGAATGAATTCCATACGCTCACAATAACAAAGTATTGTTTCCATCGTTGTGGCTTTTGGCGTTCAATCAATAGCACGTCAATCCTTACTGACCTTTATATTTCTGCGAACAAACAAAGAATATGACCGGTGACCGAGGGAGCGTTTGAACGGATAGTTTACGAAATCCTACCAATATTATAAATGCGAAAGTTTGTGAGGATGTATGTATGTTTGTTGCTCTTTCACGAAAAAAATACCGAACGGATTGGAATGAAACTTTACAGTAATATAGGTATACATCAGAATAGCACATGGTATACATTTTATCCCGAAATTCCCGCGGGAACGGGTACAACGCGAGTGAAATCGCAGAGCGCGACAAGTACTATATAAAGTAATTGTGGTATTTAGTATGAGTATTTGGTCTATACCAATATTATAAAGAGGTAAAAATTCTCACTTTGTTTGTAAGGGCTAATTCCAGAAACTACCAATCTGATATAACTAATTATTTTTGTAATGGATAGCCACATTTAACGGGAAGGTTATATAGGCAACCTACATTTCATCCCGAAAGTCCCACGGGAACGGGCAAAACTAGAACCACCATGCACCATTTGAGAACTCAAATAGGTGGAGGTTCTTAATTTGAATATGATTATTATATTTTAATATATTTTTTAATATGAACAGACACTGTTATTTGCGGTCGAATTTTGAAATTCTCTTTTATATTTTTCATTAACACATTTTTTTTGGAAAATAAAATACGTAAACAGACACATAATTAGAAGTGCAGAGTATTATTTTAGTTTAACTATATTTTATTACTTAAGTTATAACGTTAAAGTATTATAAAATTAATTTCTTAAATAAACACATTTCATAGTTGTAATGATAATATTACGAATATTAAACAAGGAATAATAATTAGTCTAGACAAAGTTATAAGTTCCATCTTTACACTAGACAGGCGGTAAATTGAAACTAGTGGCGTAATTTAAACAAATTAATAACTTTTAGTGATGTGCTTCATAACTATCGATAGATTTCAGGAATAAAGTATATATAAGGATAAACTAGGTGACGTGGCAAACTTTGTTTTGCCATTAAAAATTTAAGGGTTGCACAACCCTTATCACTTAAGGGTATGAAAAATAAATAGTAGCCGATTCTCAGATCTACTGTATATACATAAAAAATTTCATAAAACCGGCCAAGTGCGAGTCGAACTCGCAAACGGAGGGTTCCGTACTGTAAAAATCGGCAAATAATCACGTTTGTTGTATGGGGGAGCCCCCCTTGAATATTATTTAATTTTATTTTTAGTATTTTTTGTTATATCGGCAATAGAAAAAATACATCATCTGTGATAATTTCAACTGTGTAGCTATCACCGTTCTTGAGATATAGCCTGGTGACAGACGGACGGACGGACGGACAGCGAAGTCTCAGTAATAGGATCCCGTTTTTTTCCCAATGTAAAAAAGATACATTAAGCGACACATACACGTCAAACAAGAAACTCGATATCGATACATTTTATCGACCATATAAGTCCCATCACTATCTTCCTAGTCGGTGGTAAAGCATTTTACCGTTGGAGTCCTAACAACGCTCTCGGTCATTTGCTTACTCCAATGTTTATCCTACCTAGGTGATACTAGGACTACTTTGTATTACTTAACAAATAAAAGCTTTATATTTGACGGTACAACAGAACTATACTTTGAAGTAAGTTAGTTTTAGAAGGTTTAGATGTGATAAAGTAATAGATGAGAGAGACGATTTCAATAATATTATCCACTTATTTACACTACAGTTATTTAGGTATTCGTTTTTCCAAAGATTTTCACCAGTCACATTAGCTCATCTGCACTGTGGCACTCGATCCCTTTTTAAATTCAAAAGAACTCATGTCAATCTGTCTGTCCGTATGTCGATTACATTTTCATTTAAAGCACTGACAAAATATTGATACACATCGATCTTGGAAACAAATACGCAGCGGGTCAAATAAATAACAGTTTACTTAACTTATGAAAAGTGTGTAAAGTCACAAAAACTTACTAGTTGTATTCACCTGTGCAAGTAACTGACCCAAACTAAACGGACCAAAACAATTCTTTGCACAACGTAAAAAAAACGTATTGACTATATCAATAACAACAGCCCCTATTAATAGCAATATTAATTCTCTCCCACACTGCTTCACTCCATTTTTATTACAGACGACATTTTATTGAAAGTTTTCCTCATATTTTTCTCGTACAAGAGTTTGAATGTGTTATTCCCTTAGGGACAGTATTAAGGGCGTTTATAACGATTATCCGGGCGTTAGAAACGTTATGGATTGAAGGTTAACAATGGTAAATCGGATATTGAATTGAAATGACGTAGTAAGTTTTTTATTGGTGACGTAAAAGAGATTGGTAAGTTTCATAGTCAGTGTTTGCTTTTAAACCTTTTTTGATTAAGTTTGTAACCTCTATGGCTCTGACCCTAGGAAACAAGTAAACGAGGTGTTATAAGTTTGACGTCGATTTCTCTCTCTCTCTCTCTCTCTTTCTTTATGTGTGTGTGTGTCTGTAGCGTCGCAGCTCTCATATGAATGAACGAACGGAATCCATATGGAGTCGTTAAATAGATTTTATTGATTTCGGTTTTTTTAATTGAAAACATTTTTGCTACATTGAGAGAAATACTTTCAATATTAACACATTACAAATTATGTAATTACAGAGGATATCTTCCTTTTTAAAGTTGAAATCTTAAAGTGACATTCACTTGAACAAAAATATTAATCAAAAAACACCACATGCTTTAATTAAAAACAAACTACCTTTATTAAAACGAGACGAGAAAGCTTGCAATAATTAAAAGTAATTAATTCAAAACCAAACCGCAAACATTAATTTGCAATTCAAATTATCAAAAACATAAACAAACTCCATTCAAGCCTTAGTCATAAAATTAAAAGTCAATTTTAATAATCACTATATAACACAATTAATTCTAGTATCTCATAACGACCGAACTATGATAATAAAACTTTAGCCAATAAGGGCGGCCGTACAATTGCTATTTACAGCAGTCGTAACTGCTACAAACTGTGGTGTTATCTTAAAACGCTCGTGGCGTAATTTGATAAATCGATGTTACCTTCTAAGATGTTAGTTAAAAGTAAAACAATTCCGTGCTTCGGAGAGCACGTTAAGCCGTCGGTGCCGGTTACTTTCTACGGATAGTAGTCGTTACATGAGCCATGTCAGAGGCCTTTGGCGGGACAATAACTCTGACACCAGGATTGGTCAGGTTGACTCGATGAAGAAGAAGATTGTTAAGTAATGTGCAGTTTGACTTCTACTTGGATGGGTAGCCGATAGTGAGACAGCCGACACGCAAAATTAAAGAACCTACAAGAAAAAGCTCAAGTAATTATGACTGTGTTGTAATATCAATGTATGTCAAAAATAGGTTTCAGCTTCTATAAATAACTCTCTTGAGATATCTGTTATCAAAATATAGGGAAAAATCTTGAGATGTCTATTGTCACACGACTATTAAAATGTCACATTCACACATACGTTTTGATAGTAAACAACCAAATAGAACGCGACAAATCGTCTTCCCAAGGTATTGTTTCAATTCAATCGTCGACTATGACTGTTCCGTTTAACTATTTCAGTGCCGTGTATGGTCGGCCTAAAACAAACAAAAGTATAAAATACGAGCTCATATAATCTGAAAATGTGAACAAAAACTAATTGTTAATGAGGGCATCGTATTACACCGTACCGTAATTAATATATGGGAGGACGTTAAAATAAATTGGCGTCGCAAATCACTGGGAATGCTAATATTTCGGAGCGAAGTGCAGATAAGTTACGTACAGGTACGCTGTGTGTCGCGATTTACAGTTTGTAACGGTGTAAATGGATGACTGTTACACAGTGGTGTGTTTGAGGAAAAAGTGTTTTGTGTGATGTAAGAACTATTTGGGTAAATTTGCATTAAAATATAGGTTTAGCTACTGTAGGAATACATTTCTTTCAGCCTGGAATTTGAACCCGTGTCCTCGAGATTTTAAAAGTACACGCCACTACATTTAGACCAATTATGAAAATCTACTGTACAATTGACAGTGTAGTAATACTCGTATTAAAAAATGTCATACATAATGTTTAATTTAAGTTAATTTCATTAGATCGAGTTTTATTGAACTTCAAAATTACTTTTTGGTAAATTTTCTTTTTCTTTAACTTCCGTCAAATAAGAAATTTGACGTCGATGACTGTGTGTGTATCTGTCTGCTCTTAAACGGCTGAACCGATTTCAGTGCAGTCTTCTTCATATGAAACCAGCTTGCGCTAGTTCTTAGCTATGTTTAGTAAAAATCGGTACAGCCGTTTCTGAGTACAAGGTTTTTTTTTAATTATAAATTTAACTTGTAACCATCTTAAATTTAACTTGTAACCGTTCTATTCAAATTATATGAACAAGTATTGAAGCTAATGTACAAGACAAGTAAGATAATAACATTTTCTGCTCCACTGTGCATATGAGGCAAGTTAGAGATCTTTAGTCGGCTTACAAACTTCAGCGGTAGTTGGTTCACTGACAACCATTTGAAGGTTTCCACAGAGGAGCTAGCTAAAGACTGTTATACACTACTGTTAAGACTGACTAGTACGTCGCAGTCAAGTCTGTTTGGTTTGTTTATAAACTAATTTCAATTATATATTTATACACAGGGTGGCTTTTATAAATCGATCAGTACAGGTAAGCTTAAAATTGCAAAAGATTTTTTTTCCTTAGAAGCCATGCAGGAAGAACAGCACCAATTTTTTCTCAAAAAAAAAAAATCTTTGGACTTTGATTTAATCAGCCATTTCTTAACCAAACAATATCCTTATAATTAACCCTTTCTATTGGCAAAATAGTAATACAGATTTCAATTGCTTTCAATTCAAGAATCATGTTTCTTAAGAAATGATTTGCATAGATGGACAGTTTCCGATGACGTACGAAAACCAATTACCTCTTGTGCAGACCGGAGGTTCCGGGTTCAGAGGCCGGGGTCAGAGGCCTTTGGTGGCTCAATAACTCTGACACCAGGATTGGTCAGGTTGACTGTCCACTCGATGAAGAAGAAGAAGAAGACCTCTTGTGAAGAAGAAGAAGACCTCTTGTGCGGTCTTTCATAAGTTTTCATAGACTAGATAATAGTCTTAAAACGTTCTAGACTAAGGTCTGTAAAGACTCTAATTTGGTAATAAAAGAGTCTTTGCACAACTAACCCTGTTACCTGTACAATTATTCAGGTCTTTGTTATATTTTAGTTCGTTGTTATTCTACATGAAGGTCTAATTTGTTACACGTGGCGGTTGTACTTAACTGATATAGGTCCTATGTAATATGTGGACTTTACTTGTATGTAATCGCTGTCTAACTTGAAAGAAAGAGTAAGTCAGTTACCATTTTTGATGGAGAAGCAAGGGTTTTTGGGTATTAAGGAGTAATGCCTTTTATCAAGACACGCTCTTTGGCACCGTGGCGTATGAGAGTGAATGGCAAATACTTTTCCCTTAAGAATTATATTATTAAAGCCCGTACTAAAAGAGATTTAATGTTGATATCCTGCTTATATTATAAATGCGAAAGTTTGTGAGCATGGATGTATGTATGTATGTATGTATGTATGTATGTATGTGTGTTTATTACTCTTTCACGAAAAAACTACAGGACGGATTTGGATGAAACTTTACAGTAATATAGGTAATACATCAGAATAACACACATGGGATACATTTTATACCTAATTGCCTGCGGGAACGGGTGGAACGCTGATAACACGGCGAAGCGTTGCTAGTAATAATGATATGTGGAAAAATACATCAATTAGTTTAGAGTCGAATTAATGAACTTTTCTGCAGTTAGAGTCCTAACTCAATATTATAAAGGGCTGAAATCAGTTTCATGTTGATAAAATAATTAAATCCTAATTACATATCGGTGTAACAGTTGGTCGTCGCCTCGCGGTGGATACCGAAAGGACCCCGATTACCCACCCTAGATGACATCATTATCCGACATCAAAACACGGACCAAACATTAAACGCCCAATAACTCCGCACACCCAAGGGCGCCGCAACAAAAAGTCACAGAAAAACCAACATTTCTCCACACTCCATTAGTTCCTACTTTGACCGCAAACACAGTTACCTATTACATACATTTTCTTAAAACAAAAATGTTACAAATTCCTTTGAACCACAATCGTTTCGAGTATCAGATTTACAATACGAAGATAAAGTTAATTCTATTTGCTTTACACCAATTAGGCTTGGGTTTTTATATAAACAGTTAATTTCACTTGAAGGGTATCTTTTTCAATAAACTTTTTTGATTTAAATACTGTCGCCCTAAGCGGGTTCATTGTCCTTTAAGGGATGTTTAAGGGTGTTTGTATTCCTGTTTTTCCTTGCTAAATTTACTGAGACTCATCAGGGAAAAAGATTGTTTTTGTCCTCTATGGGGGCGACACGGTAAGCGCCATGATGATTTTTGCATGTTTTAACTTAAAGCATTATGGTTTGCAAATTGTTTTGGCACTTTTGAAATTCGTTGATAGGACAAGAGTCGTGAATGTTATTATCAATATGGGTCCAATAGTCAGTCTCTATTGTACTCGGACTCCATGATCACTACATAGTATAAAACAAAGTCACTTTCCGCTGTCTGTCTGTCCATATGTATGCTTAGATCTTTAAAACTACGCAACGGATTTTGACGCGGTTTTTTTAAAAAATAGATAGAGTGATTCAAGAGGAAGGTTTATATGTATAAAAATTCTCGAAATTCCCACGGGAACGGTCACAAAGCGGGAAAAACCGCGGGGCTGCTAGTACCAAATAACGCTTTGAAATTGCTTCTATCTACAAACCATTTACACTCTATTTTTTTCTTAGGAGAGTTAAAATGTGGACTAATGTGATCGATTTTCCTGCCTAAGACAATTCCTTATGAAGAAGAAAAAGGTTTAGTCGCTGTATTCCATTCTTATTCCCATCACTGAAACCATTCTTCGGTTGTAAAATTAGTCATGATAGTTGATGTCAAATAGGTAATCTGATTTCGCGCCACCAAAAAAGACGTCAAATGCTTCTTTAGTAAGATATTCAATGAGTGATTTTGACATGTAATGTATGAAAAATTATGTCATTTAGTTAAGTGTCCATTTAACGGCTCTGAGTGTGGTAGTTACATAGAGATAATTTTATTCTGCAATGAGACCTTTGAAAATAAAGAAATTAATTCAGAAAAAGCGTTTCATTTGACTTGAAAACCAGACCTAGTCTCCACAACCCTTACAGCCTCCAGGAGACAGCCCGCGCCCATATGCTACATTTAATTTAGTACAAAAACAATGATCGAACTATAAGACAGCGCCCGGTAAACACATTTCCTTACTGTAGATCTGGCTTCTTGCCAAAGTATATTGATTTTCCTAAGACTGAGACCTCTGTTCATGTAAATGGGGGGATGGCACTCTTCAATATTAGCTATATAAATATTTGTTGAGCGATCCTGAAATGGTTTTGAGGTGTGCGTGAAAAAGGACCCGATGTTTGCACTTTGAATACCGAGATCAGTTTTGTTTGGATGGGTTTATTTGTATTGGAATTTGTTGGAGAATTAATTATGGTAATCGTATTGAAGATTTGGGCGCTACGGTGCATGAGGAATTTTAGCTGACGGGGGACTATTTTGGAAATAAGTCTATTGAACTTTGTCTCTTCTCTGAGGCTGGATTGCGCAAGCATTCCTAATTGTATTTAGCACCTAAATCTATACTAATTTAATAAAGCTAAATATTTTTTTGTTTGAACACGCTAATCTCAGAAACAACCAATCCGATTGAAATAACTATTTTTGTGTTGAATAGCCACATTCAAAGGGCAGGTTATAAGCTATTTTTCATCCAAAAATTCCCACAGGAACGGAGACAACGCGGGCTTAACCGCGGGACGCTGCTAGTATGTTTAATTAAAAAATGACATTCGTTTTAAATAGACTATGTCTTTGTGTTCTTTTTTCAAAAACATCGCTAATGGACCTGTCACTATGGAAAAAGCATCTTAGATATTAAAATATGCTATCCCTCAAAAATCTCAGTAAATAATCGAATAACTTTTGTTCAAGCTCGATAAGAGACAAAAACAAACAAAATAAAGCTTGCCTCTCATTTCAACAGTAACCTCATCAGTTAATTCAAATTAACCAGCGTTTGGGAAGAACCTCAATTTTCCTTCTTGCATAATTAATCACTCGACTTTATGCCCGCGCTATGTTTCGGTTTGTATATTATTATTTGTGCTCATAAAAAACATCTTTAGTGTCACGGGTACAGGTTGTTTAAAATTATAGACGGAGCGCAACAAATCGGCAATTTTCCAGCTTATATTCATGTAGATTAGCTAATATTCGTCTGCCAGTTTATGCAGACTAGAAAATTATAACCCCGGATGTACTTGCGCGGTATTTGTTTAATACATTATTCATAGTATATAACGTAGTTTAAGTGATATTATATTTACTTGTAGCTGTATAAACTGACAATCAACCCTACAAGAAATCACTCCATATTAACAAAGTCTCCGGCCGCGTCTGTCTGTCTGTCGGACTGTTCGCGATAAACTGAAATACTACTGCACGGATTTTGACGCGGTTTTTTTAAATAGATAGAGTGGTTCAAGAGGAAGGTTTATAATGTTTAAAAATTCCTGAAATTCTCACTGGAACGGGAACAACGCGGGTAGAACCAGGGGCACTGCTAGTTAATTATTAAAATAAACAATCGAATACGATATTCAGATATCAATTTAGGTACATTGTTCGTTCGTACTATTTCGCTTATTCTAAGCTATTTCGCCCAAATTTTATTTATCATTAAGGTTTTGAAATGTCGGTACATTTTTACGTCATTGTGACCGTTAAAAAGAATTCTGTTATAGATGTTGTGTGACCCAAAATTATGTATGAACGGTCTTTGAATATCAAAAGAGTTTTTTAACATAAAGCGGTTGTTAATGTGAAGTCAAGTTTTTACGGTTAACGAATAATTTTGAGGAAATGTAAAATGTTTTTTGAACATACAAGTGGCGCGTTACGAGGACTTTCTTTGACGAAATTAGGGAGAGTTTTGGCAAGACTAGGTTAATGTAAGACGGAGAAAGATGCATTTGCCTTTCTCTTATACACACGAGTAAAGCTTTACAGCATACATGAATTATATTTTCAAACATGTTGAACATTTTGGTGACGAGACGCCTTAGGTCTTAGACAACACCAATTCTTTGTGCCTCTATAAACAATTAACAATCGTTTCGTATTCTATTTGGTATTATGTATAGGAATGTCTCTTGATAGTCACATGGTTAAGTCATTCCCATACAACTTGAGAGAAGACAAGCAAATAGAATAAGAAGCGATTGGCATTTGATTATTGGGATTGTACGGCTGTACGAACAGCTATATCTATACAAAACTTACTCGTAGTTATATGCATACTAGCAGCGCCCCGCGGTTTTACCCGCGTTGTACCCGTTCCCGTAGGAATTTCGGGATGAAAAATAGCCTATAACCTTCCCGTTGAATGTGGCTATCTATTACAAAAAGAATTATTCAAATCGGTTCAGTAGTTTCTGAGATTAGCGCGTTTAAACAAACAAACAAACAAACAAAACAAACTCTTCAGCTTTATAATATTAGTATAGATTACTAGCTGTTCCGCGCGGTGGTTCGACCCGCAACTCAATATACGGCGCCAGTGAAAATTTTGTAGATCTCCCTTAAGTTATTTTCTCATATTAAGTGGGGTCGCGCCCATACATTTTATTCGCTACATAGTATAAAACAAAATCACTTTCCGCTGTCCCTATAAATACTTAGATCTTTAAAACTAACCAACGGATTTTGATGCGGTTTTTTAAAATAGATAGAGTGATTAAAGAGGAAGGTTTTTATGTATAACAATCTCGAAATTCCCACGTCAACAGACACAATGCGAGTAAAACCGCAGGGCGCTGCTAGTTAAACCATAAAGTGTAATCAAACAGTCGACTCTTAGCTAATAACAATCCATTAGTATCGGCAGATGTCGTCGACAATGCATCGATAGAGACGTTTCATAACAATAATCACTCCTCCTGAAATTCACATAGGAAATTACAACTCATAACTAAATACTGTACTGTAGTTTTGATGTATTTGTTGACGAGTCTGTGTATTTTTTAAACTTACACGATTTGAACACATAATTTAAACATACTCACACGGGTTTTTTTCGCGTTGGAAAGTTAATAAAGCAAGTAATAACGAAAAAACCCGTGTGAGTACGTTTAAATTATGAGTCTGTGTATAATTTTGGTGTGTTTAATGTTTTTTTTTGGTTAGTGTTAGACAAGGCATTATGCAAGCAATAAATGAGAGGCTCAGCAGTGAGACATTACAGGTTAATAGTTTTACTTCATTAATGGAAATAAGGTGAAAATAATAAATTATTGAATGGTCTACGAGCTCCAATACAAAATAGTTCGTCTACTATGGAAAGAACTGACAAAAAAAAGACAAAAATAGTTTAAAAAAATCCTTGTTTTTTCAGACGAACTTTTTGCATTGGAGCTTTTAATAGTTATAATTCTTTTGTTTTAATCGAAGAACTAATTATAGACCTTGTTCATATGCCAACGCTTTTTTTCAACATTGACGTGTGAGATGGAATTTTAAACTTCTCTATGACCGTAAGATTATAAGTACCCTTTACGTGTTTATAAGCCAACTGTACCATACTCAATATTTCAATAGCAGCTAATTCATAAAACGCACCGCGTTAATTCTCAAACGAGGCCATTGTAAGAAGTCGGTAATTAATTTCGGTGTAAGACCTTTTTCGCAATTACCTGCTTAGTGTATCCTTTTAGGGTCCCGTGGGAGAAATAAACGTTAGAATAATTCTTTAAGGAATTTTTGTTGGTCCCTCGTGGGCCGAGTTACACCATAAACATTTATTAATGTTTTAAGAGTTGCCTTTGAGGGAGTCGGTAAATAAGATACGTGTGAAGGAGGCCTTTCTGTACATTGGTGTTTGGGTTTTAGGTAAACACATGCTTGGTCTTTTTACCTATACTGAATTATTACTGCCTTATTCATAAAAGCTCTCTAACTAAAACACTGTTAGTGAGTGTTTTGTCTCTTTTGCTCTTTGGAAAATAGCGTATGTCAGAAAGGGACAAACCATTTGATAGCTAAAATGCGGCTGGTAAGCATTTATGTATAAGGCCTTTAGTGTCTATATTAGTGGCAATTATATGTAGTAGTATCAGTTATCAGTTGTCGGTCCCGGTTACTTTCTACGGATAGTAGTCGTTACATGAGCCATGTCAGAGGCCTTTGGCGGCTCTATAACTCTGACACCAGGATTGGTCAAGTTGACCATCCACTCGATAAGAAGAAGAAGTATCAGTGAGTTAGATTGCATAATACAAGTTTAGAGCTTACCTTGGGTCTTATAAACGGTGTGTGAATATGTCTGGGTATATTATATTAAATAGCAGCTCGCGGTTTTACCCGCGTTGTGTCTTTTTCTGTAGGAATTTCAGGATAAAATAGAGCCTATAATTCATTCAAAGATAAGGTAATTCTGTATTCGTTCCCTATGTACTCCTCTTAAAGGCCAAAAAGGTGATTCATTTTTATAAATATTTTATTTGTAGCCCATTCAAATTATTGATTAATATAATTTCCCCTAACGCACTTAAACCATAGATACTTTACTTTCCACGCTTCATAAACCACAAAGATCACAAAAACAGTTCCATCAATCAAAATAGGCGATCTGACGAATTTGTGGCCTGATCTGCCCAAGTACAGTTCCGTTAGAGGAAGTGATAAATTCACGGTGAACCGAATCTATTGATATACTCCAAATCCGTTGAATTACATACGTGCAGATATTATGTGATGTTTCTTTAGAAAATTTGCTGAAATGTGTGTTTGCGTCCCTTGTTTATTTAGGACAGTGTTACAGTCGCATTAAGAGATCAGTCTGATTATTTTGTGGGTTATTTTTGATTTAGAAGAGTTTCCATTTTTTTGTTGAGTGAGTGAGTTCGAGTACGTCAGTTGCCAACCCTGGTATCGGAGTTTTTAGACCGTTTAAAGGCCTCTGACTTGGTCTGACGATTAAAACATCCGGGACCGATATTTTTTTAGATAAAAAATCGAATAATGTAGTGGTAATAATAATTTATACCCGGACAAATTCAGGTTCAATACAGTTTGCACTGAACAGGAATAGATGGAGAAGTCTGCATCGGACTCACTGACAAGAGTCTATCTCTTTAATTTGTGATGATGATGATGACATTCGTCTGGCCAAGTCTCCAATCTAAACAACACCTTCCACTGATTACCATGAACTATGTAAATTGCGTACATTCGTGTAATTACACCAATGTAATATACAATTACATTCTCGTATCACAAATCACGAATACATCCAGAGTAGTTCCGTATGTCACACCGATATGTCACCAGCGACTGTTGTGATAATAAATTACACAATTAGTACCGGTCAAGTGGGAATGCTTTCGGTGTGAATGCAGATTTTGTGGTTAGTTATCTTGTTGGTTTTGTCGGTGAATCTATTAGTAATGAAGTTGAGTTGTGGCGTCTTCTGATTTACGGGAAGGAATTTAGTGGAATCACTTTATTATCCTGTTTTTGGGTTTTGGGGTTGGGTAAAAACTGAATAAATTGAAATATTAGGTCCATAAAATTTGTGAAATGAAAATATTAAAAAGATATATATATAACAGATATGTAATATTTTCAACTAGATTCTCAATATTTTCTCAACGTTCCAATATTTAATACCAACCAGTCGGTCAGTAAATTTTCAAAGCTGAAATAGATGTAAATAAAATGTAAAGTTGTAGTATAATTACCTAGAACGTTCCATAACTACACAATGGTCTAGCAAATGGTTTCATTTGGTATTCATTGTTTGAATAGTGCGGGGTGAATGACTTTTCATTGCAAATGTGAATATTATATTCGCTATTGTGTGAAAATTGTTGGAAAAGTTCTGTACTTTGGTTTGCTTTTGAATTTCTTTCGGGATGTAGTTTCTTTATCTAGTATATTTTCAAGGTAGTATGTACTTTTTAATTTTGATAATGCATTTGTTTGAGCACTTTTTAATCTATATCTATATTATTACTAGCTGCGCCCCGCGGTTTCACCCGCGTTGTACCCGTTCCCGCGGGAATTTCGGGATGAAAAATAGATGTTGGCCGATTCTCAGACCTACTCAATATGCTCACAAAATTTCATGAGAATCGGTCAAGCCCTCCGAAACGGCTTGACGCGAACGAACACTGTGACACGAGAATTTTATATATAAGATAAAGTAAGTAAAGTTTCTGACTCTGTTTGTGAGGGCTCATCTCAGAAACTTCCAACCCGATTTGAACAATTATTTTACTAATGAATGATCACATTCTATGCGTTGTGTTTGTGTACCAATTACATTCACATACTAATATATAAAGCTGAAGGGTTCGATTTTTTGTTTGAACGCACGCATCTCAGAAACTACCAATTTCAATAATTATTTTTGTAATAGATAGGCACGGCAACGGAAAGGCTATCCGGGCCACGGTTTTACCCGCGTTGTGCCCGTGCCCGTCGAAATATCGGGATGAAAAATAGACTTTGACTTTCCCGTTGAATGTAGCTATCTATCAAAAAAAGAATTATTTAAATCGGACTGGTAATTCCCAAGATTAGCTCGAACATACAAACAAACAAACTTACAAATGTTACCTCTATAAAGTATTAGTGTAGATTACATGGTGAAACACTAAGACACGTAAGACAACATTTGTCGTCTCTTAGTACGGTAAGTATGTCAAAGCACCATTCTTTTTCGAGTGCAGATTCGTGCCGTTGTGTTTTTGTGTCGAGATCACAATAGCAGTTGGCTCTTATAGTTGGGGGTGACTAGTTAGGGGATGTTTCTTTCTCAAAGGTGTGGGGATGGATTGTGGAGCAAATATCGTGGCGTGTTGTCGGTTGTGTTTTGTTTTAAGATGTAACTGGCTGTTTTAATGGTGACTTGGTAAAGTGGTGGTATAGGGAAAATGATATCGAACGTAGTATGTGTTTTTCCTTTGGTCACCACCAAATACAAGAAAAAACACATACTGCGACCATTATAATTTAAGTCACATTTAAAATCGAATTTTATACGTAGGAGAGAAAGAAAACTTTGGCATCCTTTATGAAAGTGCGGGTAAAACCGCGGGTCGTTGCAAGTTATATAATAAAATCTCTATTCAAATCTAAATTACTTTAACAGTTTGTCATGGTACCTAACATTTTACAAAGTAGTTAAATCTTCTAATATATAAAATTCTCGCGTCACAGGGTGCGTAATTGAACTCCTCTGAAACGGCTCGACCGATTCTCATGAAATTTTGTGTACATATCGGGTAGGCCTGAGAATCGGACAACATCTATTTTTCCGAAATCCGAAATTCCCGCGGGAACGGGTACAAAGCGGGTAAAACCGCGGGGCGCAGCTAGTTTTAATCTATAATCTTCGACAGGCAAAAGACTCTCCGTTCACAGAATGAAAACATCATAACTGATAGAGGAAAACGAAACGAAAACGTACAAAATACATCAACATAAAATACTATGTAAAAAGAGACCTTTACAATAAATATCGCTCCAATTTCCTATAGATATGAAACCCGATCCGCGGAAGCAGGTAAAGTTTGTAACCATCAAGTGTAGGATATTCCTTGAGTTATGACCACCATCGGGCCTCTTGGATAGATGCCATTTGAATTATGTGAACGAAAAGTTCGATAAAGATATTGCTGTTTTAAATTGACATCGTGATGTAAGTAAAGGTTTGTATGAAGATGTATAGGAGATATGTTTAAGGAAATGTATGAGTTGCCGGCCTGTCTCTCAGGAGATGTAATGTGATGTTTTTCGAAGTGTACTAGTCTTCTTCCTCATTGAGTGGATGGTCAACCTGGCCAAAGGCCTCTGGCTCTTGTAACGACTACTATCCGTAGAAAGTTACCGGGACCGACGGCTTAACGTGCCCTCCGAAGCACGGAATCATCTTACTTTTCGGGCAATCAGGTAATTCAGCCTGCAATGCCCTAACTAAACTGAGGGTAGTCTCACAAAGAGATTTTTGTGAGACATTGTCCCCACCGGGAATCGAACCCAGAACCTCCGGATCGTGAGCCGAGCGCTCAAACCACAAGACCACGGAGGCTGTTAAAAAGTGTACTAGTGAATAGTAGTAAAGTAAATATTAGCCTGTTATGTCCCACTGAGGGGCAGAGGCCTCACATCTAACTGAAGATATCAGTACAGTGAGGAGTATTAGGCGTAATCACCACGCTTGTCTAATGCGGGTTGGTGAACTCAAACCTGAGTTTCGGGATGAAAAATTGTCTATAGCCTTTCCGTTGCCGTGCCTATCCATTACAAAAATAATTATTGAAATTGGATTGGTAGTTTCTGAGATGAAAAAAATCTAACCCTTCAGCTTTATCACTACATAGTATAAAACAAAGACGCGTCTGTTTGTCTGTATGCTTAAATCTTTAAAATTACGCAACGGATTTTGATGCGGTTTTTTGTAATAGGTAGAGTAATTCAAGAGGAAGGTTTTTATGTAAAAAAATCCCGGAATTCCCACGGGAACGGGCACAACGCGGGTAAAACCGCGGGGCGCTGCTAGTAATAGTATATGCACGTAATTGGTACACAAACACAACCCAACTGAAATCTAAGCAACAACAAAAGTCATACTCACACTTTTTGCTTAACTACCGAAGTCTCGCACAAAAGCCGCATAGTATAAGGAAAATAACGTCCATGAAACGCTCATATAACCAATAATAGCGCCTAATTTCTTTGCCCAACTGTCACTTGTCATACGTTGTACACACAACAATGAAATGCTTTTTCGTTCGCCATTCTCTAACATCAATTACGTGATTTCAGTATAGTTTTCGTCGGTATTGTATGGCCGAGGTGTGGGTTTAGGCGAAATGTCTCGCTCGTGGCTGTGTTAATAGATGTACGATCCCAATATTTTTAAGTAACTTTGAATAGGTTAGTGGCCATCCTCTCTGCCATGGTATAATGATTAAAACAACCGATTTTAACGTGTATTTACGTGCCCTAAATAAGAAAACAAGTTTTGATATTGTCTATCTACACTAATATTATAAAGTGGAAAACTTTATTTGTTTGGTTGTAATGAAAAGGCTCAAAAACTACTGGACCGTTTTTAAAAATTCTTTCACCATTCGAAAGCTACATTATCCACAAGTAACATAGGCTATTTTTCATCCCGAAATACCCACAGGAATGGACACAACGCGGGTAAAACCACGGGGCGCTGCTAGTAAGAAATAAACTTCAAGACCGATTTTTGTTATGCGAAATGCAAAGCGATAAACCTTTTTAAAAGTTTGGGGTGACCTTTAGCATTGAAACGATACAGATTAAGGAACAAAAGTTTAAGTTTTTCGTTAGTTACTAAGTCAAAATTCACCTCAATATCGTGTGACAGAGATAACGCTCTACAAAACTGAAACAAGCCGACTCCCTATACATTCTGACGAGTAAGATATTACGCCTTGAGCTGTACAAACTTAGTTTTCGTATACATGTTTGATGCTTGAGTACAATCAATTAGCTTTTGGACAACAGATGTTTTGTGTTACTGGCATTATTTTGTGATAATCCTTAAGTAATTTTGTGAGGATATTGTAATCTATACTAATATTATAAAGAGGTAAAATTTGTAAGTTTTTAAAATTTGTTCGAGGTAATCTCAAGAATTATCAGTTCGATTTGAATAATTCTTTTTGTAATAGATAGCTACATTCAACGGGAAGGTTATAGGCTATTTTTCATCCCGAAATTCCCACGGAAACGGGTACAATGCGGGTAAAACCGCGGGGCGCTGCTAGTGTATGTATAAACTTCAAGCGTTACCTATGTAGCTATAAAAGTAAAACTTTATGCCCATACATATAATTACACCTTTGAGTTTTGACATAGAATCTATACTTTTGTAATAATTTTTAAAAGAAGACTTATTACTGCTTATCTAAATGTATGTGTAAATGTATACAACATCCATTTTCCAATTAAAGCCGATTACGATGAGGTAAGAATTGATTCATTCATTTCGAGGAGGTAAGTCAGTGTCCAACCCTGGTGTTGGAGTTTTTAGACCGCCTAAAGACCTCCGACACGGTCTAACGATAGAAACAACCGGGACCGACTGCTTAACGTGCCTTCCGAAGCTCGGTAGCGCTCAGATAGAAATGCCACTATCGGCCACCCATCCAGGTAGGGGCCGAGCTGAACGCATTGATCGCTTTGATAGATTCACTTCGGCTCTGCGCTAATATAAACTGTCTCAGCACTAAAGTGAGCACTAGAAAACAAAACTTGAAAAATGATCTAGTAAATCTCAAGCCTTTATTATACAAGATAGAATATAGCAATTTGTTTGTCTGACGGTGTCTTAAATCAATTTGTATCACCTGCTGGGTTCAGGTAACTTCAACGTCTACAGTCTACACTATTAGTTAGACATGGTCCTTAGATAATCTGGAATGTTTCGAGTAACAAGACTGTTTTAAACTTGAAGGATTATGTGCATAGTTACAAAGTGTTAGTGCAGTGTTTGTGAAACTCAAGTTGTAGTATGAAGAAAGTGAACTTGTCAATATCTTTTTCGAAAACGATAGTTAACTTCTACGACTAAAGTTATATGTTATTTTTTTATCTAGAAACTAGCTGCGCCCCGCGGTTTCGCCCGCGTTGTACCCGTTCCCGCGGGAATTTCGGGATGAAAAATAGATGTTGTCCGATTCTCAGACCTACACAAAAATTCATGAGAATCGGTCGAGCCGTTTCAGAGGAGTTCAACCACGCACCCCGTGACACGAGAATTTTATATATTAGATTTTTGAAAGCCTGTAACGCTAGTAAAACCGTTTCATTTGAAATTATTTTGTGATTTTTTATTTTTTGTTATTACTAAGTACTTATTATGTATCTTTGTGTGCATACAATATTTACCTACTTTTTATTAGGTAATATGTACTAATTGTATATCTTTGTAAAATGTGTGCTGTGCATGTTGTATGTGAATGCTGTGACATGCCTGTAGTGGCAAGCATATTTGAATAACCACTTTTAAAATACCTTTAATCTTCTTCTTCTTCATCGAGTGGATGGCCAACCTGACCAATCCTGGTGTCAGAAGGCCTCTGACATGGCTCAAGTAACGACTACTATCCGTAGAAAGTAACCGGGACCGACGGCTTAACGTGCCCTCCGAAGCACGGAATCATCTTACTTTTCGAGCAATCAGGTAATATCTTTAATTATATATTAATATGTTTTAACGGGGTGCAACCCTTAATAGATAAATAAATCTATACTAATATTATAAAGCTGAAGAGTTTGTTTTGTTTGTTTGTTTGTTTGTTTGTTTGTTTGTTTGTTTGTTTGTTTGTTTAAACGCGCTAATCTCAGAAACTACTGAACCGATTTGAATAATTCTTTCACTGTTAGATAGTCTATTTATCGAGGAAGGCTATAGGCTACATTTTATCCCGAAATTCCCACGGGAACGGCCACAACGCGGGTAAAACCGCGGGGCGCTGCTAGTAAATAATACCGAGGAGTAGCCAATTAAAATGTCATTGAAATACATGTTATAGGCCTTGAATGCACTGTAATTACTGTCATTATACTCAAAACAGATGGTTTTGATAAAATAACAGTTATCTAAGCTGATTACGTCCACATCCAAACCTAGTTCAAAGTTCAAATACGGCAATACTATGTAAAGATTACCATACGCCTTACAAAAAACGAAAAGCAATGACTGAGTTAACTCTATTGTTAACTCATTACATCATGAGTAAACATTATTTCTTACAAGACTTAAAATTCAAACCATCATGACTTTAAAATCAAAGATAACATTTCCTTTAAATAAAATGGTTTAGGCATAGAGTAAGTATGGAATGACATCTAAAAAAATCGAAATCTTTTCTTCTGCAGAAGGAATCGTCTTCAGCTGGACCACATCTTACCCTTGAAAGTAAAATTGAGTGCATATTATACATTCAAACTTCAATGACATTGATGAATGATACAGTGCCTCCTGAACAAGTGATAAAAGTAAATTTATAATCGGAATATAAAACTCTAGCAGCGCCCCGCGGTTTTACCCGCGTTGTACCCGTTCTCGTGGGAATTTCGGGATGAATAATAGCCTTTAACCTTCCCATTGAATGTGGCTATCTATTACTAAAAGAATTATTCAAATCGGACTGATAATTCCTGAGATTACCTCGAACATACAAACAAACAAACTTACAAATTTTACATCTTTATAATATTAGTATAGATAAACAATTGTGCAGTAAATAAAATTAAAGCAATTCCTGAAAAACCTGTAAGATTGAACTATAAACCGTTAACGGTCAAAACTTTTTTAAATTTCCGATGCATAATAAAATTCATGATAAATATACATACCTGCAGTTAAAATAAGGCCGCAGTTTTTGTTTCGTGATTTTATAATCGTGATTTTTTTGTTTCGTGATTAAATTTTTACATTGCGGTTTTCTGTTCCGCGATTTTGACATACATTAAGTATTCTATTATACAAATAATATACAATTCATATAGTTGTAGTTTATGTACTAAAAGTTACTTAAAACTTTGTTTAAAAGCGAGTGAATCCGCGAGACACGGCTACTCATTTTAATAAATATTAAATCCCAAAGCCGGATTTCGAATGCATTCGATAAATAGTTCAATACATCAATCTGTTGTCTGTTTCTCATTTCCTGGCACATCCCACGTTGTGATCGCGAGTGTGGTCAAACAAACGCTTTTGGACGGAACCAGTATTTACATAAAATGATCTCATTGCTTATTATGTGGACAAAAGTCTATAGGAATTTGGATGGTTGTACTGTAGTGAATTAATAGGCCTATTTTCCGTATCTTTCTACATTATATGTTTATCATAATATATAGCTAGAGTTTGATTTCTGTTTTGTTTGTTTGAACGGGCTAATCTCAGAAACCACCAATCCGATTTGAATAATTATTGTTGTATTAGATAGCTACATTATACAGAAAGATTATACGCCATTTTTATCCCGAAATTCCCACGGAAAAAGGCATGACGTGGATAAAAACGCTGCTATTCAAAGATAAAACTACAAACTACACAAACAATAAGAATGATTACTAAAAAATCCAAAAATCATGAGCAACGGGTTAACGAACTCAAAACCACCCTAATACGGCTCTATATTAGCCGTACCACGACCCTGAAACGATACTCTGACTAACGAGGGTTTGCTTCACCTTGCTCTCACGCATCAGTTTACGTTAACATCGTGGTGAAAAATCGTGGCTTTCTACTCGTCGCCAGAATAATTTTCTCTCAGTCCCGGTCCTCGGCCACCCTTCAAAGTACCGAAGGAGCCAATCAGCACGTTACTTGACGTATAGCGAAATGAATAAGATGTAATCACCGCCCAAGCATCTTAAAGCGCTTGATGAGCTCAAAACCCAACGTCAAAATCATCTACAAACAAGCTTTAAGCAAAGGAGACCTAAATAGTAAACCAACCAATAATATCTGCATCAGATATTACTAAATAGTTGCTCACAAAATGACCAGAAATTATTCCCAATTCGCTTCATCTCGATACAAGTATAGTTTGAAACTTTGGCTGCATTGTGCTGCAGTAGGTCCGAGATCCACTATCCATTTGAATATTGAACAGTATTGTAGACCACTTTGTTATTATAATAAGGGGAATTTTGTCAAAGGGTAATGTAATAGGGTAGAGTTTTGGAAAACTGTCTTGTGACTTGGAAGAGGTGAAGGTCATTGTAAAGGCCTCTAGTTTAACTAAGTACTCATTTTTTCATTTATTCATTCATTTAATCGAGTAAGTTAGTGACCAACCCTGGTATCAGAGTTTTGAGTCGGCCTGAAGGTCAATGAATGAAACAACTGGGACCCTTCGCGTGGTAGCAAAATGCTACATCTTCCGCCTGAATAACTCTCTGCGTTGCGTAGTTTCTTAAGATATAAGCATACATAGGGACAGACAGACAGCGGAAACTGACTTTGTTTTATACTATGTAGTAATTTATGTACCTTAATTATATACTATCTAACAATTGAAACAACCAACTATTAACAACTTTTCATCACTATACTAACTACAATGAATAGAGTAATTTGAATTGAATGACCAACGTACTAACAATAAAAACTAAAAAAATAAAACCTTCGACTCAACATGAGTTTAGGAAGTCGGTGACAAAAACAAATACCTAATCCTATTTATCCATGAAAACAAACATTCAGGTCACAGAATCGACAAAATTATCCTAATAACAATCAAGTACAATCTCAACCGTAATCTATTAGGATATAATCACAAAAATATCTGTGCCCCCATCAGCTCGGTTAATCGTCTGATCTTTATCTGTTTTATATCCGTTTCTGTGGTCAGACACGGTATTATTCCATCATTTGCTGGACAAACTTGGCGGAGACTCTTTGGTGGATCATAATGTTTATTTTATTTCTCTTGTGTATTTGTTTGGTTTCTCACGTTAGAAGTGACGATGGTAAGCTCAATTTGAGTTCAAGTGAAAGGATTTCGTTTTTATTGTCCCTGTCTTATTATTTTTAAATTAATCTACATTATAAGAATAACTTACTAGATAACTGCTAGTGTTATTTTATTTGAAAATCAGGTTGACTACTCAATTCTTTATAAGTTTAATATATTTTTGTATACTTTGGTAACGCCTCATAGTTCTATCGTGCTTCCTTACCCGAGGGAATTTTATTAGGGTTCCAGCTAAACGATTTAAATAATGATTTTTGCAATGGATAGCATTCAACGGGAAGGTTATTTTTCTTCCCAAAATTCCCACGGGAACCGACACAACGCGGGGCGCTTTTAGTTATTTATACAAATATTTATTAAATCCAGTAATTTGAAAGATTGATGCTCTTTTCTTTGCATTTAGTATGATTACCCCTAATCCTTCTAAAATAACAGTACCAACCTAAACCTCCTTCCACGGTGAAACAAACTTTGTTTTTTCAGAAAACCGCTTCTCTGCAATGGTTCATCAGACCCTGGTGAAGACTGCTAGAACCTGCATGGTTCACGTCAACGCTACTGAGAAAGATTTGGAATTTTTGAGACAGGATCCTCCTTTTCCAGAAAAATCTGCATGCATTATAGAATGTTTGTTGGAAAAAGTAATTAAACCTGATGTTTTCGAGTAGCTATTAGCTAATGGGGGATGATGGCTTCTATCCTATCTACAGTTTTTCAAATAATGAAGTTCATAATTTAGTTTATGATTTTGGGGAAATAGATATGAATGGAAAATTTTGATACCATTGTGAATCTTCAAGGGACTTTTTTTAAATGGATAATACTCTATCTTATCACATTTGCATTTCCTATTTTTTTAAAGATATTTTTGCTTCTAATTGTACCATTTTTGATACCACTACGCTAAAAATAAATGCCTATTATTAACTGGTTTAATTATGTCAAGATTGCATGGTGATTACGCCTTAATCCTCATCACTGTACTCACCGTCTTCATTAAGATGAAAGGTCTTTACGCAGTCGTTGGACATTGCAGGCGAATACTTTTTACTTTTATTATGGCTGTAGTATCAGTTTAGTTAAAGTTAAATTTAATATTGTTGTCTGCAGTATGTAGCTGCAGTTATGGTCTACGGCCCGTCATTGAATATGATAATAATATTATAACATATTTACTGAATTCACAGTTTAAAAACTTATATTTTTATATTAGTTGTATTAATATATCTTTCAGATAGGCATAGTGAAGAACAAGAAATATTCCAGATCAGGATTCCTAACGGCAGTCACTCCGCTTGTGTTCACAAACAAGAAGAAAGCTGAACATATGAAAACTGTAGCCGACAATTGCGACAACGAGGTAAATATAACAAAAAATATTGCAAACTATGTTTCACCAAGGCTTTACTCCTTTGAGCCTAAAGGGAAAATCAAAACGTTTCCCCAGAATGTGATACATTCTCCGGAATACAAAGTAGCAAATCATTTTCTTGTCAATAAACTATACGCAAAAAATCACCACGATCTGTTTTTCGTTTATAAAATATTTCGTATTTGACACTTTTTTTTTAACCCCAACACAAAAAGAGGGGAGCTATTAGTTTGACGTGTCTGTTTGTCTGTGTGTGTGTGTGTGTGTATCTGTGGCATCATAGCTCCCGAACGGATGAAGCGATTTCAATTTAGCTATTATTATTTTTTAACTGGAATCTTGGTGTTGGAATTTTTCTCCATCCTCTGCCATGCTTCTAGCTTACCTCTTTACCTTGCCAAAGTTGTTGAGTTTGGTGTTTTAACTATATTGCTTAAGTATGATGAAACCTAATCACCTAATAAACCTAATTTTCTTTCTCAGATCAACCATCACACCGTAACCGTTTGTCAGTTGGGGAATGAAGTAACAACCTGTATATTCAAATACGCTCCTGAGTTGCACATGAAGTCTTAATAACTCTATTATTAAAATAAATGTATTATTAAATGAGCGATTTTCTGTTATTAATTGTACGACTATTAGTTTCAAGTAAATGATGTGAATTTTCGTACTAAAACTTCGCTGCGTTTAATATGTAGTAATTACCCATTGGATAGCAAAGCGTGCTACGGATTCGACCTACGGATGCGGCTACGGATTGATACTAAGGATGTGGGCGACGGATTCCTGCTACGGGGTGCTAAAGTTACTGCCATTAAGGACAAATAGAATATAGGTTATGTAATACAGAGTGAGAAATCGATGCAAAGATCAGTTCGATGGATCTACTCGGTATATTAACAGATAATAAAAATGTAAGGGAATTCCTCTTTCTTAAAACAAGTGAAGAATACCAAAATTTGCAAGTCGTCGTCGCTTGCTTGCACCATGACCCTTTTTTCCAAAAAAAGGGTGAAATATAGGCGTAACAAATTCCACTTATACAAGTCTTAGAATAAAAATTAAAAATCAAAACAAAATTACTTAATTTGTTAAGATAATCTTATATCCAAATAGAATGAAATGCTTCTTCAAGACAGTACCATATTATATTTCCATACATTTTCCTTACACTTATTGCCTCGCCATTAACGTTATAAGGCGCCGTTACATTACACCTTCGAGGAAAAGATTATACTCTAATAAAAATATGGCGCCATACAACATGACAGCTGACATGACATAGCAGCGCGTTGACAACGTCACACGTCACTGCTATGAAATATTTGCCAGAACGCGCGAATTTTCCCCAATTTTTGGGGAGTGTATGAGGAAAACAGATTTATGTTGTTTAATGAAAGTAATGTACTTGTGATGGGTTTTGGTATTAGAATTAAATAATTTCAGTTTTTTTATGTTTTTGTTTGGGTAATTATTATTTTATGTTTTTTGGTTTTGGGTACACAACTAAGCCCACTATCACACTGTAATGATTCTTCATAGCACTATTCATGACTATTTCCACGTCAAAACAAATTCTCGAGTCAGCCTAGCAACATGTCAGTACAATTTTTTAGTCTTTGAAGCAGAAAAGTCAAAATCGTTTCTAACACGTCTTTACTTGGTCCATTAGTTATATGTTTTAATCCCCTAGAAGCCCGAATAACGACAGCCTTACTCAGGCTCAAAGTCACTGCTCACTGCTTAGGCTCTAAATTGATAAAAAACTATAAAAACTGATTAACCTATCGCAACATCCGGTCCGGTGGTGACGATGCACACTAATGTGTAAGCACAATTACTTACACAAGTATGGTTCAAGGGAGCTTGTAACATAAAGTATCTATACGTACATTTGACAAAGATATCCAACGAGTAGCCCTAACTTATGTTAAATCCATATCACTACTCCTTTTGAAGTACATGCCTACATAATTAAGGTGCGTCCAAACAGCGCGACTAAATCTGTACCTTCAAAGTGTCGAGTCAACACATTTAGACCTAGAGCCCGTGAACCCCAGACCTTCGTTATTTTATAAAAGCTGAAAGTTTGTCAGCGCATACTCCCACACACAGGTAAGAACGATGGACTATTATGAAGTTTGGGTAACCGTGGCTTTGGCAGGTAAACGGTACTAAAGGTGTGTAAAATACCGATCTAAATTCGTCAAATAATAAAGTGTGATTTTTTGGTATTACCTTCAGAATATTATTAAAAATCACGTTATTGATTGACAGACACTTAACATCGTGGCAACCCCTTGCCAGACACCCCTAATGTTCATGAAATTATAACTCTACTTATGTTATAGTATAAAAGCTGATTTTTATATATAATACTTAGGTAATAATTAGATGATGTTTCCTCATCAGCCAGACATTTTTGATAGTTCCAACCCCTTGCCAGACAATGATGTAGGGTCGCTGTAGGAGCGAGCGCGAGACAGTATATGTATGGTGGGTGCGAGTGAGATGGCGAGATAGGTCTATCGCGATCCCTCAATAACAGATTAAGTATATAAAAAAAAAAACAAATAAATAATACTCAAAAATTTAATTGAAAATATATTAATGACATTACAGATTATTATTATAGTGTATTAAAGAAAATATTAGTTATTAGTTGACCGGACTCTTTTAGTAGAAATATGTACCTACCTAGTTTTTTTTTCAATACATCAGAAGTAAATTTTTATTTAAAAAACAAAAAAGTATATGAAGAATAATAGCAAAAGGTTTTTTAACCGACTTAAAAAAGGAGGAAGTTTCTCAATTTGTCCGTATATATACATGATTTATTTTGTGTGCTCGCGGATGTATAATCCGTTGTATATGAACCGATTTTCATGATTTTTGTGAAGATATTTTGAGGTACATATCTGATGATGGCATCCCAGTGAAATGGAGAGAAACTTTTGAAAATCATAGGAGCGACTAGAGCATTTGTTAATTTTTCCATTAAATATTTTAATGCTACAATTTAATAAAGGTCTGGAGTCGCTCTGATGATAGAACTGCCAGATGTTGAAGACGAAGAATACTTAAGGGAACTCCTCAGCGGTTTAGAGCAGTGACCTTGTGTTTGAGCTTGATTTTTTTGTATTGATGAGAGTAAAAAATAATATAAAAACTATTAACTCAGACTGGTAATATAAATGCTTGACTTTTAATTGGAGTCGAAAGTAATAGATCCATTCCTGGGGCACCCCTTTAATGTCAAAGATTTTTTTACAAGTCCGTTGTTTTTTGAAAACGTTTAGTAAAAACCCTTGTTTACATACTTAATCAAATAATAATCAACCGAAAATGCATAGCCTCGTTTTTGAAGCCTTTTAAGAGTATGGAGCATTTTAACATAATTATATAAAAAACCCATTAAAAAAAACCGTAAAATAAATCCCGCCCAAATAGGATAAATAGTTTCCGAGAAATCGCAGACAAAAAATAGTATCATGTTTTGAAAACTTAGGGGCGAACACAAACCTCCTTTTTGAAGTCGGTTAATATAAAAAGATGATTGATATATAATATTAACAGGAATTAGGTATTTATCTTCGTCATATCTCGATAGTGTCCACTTTGGTGTCCACTCTGTATCTCATATCCCATATACTCTTTGGAATATGGCCGTTTGTTGATGTAAAAATTTTTTTTTTAAATATTCATATGGCCGTGTTGGTCCGGTTAAGAATAGGCCATCCCCACTCAACCTAGGGTGTCGTAAAAAGCGACTAAAGGTTTTAAAAAGCCAATCTGAGGCTTCTACATCATAAGTGTAGCAGAGGCTCGATTGGAGCAGTGGATATCAGAACAGGATATCTACTAAAACTGGCGGCGGAGGAACGTCTCGAGCGTCAACGGCGGCAGTTCCGGGCCGAGTTAGTGGGCCCACTGTTCACCCACCAACACGCACTAGACAAGCGTGGTGGGTTAATTGTCTAACCCCCTCCATCAACTAACCATGACAAGTACAACCGACAACTGTCCCCGAGTACCCGGCGGCCCCGGCGGCCCCGCCGACGACGGTAGGCGGACCAGCCCCGGGGCCAGGGGCGAGGTGAATCTCCGGGTGGGATCTCCTTTCCGTCAAACGACCCAGGCTAAACGCAAAATGGACTCCGAGTGCACTCTGAATATTTTATGTTTTAACGTTCAGACCTTAAAGTCTGATTCAAGACTATTAGAATTAGAAAACGCAATCAAAGATATAAATTACGATATTATAGGTTTAAGCGAAGTACGAAGAATAGACGAGAATATAATAGAAACACAAGAAAACATATTTTATCATTATGGCGAAGTAAACGGGATGTATGGAGTAGGATTTTTAGTGGCAAAAAGATGGAAAGATAACATATTAGAATTCTTAGCTTATTCAGACAGAGTCGCAGTTTTAAAGTTCAAAGTTTCAGAAGGTAAAATTTTAACTATCATTCAATGCTATGCACCCACACTTTCACATACCGATACTGAAATAGAAGATTTTTACGACCATCTAAATCAAGCTCTTCAGGAACATCACAGTACTTGGAATATGATAATAGGCGATTTCAATGCTAAAATTGGTTTACGGAAAGACTTAGATAACCCTCAAATCCTAGGACCATTTGGGCTAGGAGATCGTAATCATAGAGGAACACGTTTAATTCAATTTGCCAATACTCAAAATCTTACAATATGCAATAGCTTTTTCTTCAAAAAACCAGATCGACGTTGGACTTGGCTTTCCCCAAACAATGTAGTCAAAAATGAGATTGATTACATATTAGCCTCCAACCAAGTAAAAGTCAAAAATGTTCAAGTTATAAATAGAATTAAATTTAAATCTGATCATAGACCGGTTCGCGCAAAAATTTGTTTACACACAAAAATCAATCGCCAGACTATAATTAAAAGTAACATTAAAAGAGTAAATAAAGAACTACTAATTGCCGATAAAGATAAATTCAACATAGATTTAAAAAATAGCTTTTCATTACTAGATGTAGATACAGACGACGTCGACCAACAATTGATAGTATAGAGAAATCCATTAAAACAGCAAGCAATAAAGTAAAATTCATTAAAACAAAACATAAGAAACTAACCCAGGGAACAATTGATTTAATTGAAGACAGACTTAACACTAACCGAACTGATACCGGATACAATACGAAGGATAAAGAAGTAAAAAGAAATATTAGAAAAGATATTAGGAACTACGATCTGAAACTATTCAAAAACGCTTTAGAGCAAAATTCATCATTACGCTTTGCAAAACAGGGTGCATCTAAAGGAAAACTATGGATTACCAATTTAAAAGACAGTCAGGGCATAAAACACTACAATAGAGACAAGATACTAGAATTATGCACAAATTATTACACTGAACTTTATACACCACCTTTCCAACAAGAAACAGATATTACAGACACATCCACCAACTACTCCTGTCCAGACACAATCCCACCAATAACAGCGCTTGAAATACATCTTGCTATCAGTAGATTAAAGTACAATAAATCACCCGGTCATGATGGCATAACTACCGAAGCACTAAAAGTTGGTGAATTTACTCTCCTTCCACATATAGTCAACCTGTTCAATTCAATATTAAAATCCGGAAAACTACCATCAAATTTCTGCCACTCGAACATCATCTTACTCCACAAAAAAGGTGATAAATCTAATATTAATAATTATCGCCCCATCAGTCTTATTTCCCATTTATACAAAATATTCATGAAAGTCATCGAAAATCGCATTTCTCACCAATTAGACAGCGAACAGTCCCCCGCCCAGGCGGGTTTCCGCCGTGGTTTGTCAAAGACCGATCACCTTCATACCGTCAACCAAATTTTCGAAAAACACTCAGAGTTTAACATTCCACTTTACATAGCCTTTGTCGATTATACCAAAGCCTTTGATAGTTTATTGCATGAAGCCATTTTCCAATCTCTCGAAAACCAACACGTAGAACCTACATATATCAATCTACTCCGTCTCATATACAAAAAGAGCACCGCAGCTATAAAACTCAATAGAACCGGTCCATCATTCTATATAAAAAATGGTGTCAAACAGGGAGATCCGCTGTCACCCAAATTGTTCACTAGTGTCCTTGAAGATATTTTCCGTAAGCTCGCACTAAGCTGGCAAGACAAGGGTATCATCGTTGGGGGAGTCAGGTTCACCGACCTGCGCTTTGCCGACGATGTTATGCTTTTCGCTTCCTCAGCATCCGACCTACAAACAATGCTCGAAGACCTGAGTAAGGCAAGCCTGGAGGTTGGACTGCAGATGAATATGTCAAAGACCAAGGTGATGACCAACCACCGACAACAACCGGTAAGAGTGGGTACAGAGGTTATACACTATGTCCAGGAGTACATTTACCTGGGCCAAATAGTCTCTTTCCAGACCAGACAAGACAAGGAGGTCGCAAGACGTACCGAGAATGCCTGGAAGAGCTATTGGGCCCTAGGGGAACTCCTGAAGGGACGCCTTCCAATGTCGCTTAAGCGAAAACTAATGGACATGTGTATACTTCCTGTGCTCACATACGGTGCACAAACTTGGTCATTGACAGATTCGCAGAAGTCCAGTCTCAAGGTTTGCCAACGGGCGATGGAGCGCAGCATCTTGGGTGTTAAGCTGACGGACAGAGTCCGAAACACCGAACTGCGCTCCCGCACAAAAATCGCCGATGTAGGTCGCAAATCTGCTGAGCTAAAGTGGAACTGGGCCGGACATGTCTGTCGCAGGCCTGATGAGTCTTGGGCAAAAATCACCACTTTGTGGGACCCAGACCCAAAAAGGCGACGCCGCGGCAGACCAAAAAGGAGATGGCGAGACGAACTCGACGGATTTTTGCCTGGTTGGCGTCGTGAAGCTCCAAATAGAGAGAAGTGGAAACGATGGGGGGAGGCCTTTGCCCAACAATGGGACACCCACGGCTAATATAAATAAATAAAAATAAAAAATATTCATATAAATTGTTTTCGAAGTAGAAAATTATACTTCCAAATGAAAGATCACTCCTTTACTTCTATTTGTGTTTTTAAAAGTGTTTTTGCAATAAGGCAATGCACATGAAGGCATATTTTATAAAAAAAACAATAGCTGTAACACATGTAGTTCTGGCCAGAGCTGGCCATCGACTAAGTGAACAGTTGACCCCGCACCATAACGAATCTCTCAAGAAGCTTGTTTGAAGTGACTTCTCTAGTACGTAGTACATATAGGTATATCTCAATGCCCAAGACTTAATTTTTTAAACAAAATCACTTTCATTTAAAAAATCACATAAACAAATTGTAAGCATATAATGTACGTATCATACACTAATAATATATTGAATATACTTTATAGTCTGTATCATCATCATCATCATCATCATCATAAATTTAAGAGCAAGGCTCTTGTCGGTGAGTCCGATGCAGACTTCTCCATCTATTCCTATTCAGTGCAAGTTCCTTCACATCTCTATAAGACATGACAGACACTTTTTCTTTAATCTGACTCATGTAACTGATTCTAGGCCTTCCCCTACCTCGCTTTCCTTCAACTTTACCTTCCATGATATTATTTATGAATCTGTCATGTCGTATGAGATGTCCTATCATCTTCCCTCTCCTATTTTCTATTATCTCAAGTAGTGTTCTACTCTCTCTCACCAATTCTAATACTTCTTCATTTGTCACCCTCTCCGTCCAACTAATCCTTTCCATCCTACGCCAACACCCCATCTCAAACGCTTCCAACCTCTCCCTATCCCGTTGAGTCATCGTCCACGTCTCACATCCATACAAAGCTATACTCCAAATATATGATTTTATAAACATTTTCTTTACCTTTCTAGACATTTTGGAAGAAAGTAGATATTTTTTATTGTGAAAAGCCTGCTTTGCTATTGCTATCCTGGTTTTGATATCTAAGGTACATCTGGAGTCTGATGTGATGTAACTACCCAGATACATGAATTTATTTACTATTTCAATATTTTTGTTATTTATTACTAAAGTTTCTTGTGGGTTTATTATAATTATGTTTTGAGGATATGAGTATTTTAGTTTTATTGGTATTAATCTTAAGTAAAAACTTTTTGAAAACTGAGTCCATAATTTTAAGAATTTGTTCTAGTTGTAGCTGCGTTATATTCTAAATATTTTATGTTATTAATTTATAATAACTTTTCAATTAATACTTGAAGATAGCATATAAGATTATTTTAGCTGATGTAAACATGTACTAAACATGCGCAGTGAGGGATCGCGATAGACCTATCTCGCCATCTCACTCGCACCCACCATACAAATACTGTCTCGCGCTCGCTCCTACAGCGACCCTACATCATTGTCTGGCAAGGAGTTGGAACTATCAAAAATGTCTGGCTGATGAGGAAACATCATCTAATTATTACCTAAGTATTATATATAAAAATCAGCTTTTATACTATAACATAAGTAGAGTTATAATTTCATGAACATTAGGGGTGTCTGGCAAGGGGTTGCCACGATGTTAAGTGTCTGTCAATCAATAACGTGATTTTTAATAATATTCTGAAGGTAATACCAAAAAATCACACTTTATTATTTGACGAATTTAGATCGGTATTTTACACACCTTTAGTACCGTTTACCTGCCAAAGCCACGGCTACCCAAACTTCACAATAGTCCATCGTTCTTACCTTTGTGTGGGAGCATGCGCTGACAAACTTTCAGCTTTTATAAAATAACGAAAGTCTGGGGTTCACGGGCTCTTAGTCCAATTTGAAGTATAAATATTAACACTGCGGGTTGTTTTGGTGTTTCGCGTCCATTTGTTATGGCTGCGTATAATTTCCGGCCGCGCAAGGTAAGACACCTTTCGCAGTTTAAGTGTGAACGAATGTTCTGTTATGTGCTTAAGAGGAAAATGTTGAGTAGTGTGGATTACACGGTTTTTTGTAGTGAAAGCTTTATGTAATAACAGGTATAATAAAATGAATTAAATGTATTATATTGTAATGTAGTGAAGTGAAGTATTTACCTGTAATGTCCCACTACTAGGCAAAGGCCTCTCATTTCACTGAAGATATCAGTACAGTGAAGGAGTTTTGCAGGCACGTATACATATTATCATTATATTAAAGCGTTTTTGATTTTATTTTCGAGGAAATTAGTCTTTTTTTCGGCCTTGAGGCGATCTAAACACTCTCGACACCAGGGTTGGAGGATACTAACGAGTAGGTTATTTAATTTTAATTTTCCCGACCCTTGGCGGGTGATATTAATTATTATTTGAACAACAATCACTATCGTACGAAACACACTCCATCCCCCAAAACATGAGATTTTGCATATGACGTTTCTGTAAATTAAAGGTCCCCTTTCAAGAGTTTCAAGCACTTTTAATCACAAAGCATTCGATTTTGAACTCTATATCATCTTTTAGGAAAGGTGATTGTCTTTTGTTAATATTGGTTGATAATTGTAAGAGGTTTTGATTAACAATGTTTGTTATAATTAACTGGAAATGCTTGAGGCCAAATACGGAAGTAAATAAACTGTATTCTAAAAGTCAGTTTGGGCTTGAGGTGACCACCCACTAGCAAGCGTGGAATATTTCGTTTTCCTTTAGATTATAGTCCAGCCAGACTGACTGGTCTTAGTTCAGACAGTTTAAGTCAATTAAAAAACATTCTTAGACTGGTTCGGTCTATGCTCATGTTTGTCTAAAGTTGCGTGACCATTGGTGCAGAGCGGAGCTCAACTGACCAATCACAACGCATTACGAAAAGTTTTTGACAATTTCGATAATTATGTTGTTTGACAACTGCAATGCATTGTGATTGGTCCTCCGCTTCTAAAGAACGCACTCTACAGTAGTTGTTGGTACAATTCATCACTCGACAAAAAAGTTCATGGCAGACAAAAAATCTGGAGGACGTCTTGACTCTGTATTGTGCTCTTTTCTTACATTTTCATGGACTAAATAAAGACTAACTGTCTGAACTCAGGTCTGCGCAGACTCTTAGTGCTGACGGTATATTACTATAAAATATATAACTTTTCAGCTTTATTATATTAGTAATTTATTATCTTCACCTATTTCCGCCACAGTACAACGTATACTAATAACGTAATACTACGCCACAACATGCCAGAGCATATCTTAGTGTACACCATAGACCAAATAATAATGTATGACCAAGCGCTGAGAGCCTTACAACATGCAAAATTACACCACATTCCCTGGGCATAGTTATACACGCACCTCTGAACGCAGGCCTTGATGATATGGTCACTTTAGACCTCTAACCTCATCATGAATAATATGAACGAAAAAGAAAGTCTACATCGCAGAATTGAAATATATTTTTCTTAATACATACCCAACTTCGGAGCGAATTACACCGCTCATAGTCACAGAAAGACAATTCGTCTTAGAGTCATCGAAAAAGATGCACTTTGTACAATTTTTTGTGAGGTAAAGGTACTCCTTATGTCATTTGTTACTTACCTGGAGTACGGACAGAGATACCTCACGTACTCTGTGTTTACGAACTCATCAATAACTGCTTCACTAAACTGTTTATGGCACTTTGTTCCAATTTTCCCTACAGTCTGAGACAAAGCTTAATCCTTTACGCTACGCCATAATGACTGTTGTCGTATACAGTCGCAGCAGCTTAGTGCAGCTCCTTATTTCAACCAATTAGAGCTGTTCTAATCCACACGAGCTAAATATACTACTTTGGATTATATTTCTTTGTAATATATCTATACTAATATTATAAAGAGGTAAATTTTTTTGTTTGTTTGTATGTTCGAGGTAATCTCGGGAATTATCTGTCCGATTTGAATAATTCTCTTTGTAATAGTTAGCCACATTCAACGGGAAGGTTATTTGTCATAGGCTATTTGTCATCCCGAAATTCCCACGGGAACAGGCACAACGCGGGTAAAATGTTTAATAAAAATAAAAATTAGAGTATGAGGTTTCGAGTTTGACATGTTTTATCTTTGGTTGTCAATCCAAAGATTGTAAAGCAACGTGCAGCACGATTCTTACTACGATGGATTCCTATCTAAGCTCTATCGTGCTTCAGAGGGCTCGGAAAATTCTCGGTCTTGGTTGTTTCAATCGTCAGACCTTGTTGGAAGCCATTAAGTGGTCTAAAAACTCCGACACCAGGTTTAGTTGAATTAATCAATGTTGTTATCTATATTCGTGCACGGCTAACTAAAAAACCTCAGATATTATATAAGCTTTACTTATTATCAACAACATCGAACAATTTCCTACGTCTAGACATCAGAAGATTTTCCTTCAAATACGCTCAGTATTAAAGATCGGACGGTCGAAATATTTTTTTTACTCTACATATTTTTTGTTTTCCTCACTTAATATTCTAAGTCCGTAAAAGATAACTTGCACACCCTGTATACACTGTATACAGGGACAAAACGTATTATTTTTCCACCTTATTTGCTTAGAAGCCATGAGAATTTTAATATTATCCAAAACTTTTTGTTTTGCCGTATTGAGATGTGTCACGATGAAAAACATGTTTTCGAGTCGAAAGTGTTTATCTAAGAGTTGGCTTACGTTTTGTTGCTTGCATTGAAAATTTAATCTTAAGTCATTCCAGTTATATAACTGACTAGCAGCGCCCCGCGGCTTTGCCCGCGTTAAGCCCGTTCCCGTAGGAATTTTCGAAAATCCTTTCTTAGTGTGCACTTACGTCACTTGAAGAACCTTCCTGCCAAATTTCATGTTTCTAGGTGTAGCGGTTGAGGCTGTGCGTTGATTTTATCAGTCAGTCAGTCAGGACTTTGAATTTTATATATATAGATTGTATGAGAATATTCTCATACAACACCTCAGTAATCTGATGAAATAGTAGTTATATTAAAATAAGAAGATTTATACTTTATTCCCATCGCCCAGGATCCAAAATATTACGACAAGTTTTTAACAAACGTTCATATGAAACAAGCCTAAAGGAAAACAAAGTAAACATCACTTGTTCAGTTTATTCCTGTCCATTCCTTTGGGGAAATCTGACGTGACGTTTTGTTCTCAAGTTATGCCCGAAGTTGTAGCTCTTTCACTATCTTACTTTATACTTTTAAAGTTTATTTTATAAAAGCTGTTTTTGTTATTTTTTGCTGGTGTTACGCAAAAGCTTCAGTGATCATGTTTTAAATGTAACCGTTATTATAATAACGGTGCTTTTATAATGTTTTTTGATAATGGAATAGATGTATTTGATTATAATCATTATTTTTAAGCTCTAGCTTGCTAGAAAATCTCTATGGCAAACAAAAGTCTGTTTACGTCTTCTCTGTCTTGTAGGTATTAGGTAGGTAGGTAGGTATTAGGTAGGTATAGAGACGACAGTTTTTTTTGTATTCACAGACAAAAAAAACTGTCGCCTCTATAGTGACCAAATCCAAAGTTTAATCCGTAATCGGATAAACAGTTCAGGAAAAAAATAAATGAAAAAAATAAATGCCTGCGTAATATGCCACACATGGGCAAACGCCTCTCATCTCACTGAAGATATCAGTATGTCAAGTAAGATTAGGCATAATCACGCTGGCTTACTCCGGGTGATCTCAACCCCTAAAACATGTTTTCGCTCGACCCGGGAATTGAACCCAGTACCCCAGTTTTAGCAGGCACATGCATATACCACCGAGGCGTTAACAGTTCACAGTTACAAGCAAAATATATTAAATTATTTAACCCTTCTGTTACCTCTTCACTATTCCCGAAAGGAATCGGGAAAGCAAATAATACAACGTTGAAATAGAAAGAGAAATGTAAACAAAATTAAATTGCTATCAAATAATTTAACGTTGGTGCAAACAAATAATTTAGTCGTGTTCAGAATCTTTCCTTTGGATTAGTGATTGGACTTTAAAAGCTTAGATATCGTTTTAGATAAACTATATAATTAAAAATTTAAATTAAGGGGTAAGTGTGTGTCGTTTAGTACTAAATACACACTTGTTGACTATTTCTTACCTTCTAAGACGTTTTAATACCTTTCTATAATATTAAGCGATTTTACTTACTTATTACTATTAACTAGTTTGATTTTGAATACAACTTTTACTGCTGTTTTTTAACTTAGTATATTTCTATTGATATACCTTAATAGAAACAACATTGAAAAGAACATTTAATACTACTCGTATGATTCGACTTTCTATGTCAATCATGTAAACACCACAAACCACAAACTAAAACAAAACTAGCCCACTGCCAAGTCTACGCCGATATTAGCGTACTTTAATGTGTCGCATTAAGTTCACTGGTTTTACCTAGATGAAACCACTACGCCGATTTGAGAGTACTTTAATTTGCCACATCGTGTAATACACTGGTTGTATCTAGTGAAACCCCAAGATTCCAATCACCAATATAAATGTTCTCCCCTTTTAAAGGTAAACGTTTAATGCTCGGTGAGAAGACGGCAGTGGTCCGTAATACAGATTTATACTGTGTTTTTGTCGTAAATACCTACGCCATTGTTGGTATTTTAAAACACTCGAGGAAAATGGTCGTTATTTGTCTGATTTATAAAGTCGTATGGTGTTTTGAGAAATGTGCCTATTAGATGAGGGTGGGAGCTGCGAAGAGAAATATGGTAGGTATAATAGCTTTATCTTAGCTACGTTACCCTTATTTTTTATTGCCAATCTGCGTCGGATTTTGGGGAGTTAACATGCTGAGAACCGCTGAGTTTAGGCCGACACTATATATGCTGAATCTTGATCTAAATTCAGGCACTGAATTTCGGGACCTTTGGACATATGTCTGAAAATTCAAGTTGAACGCTTGTCAGTGGTTTTGGACTATGCGTTGATCCGTCAATAATTGAGGACAAAGTATTCTTAGCTTAATTTTGGCTTCAGAGGGCAATACATATGTATGTCATAAATATTTACGTTGCTCTTTAGTCTGACTGTACCAAAATTACTTCATCATCAGGAAAAACGACTCTCATTCAAAGAAGCAGTAATGTACTGACATTACTGGATAATATCACTGGATAATAGGGTATTTTTGGTATAGATTTAATGTTTTTGCAGCTTTACCTTCATCTATGCCCAGCGACAGCACGACAGACCAAGACGGCGATGGCGCGATGAGCTAGATTCCTTCCGGAAAGACTGGCCAAGTCTAGCACTTAACAGAGAGCTGTGGAAAGAGAGTGGAGAGGCCTTTGCCCAGCTGTGGGACATACCAGGCTAAATATAATGATAACATCTATGCACAGGTTACTCTTATCATTTGGGTATATTCCATATAGTTAAACAAACCATATAAATAAAATAATAAATAAATATACCTGGACAAATTCACACACGGTTAATTAGACCCAAAGTAAGCTCTAAGCTTGTGTTATGGAATCTAATTGACTGATACTACTACTTATACATACACAAATACTTTATAAGAATATATAATTGACACCCAGACGTCGTCGCCAACAACTATGTCTGCACATATTGTTGACTCCGGGCGGGAATCGAACCCGCAACTCCCGACACAGTAAGCGCTCTCACTGCCACTGTGCCAACGGGCTTGTCATATATGCTATAGATGTATACTTACACCAATGACATAACCACGTCTCATGTGAATTCACCTCTGGCATTCCTATACGCATTGCGATTACTGTCGAACATGCGTTCCTGTGACGTCACAGAGTGAGATAGATATATACACCAGTCGCGTTCTATTTTATTGCTCTCGTGTGGTTTAGATTATGGAATTGAATGTATTGTATAGACGTTTCGTTTCAGTTACTGCTCTGAACTGTTTTGGACATATGCTTGCTCGCTCTTTTATTCAATTACTGAGCGAGCTAGCAAGTGTTCCAATATGTGGAATGTACAAGCATGTAAAATGAAGCGGTTTGTAGCATGTTTATTAACTGACTGTAAGTCACATACTGGCTTGTTAGATACGATTGTGTAGTGTATAGCCACATTTAACGAGAAGGTATAGGCTAATTTTCATCCCGATATTCCCACGGTAACGAACACAACGCGGGTAAAACCGCGGGGCGTTGCTAGTAATAGAATAATATCGCTTTGATTTATTATTTGTTGATTTGATGTATTAAGAGTTGATTTATTATTTGTTTGAACGCGCTAATCTTGCGAGTCACTTTCGAATATTTATTTTTGTATTAGATATTCACATTCAAGGAGAAGGTTATAGGGTATTTTCCCCAAAATCCCACGGGAACAGGCATAACGCGAGTAAATACACGGGGCGCTACGAGTATATGATAAAATAGAGCGATATTACTCTTGTACCAAAATTCCCGGACACAAAACTGCAGGTAACAGCGAGTGCTAAAGAAAAATAAAATGACCCTTTGTAAAATATAAAGTGTTATATATATAGACGCCTAAAAGTCGTGGGTGTCTTAAGAAAGTCAACAACCTCAGTGGGTTTCACTAAGATAGCGAAAAATTCTTCAAAATTATTTATAAGTACTTAAATCAAGAAATTTTGCTGTAATAGTGAAATTGAGAAATTTACTTTTTAATCTTATTCTGTAAACTGTTCAGTTTTGCTTTACCTTTTTAACAGAATTAAGAGGACTGGAATTAAAATGTGAGTGAATAAATCTTAATAATAAAGAATTAGTTATTGCTCACTAGCAATATTCTGTCTTGATTAAGTTTATTAAATCTTTTGTTACTGACACAGCTGTAGTCACAGCAGTAACTCTAAGGATTGTGTAATTCAATTCCATCTATCTCTTTTTCATTTTTAATCTATAATAGTCGGTCTCGGTTGTATCACAGAACATGTTAGAGGCCTCTAGGCGGTCTAGAAACTCCGATAGCATTAACCTACTCGCACTTACTTATAAAAAGACTTGATACTTTTTCTCTATCTATTTCTCTCTCGCCTCGGTGGTCTAGTGGTATGTGCGCTCGCCTGCCAAGACTGAGGTCCCGGGTTCAATTCCTGGGTCGAGCGAAAACATGTTTCCTTTTCAAACATGGCTCGAGTTTGAGATCACCAACCCGCATTTGGCAAGCGGGGTGATTATGCCTTATCCTCCTCACTGTACTGATATCTTCAGTGGGATGAGAGGCCTTTGCCCAGCAGTGGGACATTACGGGCTAATACTTTATACTTTTATTTCTCTCTACTCAAAGTTTCAAAAAAAGAAATCCTTATCTCCTATTTCTATAAATTCATTTAAAACGCTTCAATAAAACGTCTAGACTCCGAACTGAAATCAAAGCTCGTTATGAAATCGAATTCAACCACTCAATATAATATACGAGCTGATCGTGAAACTTCGTAATAGTTCAACAATTAAACTTATCTACTTTACGGTACATTAACGCTTCTTTACTTAATTATTCTCCTGAATAATTCTATGGTAAAGTGCTCCTAATATGAAACTTTGTTCACTATGTCACCCTTAAGGGAATAGACACACAGGCGACTAGCAACAATCACAAAACGCGGTCTTTCCTGGAGTTTGCATATATTTTGTACTAGTAGCGCCTCGCGGTTTCACCCACGTTGTACCCTTTCCCGCAGGAATTTCGGGATAAAATGTATCCCATGTGTTATTCTAATGTGTAACCTATATTAATGTAAAGTTTCATCCAAATCCATTCAGTAGTTATTGCGTGAAAGAGCAACAAACATAAATCCATACATACATCCATCCATACATACATACATCCATCCTCACAAACTTTCGCATTTATAATATTAGTAGGATTAGCAGCGCCCGCTGTGTGACCCGCGTTGTACACGTTCCCGCGGGAATTTCGGGATAAAATGTTTTCCGTGTGTTATTCTGATGTATAACCTACGAGTATATTACTGTTAAGTTTCATCCAAATCCGTATAGTATTTTTTTTCTGAAATTGCTCCAAACATACATATATACCTACATCCAAACTTTCGCATTTTTAATATTAGCAGGACAGTGACAATTTCTTCGATGGTGACCACTCTACTGCCAGATTAGTTTCTCCAGGAACTTGACGACACCCTTGCTGTGGCTCGCGGCTTTCTGTAGATCAGCTGATTTTCACATGTGAGCCTTTCGGTAAGAAGAGTAAGCAAGTACGACTGGGTAGTAGCCAACCCTGATGTCAGAGTTTTGTGACCGCCTATAGGCCTCCGACATGGTCTAACCATTGAAACAACCGGGACGACAATTTAACGTGCTCCGAAGCACGGTAGCACTCAGATAGGAATGCCACTATCGGCCACCTATCCAAGTAGGGGTCGAGCTGCACGTTGCTTAACAATGGCAATTATCTAACATCGCTTAATCAAACTACGCCATGACCGCTACAAATTTCGGTTTGGTTCTACCTCTGCGCATTCCACACGTCGATAGTGATATTTCTAAGTCGGAGGGTCTAAAAACTCCGATACCAAGGTTGACCGAAAACTTACTCAGACTTACTAATTTCACCTAGCGAAATTCAGTATTCTTATTTATATTTAATCCTGTACTGAATTTAGATAGAATTTAGGAATTCTAATTAACAGGCTAAATGGAAACAAACATGGCTTTTGATTAACTAAATCATTTGTCTTTCTAGGTGGAAAATTATTTTGGATTAATTTTAGGCGGAATCTACTAATGACTTTTGGCGTAGACTAGCATAATTTAAGTATTCATTATTTAAGATAACAAATGATGACAGGCTTTAAACAAATTTTAGCGTTGATTAGTCACCACCTAAGTAACAAAAATAAGTAAAATTCTTACTTTGTTCATGTAAACGTGGAAAAACCGGCCAAGTGCGAGTTGGACTCACGCACGGAGGGTTCCGTACTTTAAAAAACGGCAAAATATCACGTTTGTTGTATGGGTCCCTTTGAATATCTGTTTTATTTGTATTTGTAGTTATAACGGCAATAGAAATACATCATCTGTGAAAATTTCAACTGTCTAGCTATCACCGTTCTTGAGACATAGCCTGGTGACAGACGGACGGACGGACTGACGGATAGCGAAGTCTCAGTAATAAATATAAATAAATATACCTGGACAAATTCACTCACGGTTAATTAGACCCAAACTAAGCTCTAAGCTTGTTATATGGAATCTCACTGATACTAATATATACATATACATACACAAATACTTTATAAGAATATATAATTCACACCGAGACGTCGTCGTCAACAACTATGTCCGCACATATTGTTGACTCCGGGCGGGAATTGAACCCGCAACCCCGATACAGTAAGCGTCTTCACTGCCACTGTGCCAACGGGCTTGTCAAATAGGTCCCATTTATACCCTTTGGGTACGGAACCCTTACATAAGTTTGAATCAGGGGTGTTCGTGTGATAAAACTACTATACCAATTTATTTAAGAATGTATTGGATATTACATAGAAATGTATGATGTCAACATGTCTAAGAGATCTATGGTTTTTTCCATTCCGTTTATTATATGCTTATCAGGTTTTCTTTCTTCGTTTTATTACTTACCTGCATTTAATAGTGCAATAGTACTACCATTATTTATAGTAATATCCCAACTTAACCCTTTATTTGCACCGAGTAAGGCAGTTAAACGCAAGAAGGATAATAGATCATAAAGAAAACTATCTCGATAAAGCAAAGACCAATAAAACGACAAAACTTTACGTGATCGGTTTATTTTCTTTTACATTAGATATTTTCGCTTTGAAAGAAATCTTTAGAAGCTATTGTTTCGACACTAAATGGAGTATAGCTTTATACATAGTAATAGATACAAGAGACAAAACAAGACAAAAGGGTCAGTCTTATGTTTGGGAAGTTGTATAATAAACAATATTTACAAAAGTTAGGAAGACACTTATTCGAAAAGACATGAAAGGAATAACTAGTAAACAAAAACAAGGTTACTAAAAACTCGCTTTTGAATCTCAGTATTAACAAGTATATCTTAAATGCAATTAATATTTATATTAACGTTTACTTTTGATAACAACCTTACGTATTTATCTCACGGATGTCACACATCGTCCACACTGCGCATAATATTTACAACATTAAAATTATAATCCCATATTCCGTATTAATAAAGTTGGGGAATAGTCTAATTGACTGATGAGATTGTGGTACCAGGTCACCTCAGAGCGGAGGCATCCAGTACCAGGGGCCTGGGCTAAAGCGACACAAACTCCGGTGGTGGTGGAGGTAGCGTCAGTACTGGAGTCTCTGATGGTTCCACATTCTCCGAGTTAGCACCAGGAAGTGACCAGGTCGAGCTTCCAGTGGCCGTCACTCTAGGCCCCATGTTATCATAGGCAGGAACAGCACAGCAAGTGCGATTGCGTCTAGGTAATGTGGCTCCTCCACTCAGCAGGTCTGGGTACTTCCCTGGCTCTCCTCTCCCAGCCACTTGGACTGATATGAAAATGTTTCCATAAGGTACAGGAACAGCAAACTCCGCCGGTGGAGGAGGGAACGCCCCAGGCGTCCCCTCAATTGTTATATGCACCGGATCAAATCCGCAACCTCTAGGCTGGTCATCATTAGATCTCTCCGTCAACTCAAAGTCACAAGGAGAAGCCATATTACCTATCGATCTATCGCAACTAACTACAACTGAAGCATCTATGAGTCGTTTCTCTTGGTCGGTGAAACTACGACTTGGGGGAACTGTTCTTCTTCGCAAGTGCCAGCAAGCTACGGCTGCTATGAAACCGAGACTGGCCAGTATACCTAGAGCCCCGAACACTACTCCTAGTAATTGAGGTATCCCTGGAGCGGTTCTCGCGGTAGCTGTCTGTGATCTTGGTAGCACAAGACTTATGATAGCTCTTGCTTCACCTGCTACACTTTTAGCAACACAAGTCCATTCTCCCGCAGCACCCGAAGTCACATTCAGCAGAGTGATATTCACCCATCTAACACTACCGGGCACACGATCCTCGGTATCATCATCTACTGATGTTTCATTCTCTTCCATATCACAATCTATTGTACTATTATGTACATCGACACCATCAAATAACCACGTAACATTTGGTTTAGGAATTCCATGGACCCAGCAACCGAAAGAAGTCGCAACACCAACTTCAGCTCGTACTACTAATGTGCTCGACCGCACTTCAGGCGGACAAGACATGCTCTCGCTAGGAACGTTCCGCCACTTGTTTCCAGCTTGCCTCGTTGGTTCAACACAGAGCAAATCTTCAGTTCCTAGTTTACTCTCTAAAAACCAATCTTTGAACTCGCGTAATCTACAATCGCATCTCCAAGGGTTGCCGGAGAGCGAAACTGTCTTCAAAGCCGGCAGGGAAAAGGTAATCAAACGTAGGAATGTAAGCTGATTTCTTCGCAAATCTATCGTCTCTAAAGACTTTAAATTCCGCAAAGCATTCGTGTGTATCGACCTTAATCTACACCCGTCTAATAAAAGCATTCGTAAATGCGGAAGCGGCGGGAACTGGTCCGCAATTAGACTAGTCAACGGGTTATTGCTCAGGACGACAAGTCGCAGTCTCTCGTTGCCTCTAAATATGTCTCTTGGCAAGTGTGAAAGGTCGTTGTCTCCTAAATCGACTTCTATTAAAATTCTTAATTCTAGAAATGCATCGGCATGTATCGATCTGAGATTCGTCGCTCGTAGATTGAGTCGTTGTAGATTGAGTAATCCTATGTTAGAAAATATTTCTTTGGGTAGATTTCTGAGAGGATTGTCATGTAGGTCTAAGACCTGGATATCTGGTGAGAGGGAGGGCGGGCGGCGGAGGTCACTGGAGGCGCAGGAAGCGGTCTTCTTGCCCGAGGACCACTTGCAGGTGCAGGTGGCGATCTGGGCGCAGTCGAGCCAGTCGCTTGCAGTCCTTGCAGCACACGTGGTCAGAATGACAATCCAGTACCATCTGGCCCACGCCACGCGCATACTCATCTCATTTCGCCTCCGAGCTTACATCGGTCGTCAGCCTGCAACAACACAACACATTACTCAAAAATTACTCAAACAATGCCTAAAATATTAGCCCAGTTATTGGTTCTGTTTTCAACGGCGCTCTTAAATCATATTGTTTAGAACAGGTGGTCGGTTTGCGTCGTTTTTGTATTCAATCCGGTCAAGGTTTATTCTTAACGTTTATATTTTGCCGAATTACCCTTGCCTTACTGAATTCATTTACTTTACAATGATATTATATAAGACCTCTTACGTATTGTACTGTTTGTTCTAAGGGTTGTACAAACAAGATCAAAGTGCTCTTACCAAAACAATTTTATGTATTAACTCGACCAGGAATTCTATTGTGTATTATTGAATATCTCCATTTCTTTTCAATAGGTAAAAGATTTCATTTATTGGAAATATGTAATGTTTCGTTTTTGTCAAGTATCTTTTGAATGATATTAAAATCCACATAAATATTTATCTGTAATAGAGGTAGGTCTCGCGGCGTAGTTTGAATAAACAATGTTATTGATTCGTGATGTTTTTGCGATTGTTAAGCAACGTACAACTTGGTCAATGATAGGTGGTCGAAAGTGGCAGCTTTAGCGCTACCGTAGTTTGAGAAGCACTTTATCAGGTCCGGTTGTTTCAATTGTTAGAACGTGTCATACCAGCTTTAGGTTGCGTTTCTACAGGGTGATTTCGGGGTCGTGATCCCAACCATTTTTTTCTGACTCAGTAAATAAATGATTGCGATGCTGCCTGTATTTATTTTAATTTAAACAAAGATGATTCGTTATTTACGTATTTTTATTTAAAAATTATTATTGACTCAAAATGCGTGGTCACCCTACTTTTAAATTATTTGACATAAGTTTTCTTGGGAAATAGTAGGGTGACCATGATCTTGACTTATCGCAGTTTTTTTTGCTGACTAAAATAAGTCGCTGGGGTACTGTTAGTCCTAACCTCTCGTGATGCTTAGGAGAAAGTAAGTTAAATACTTCTTTCTTGCTCCACGACCCCGTAATCACCCTGTATAGACAAAGCGAATCGGTGCGAAGCTCGATACACCAATCACAGAGCATTGCGATCACACAACATATTGTCAAAATCTTTTTGTGACGCACTATGATTGGTCAATTGAGCGTCTAAGGTGGTCTGAAACTTCCGACGCCAATATTTGATCCCTTCTTCATACGAATTTAAATACTCTTTGGAAATTGGTTATCCGTGTTACGTAGACGTTCTCAAAACATTCTATTAACCATACAAATAATCCTGAATGCAAGGATTACATTCCTTTTCAGGCACGGAACCCTTTGAATAATTATCTTTCACGTTATTAAATGAAACAGGCGTACCTTATGAAGGATCGAAAACTATACTTTAATTTGCGTAATAAATTGACTTGTAAATTTTATCGCTACATCCGAGAGAGGTCGTTCGGACAAAGGTTTGAATATACCTTGAATTAATTAAGCGAGAGCCTTGTGTTGCCCACTTTGTGGTGGCTTTTGTAAACATTGCTCGATTCTCCTTCATTTATTCAGTAAGAGTGTGTTATCTATGGTTCCTTCAGTTTCACCGAGTTGGAAAAATCATTTAAAATCTTAACTGATACTCTGAAGATTGTGCCACAGTGAAGGGCAGTGGTAGAGACAAGCGATTATGTTAAAAATAGCCGATAATAAATATTATATTATGGTAAGAACATAATAATCAATGTTGACATAAACATGTTGCTAATTGCTTCTGTTTTTAACCCCTGACGCAAAAGGTGGGGGTGTAATAAGTTTAACGTGGACGTTTATATGTGTGTGGCATCGTAGCATCTTTTTTTCATTTAAAAGGCATTTTTCATGCGGTAGTTCTTAGCTATGTTTGGTAAAAATCGTTCCAACCTTTTTTGCAAAGGGAGTTTTAAAAATAGTTTTATTTAACAACTAGTTCTTAACTTATATGACTAGTTCTAAAGCTACTTAAGTTTGTCATTTGGAGTCGTTTCCAGTCCATTGTTTGAAACTCTTTACGAAGTTGAGTAAAGTATTATAAATGCAAATATTTTTATTTTATTATTTTGTGAAAAGAGACTACTCGTAGTTGTCGGGCCCCTTGCAACTAACTTGTTGAAATTATATTCAGTCGATCGCCGCATATAACATGCGGTCCGAAATAGAGTTAAAGAATAATTGTCGGTAGCATTCAGCGAGTGACGTCAGCTGTCACCTAATTAGGTGTCCACAGTCATCTAACAACCACCTAGTTAGGTGTAAATCAGCCAACAGTCTAGTGAAGACAATTTTCGTTAACTTAAGCAAATTAAAAGAGTTTGTCGACCATTTTGGAGAGAGGTTAAAAAAATCTACGAAAAAAAACAATCGTTGAATTGAATCCCACTGTATTGAACTCAGTATTGAACCTAAGACCGTACGTAAAAAAAGTCAGTAAATGTCACTATGCTTTGTGAGTAAGTAAGTATTTGCCTGTAATGTCTCACTGCTGCAGGCCTCTCATCTCGCTGAAGATCAGTTCAGTGTCACTACGCTATCAAACAGAAAAGTAATAAATCGAAATATTATTCTTAAGTGCGTTTCCCCTTCCAAACATTCCCGAAATTATTTATAGACAAAACAATACTGCTATATTTCGCCACAACTCCTCACATTATCTAAAGAATCTGTTCGTTCGTCTAGTTTTGATAAATATGTCTGTCAGTTTCTCTGAATACGTTCTTGCTGGTTATGTGTCAAGATTAGAAGGATTAATGGACCAATAGGGATGTTTGTCTTGTCCGCTTTCGTCCGGTTTCGTCCGGATTTTCCGCCAATGTCCGGACATCTCGAAGGGGTGAAGTCAAATATTCGCCTTGCCACCTCACGTCATTACACCCCTGATTTGTCTGCGTATTTATAGTCCACCCCTAAACTCCAGCTTTATTATCAAGATATTTTTCTGCCAGACTTTAATTAATTGTTTTCGAGATAATTTTACGAGATTAGGTTTTATTTTTGCGCGTTAGGTACGAGTTTTATGTGCGTTATAATTATTGTAATTATCGTTTTAATTATTATGGAACGGGGACATTTTTATAGCGGTATAATTAAAAGCTTTTTATAACCACTTAACCTAATATTTTTTGGGAAAATATGATAATAAAATTGTGTAACTTGTTTCGTTTTCATTACATTTTTATAGATATTAAACCTATACTACGAACCTCATTAATATTAAGTATTATATTACGAAAGCATATCATAAGCTTTTCATACAAAAACCGAACAAAAACCTCTTTGATATTCTCAAAAAAGAGGACAAAGGCCGTTTACCATTGAATTATAATTCTCAAACCATATAATTCTCATTAACCTTTTATACACAAACATGTTTTCTTTTAAATAGAAATTATTAGATATTGAAGACATTTTCCTTTTGAGAGCAGGTGACGCATACACGGATGTACGGAGCCAACACTATGAATAAAACAATAACTGTACATTTGGTGCAGAAACACCGAGCCAAATCTTTTGAGAACGTGTCCTATATGTCTGTTTACCAAGAACATAAAGTTTTAAATACGTGTTTTTAATATACAAGAGAACAGTATTTATTTAATTTGAATTTGGAAAAAACAGTTCTGTTTAATATTATAAATAGTTTCCTTTGCATCGATTTGGTTAATTTAATTAACATTATTTACACAAAAGACGCGTTTAACCCAATCGTATATTGCAATCTTTACTAAAACGGTGATTTATAAGTTTGAACTTGTTATTACAAAAATCTCATTCATAATGGTCGTAAAGTAAAGGGACTTACTGGACAGTTTGTAAGTTATAGTGGCGCAGTGCTGCTAACTTTGAACACAGCTTTAGGTCTAAAGTAACTAATATACGTTGAATCTTATGTAAGAGGTGGTTTAAGATTCTTATAATTAAAATACTTGCTAACTTGTCGCTTTTCTTTTAAACATATAAAAAAACTAGCAGCGCCCCGCGGTTTTACCCGCGTTGTACCCGTTCCCGTAGGAAATCCGGGATAAAATGTAGCCTATAGCCTTTCTCGATAAATAGACTATCTAACAGTGAAAGAATTATTCAAATCGGTTCAGTAGTTTCTGAGATTAGCGCGTTTAAACAAACAAACAAACAAAACAAACTCTTCAGCTTTATAATATTAGTATAGATTACGTGTCACGTTGTTTGTCCGCGATGGACTTCTAAACTAATGAACCGACTTTAAATTTGATTTGCTCACCGTGTGCAATTTATAGGGTAGGGTGGTCCACCCCTTAATCTTTATATGGCAAAACAACGTTTGCCGGGTCAGCTAGTTTATTATAAAATAAACTATGAAACATTATCAAGTATGAAATCGTGAAACATCTCAAATAAAGAAAATAGAAATAAGGGCTAAGTGGTATATTTGTAAAACACGACTAAGCCAATTTACCCCTATATTTTCCAGAAAAACAGAAAACCGCATCAAAATCGGTCAAACCAGTCTGTTGATAATTGGGAACGTGTACACACAAAAAATCTTCATCCAAAACTCATAGCTACTCTCCGTTCCATGTCGGGTAAAAACCACAAACCTAAAAGGTATTTAAAAAACAAATGACAAATGAAAACAGTTCCATTATCAACGTAAGAACTCTTTCGCCACTTTGCCAAACATTATTATTGCTGTGCATAAAAAAAAGTATTTTTAAAATAAGATTGCAACACGGAAGACGCCAGACGGAAGCACAATTTCTGAACGTCCAATTGAATTCGTTACCGTAGCATCTAAGGGCAGGTGTAGACCAATCAGACGATTTTATTTTTTTGTATTTGGAATTCGATTTTCTTCTTTACATTTCTTGCATTCTATTCTGTGTTACGGTGTTCCCAATCAGCCAATGAAAATTTTAAGCACTAGTACGAGTACGTACGTACCTACATACTATTTGTAAATACTGTTTAGGACCTACAATTCCATACGCATAGGTCTTGAAGGAGATCAAAAATATTGAGTAACCCTGCCTTAGGGTTCATGTGTTCAAATTATATTCTGTCTCTATTACTTTTATGTAAAAGATCTAGAATGATGTAGAATTCATTCATTAAATCTTTCGAACGAGAATCTTCGTGTCTAAAACTCCACATTTTTCCCCCTTTAAAAATAAATCAATGTTCCTAGCCTTTTGTCTGATTGGCTGCAATATAGCAGTGGCATTCCTCCGCCGTACCAGAATGCAATAATCTCAGATATGTTCGAGATACTTCCATGTTTCGTGACTGGAATACATAAATAGTTACGCGTTGACTATTCAATCTCGGCGGTAGAAGACGCTATTGAATTAAAGAAAAAGTGTTCTCATTTAACTTCTAATTTTAGTATGAATTATAGAAATGCAACCAGTATGTACCTACTTCATTTCCATAATATGTATTCCATCAAATACATCAATTAACCTAATTAACCTGTATCTTATTAACCTGTGTTACTCTTTGTATCAGTGATGAGTACTTTAGCACTAGTGCATTTAATCTATAGAATCTTAGAATTTAGGAAACCTAGATATTCTAATGCTTGAAGCTTATCTTAAGCATCGATGTCGGTTGCCTTTGAACGGTTCCCTTTGATGCCAAAGGTATTTAGATCTTATGTAAAGGTATTATGAAGATGTAGGAATTTACGCAATAGTATATTGATTTCATAAGACATTGTCTGATACACAATAGATTCCTTAAAAGGATGAGTTTTGTGTTATGTTTGTCAATGGTAGGGCATAACTATTTGTTCATCATCAAAATCAGATCAAAAAGTCAAAACTTGATGGCCTTATAGTTTAATTTTATGTTTCATACTTTCAAAGATGGCTCGGGTTTGAGATCACCAACCCGCATAGACAAACGTATTGATTACGCCGAATTCACACTGTACTGATAACTTCAGTGAGATGAGACGCCTTTGTCCAGCAATGGGACATTACAGGCTGATACTTTACTTTACTGTAGTTTAAGGTACTCTTCACTATAGCCATTAGCCATGTAATGCTTATAGGTACCAAAGGAAGTTAGTCCGTCTCGCTAGTCCTACGCAGCAATATTCTACACCGTATATCCTACATGACATACCCAAATCTTGAATTGAAATTACATTTACGGATACTCTTTCGTCGTCGGTTCGGTTCCTTAAGGGTCGGAACACATCTGACGGAAAATGCGTTGAGCGTATCATCGGTCGCGTCTATTCCGTCAAATTAGACCTTCTACATTAGGCGTCTAGTCAGTTTCTGCGTTCAGTATCTACAGAGCGGTTGTGTTGTGTGATATTAAATTTTAAAATGAAGCCCATCGAAATAATAGCTATTTGGGAGACGTCGACCGACAATGCGTTGACGGAAACGGAACAGACGCTGTACGCTCGACGCACTAACGCATCATCGGTTAGGTGTGAACGGTTAAGTGTTTTTCTATACATTTGTCTGTTCTGGCGTTACGCGACCGATAATACGCGACGCATTTTCCGTCAGATGTGTTCCGACCCTAAACGTAGTTTCAATTCAAAATGAGTAGTGCCCGCACCTAAGAAACCAGTATATACCCAAATCTGGTAGAAATTCTTCTAAATCTTCTAAACTTTTTCCTTCCATCGAAACTCAGAGTCATTGAACAATCTCAAGTCAGAGTTCACGTTCAAAAGCCACGCTCATTCCTCCCCCCGTTTATTTGTTAACTGTATGTAACTACACTCCTGAGACACGGCATGAAACTTTACTGTTCACTGAAATTCACATCGTTTATAACTCCACCCTGTATATGATGAAATTTTGAGACGGTGTGACGTCACTGTGTGCTCGTTTTATGGTGATAAGATACGGTTGGGTAAATGAATTCTTTGAAGGGAAAGTGATTGTCAACGTGTGACGAATGAGTGGTTTATCTTTGAAACCTGATTTCTTTTTTGGTGAAAGACTCTGGTATTGACTACGTTACGAACCATAAGTTGCTATGCTATTGCTGATGTTGGTGCAGCTATTGTGTTGTTATTGCTATTTGTTTATCAGCCCATTCCGATCTTATTTCTACTGGCTATTTTCCATAACTTGACTTGACATTGATACAATGGAAATAAATGTCAGATTTTGGATTTTAATATTTATTTGTGTACAAACTGCGCGTACATACATATTATCTACTGGGAAATCTATATATCTTCTATATATATAAAACAAAGACGGGTTTGTTACAACACTTATAACTCGAGATCGGCTGGATCAATTTTCATGGTTTTTGTTTCGTTGGATTTGTCTCCGCCCTGAATAGCAGAATACATTTTAAAAACAATGAAAGCTTGGAATAAAAATCTCAAAATTTCCACGGGAACGGGGGCGCTGCGGGTGAGACCGCGGGGCACAGCTAGTATAAAATAAATATAATTTAATGGTCTCTGTATGTAACTTTCTTTACCCTAAATCATAATTTGTCTTCTCCCTTCTAAAGCCAAACAAAATTAACCTTTCAACGCCGTACAAATAACACGGCAAAAAACTCTGCAACATAACTTTGTCAGTATATTTGAACATAACGCCCAAAGTTCTAACACGTCTAACCGAGTAAGCGCCACCTAGCGGCTATCGACCAACATGAATTATATTTACTTAGGCGTTGAAATGATACAGCCAACAAAACTTTGGGGCATAAGCAATTTTTGCTCATGAATTTTACACATGATTTAAGTGGTCTGTGGTACTTGTTTTCATGAATTACGTTCCCAAAGGAATTTTACAAGGTTTTTGGGATTAGTCAAGGTGTGTCCAGGTTTACTTTGCGTCTTTGTTCCAGTTTTCCTTCACTTAATTTTAATTAATGTACGGGGGGTCAATTATATTAGGAACAGAATGTGATAAATATAAGTTTGATATTCTAGATCTACTTCAGTGTCTATTGGTATAAAATTGATTTAGCAGGATTGGCCCCCAGATAATCTATACTATCTATACTAATATTATAAAGAGGTAAAATTTTAAAGTTTGTTTTTTTGTTTGTATGTTCGAGCTAATCTCGGGAATCATCAGTCCGATTTCAATAATTCTTTTTGTAATAGATAGCCACATTCAACAGGAAGGTTATAGGCTATTTTTCATCCTGACATTCCCATGGGGACGGGCACAACGCGGCTAAAACCGCGGGGCGTTGCTAGTCTATACTAATATTATAAAGCTGAAGAGTTTGTTTGTTTTGTTTGTTTGTTTGTTTGTTTGTTTGTTTGTTTGTTTGTTTGTTTGTTTGTTTGTTTGTTTGTTTAAACGCGCTAATCTCAGAAACTACTGAACCGATTTGAATAATTCTTTCACTGTTAGATAGTCTATTTATCGAGGAAGGCTATAGGCTACATTTTATCCCGAAATTCCCACGGGAACGGGCACAACGCGGCTAAAACCGCGGGGCGTTGCTAGTGTGCAATAAAGAGCGTAGATACATTTGGTCTGCATTGGACCATAACAAGCGAATGCGGTTACGATTAACTTTGTATTTATTGTTCAGTGTTCACTATCATCACTACTAGTATGTATATAATGAAGTAGCTTTCCGCTGTCTTTCTGTCTGTCCCTATGTATGCTTAGATCTTTAAAACTACGCAACGCATTTTTACGTGGGTTTTTTAAATAGATGGAGTGATTAAAGAGGAAGGTTTATAGGTATAAAAAATCCCGAAATACCCACGGAAACGGGCACAACGAAGGCAAAACCGCGGGGCACTGCTTTTCATTAATAAAATAAACAATTTCACATTAGATATAGATTAGTATAAAACATGAAAAAGTATCGTAATAAAACAAATATTATACGTTGGTTTAATTAAACATTGAAAAAATAACTCATTTGATTCATAAATTCAAAGTCATTACACAGTACTTCTTCAAAGAAAATAAGCTTACATCATATTTCATTAGCAAATAACTTCAAAAATTACACAGTACGGACATTGTTATTAAAAACAAATTATGATACCGTTGTTATTACCTTGTTTAGCAAAATTCAACATGCAAATACGAACCATAACGAAAACAAAATAAAATTCAAATTACTGTTTGATAATTGTATAATTAGGTGACATTATAAGTTCATTTACATAGAAACAAACTAGCGTGTTTGAATTCATTAGTCAAGTTACGTGAAAAATATTTTTTTCCTTTGAAGTACACGCCATGTTATCACAATTTTCCATCTAAATACCTATTTTTAATTGCTTATAATTTTCCTTGTTTTGTTAGCACGTTATTCTCATATTTTGTCACGCATAATGCTATGACTTATTTATAAATTCCCTTTCAAGTCGGTCGATATTAATTAAATAAATTAGGTAGTTTTTGGGATAGATTTAAAATAGGTATATACCCTTGATGTTGTCAATCCCGTTGACACAGTGGCTTCTGAGAGCGACTGTGTCGGGAGTTTCGAGTTCAATTCCCGCCCGGCGGACGTAGTTGTTGGCGACGAACGTCTGGGTGTCATTATTAAATATATTCATTTGAATAAACAATTTGTATCGGTTACATTTGTCAGTAACAGTCGCAGTTGGTTAGATTCCATAATACAAACTAAGAGATTAGTGAAATCATCAATGCGCTTTTAGCACATTGACTATATCTTGAGTATTAGTTTACAATGATTAGATAATTAGTGATTTTAAGAAGGTGGATAAGTCGTATTATGACGAATACCAATTGTTTAGAAACGCCTTGCCAATTGCTAAAATCCATTGTCTAAATTCAGAAGTTATGAAGTATCAGCTGCTCGGAAACTTGGAAACGAACATCAAGAAAAACACATAGATGTATTAAATCTCCCCTCATGCATGTAAACAAGTAATCTTGAAAATATCTCTATATATAAATATCAATGCCACTTTTCGTTGTAATTTTATAACTCAAGAACGGGCTCACCTACTCGGACTATTTAGTAGATGGTTTATGTGAAGTTTGCACAAAATCGAGCGGTTCTTACATTCCCACGGGAACGGGCACGACGCGGGTAAAACCGCGGGGCGCAGCTAGTATATCATATACGTAACTGTAGTCAGATAATTTGCTGCCACAATCTGGTTGCTTTTGTAAGGATTCTATTCGTAATCAAGAACGTAATCCATGCGAAATGTCAAGGATCTTTAAGAGAGGGCGTGGGTGAGGATACCATTATAGTACCGTATATTATTAATTAAGAATTAAATCATATTATATATTCAACGCTAGTTTAAGTAAGCAAATGCAATGTGTATTTAGGAATGGTTGTTTTTAACGGTTGGTTATCGTAACATACGTTCGTTAAAAGTTTAAGTACGCTGTTAAGTGTCTGTTATATTCAAAGCTTCATATTTTTAATGACATCCGAATAACTTTAACATTATTCGGATTTTAAGTAGAGAGACAAAATTGTCATTGTCTTATGTCATTTTTGGTTAACGTTTATTAAGAGTAGGGGGCGTCTGAAAACCAGCGTTCTACCGAGGCCTCGGGCCAGGTAGAACATCAGCTGAGACGCCTCCCATTGCTACACATTTTTTTAGTTTTAAGTAAAATGTGAATTTTTGTATTTTTTGTGGCAATAAATTTTATTTTATTTTGTTTATTTTTATTAGTGCGTAAGCGTAACTCTGTTTGTTTATAGCAAATTAAATATCTTCAGTCACCTACTGACATACTTACTGAAGAAGATTCAATTCATGGGGCATGCATACATTTTTGTGAAGGAACTCAAATCGGTCCAGCTGTTGTTTTTTAAATAAACTCTATTCTTATGAGCACTGACACAAATCGGAAAAGTGTGAACAGGTTTATAATGTTAGTAGAACTTGGACGTCTGCAGGTCTGACAGTCGCCATAGAAGTGGCTATAAAAGTCCATGATAAATTAAGGACTTGTAAGTACTCATTCCATTCGAACTTCTATGATAACTCGATAACAATGTCCCATGTCCAGTTACGAATGCAAACTCCATCGTCTCTGGCGTTGCACAATACTTTTGTGAATCTCACATAATATGGAGTTGGCAGGCCGCCATCTTCCAGCTATTCCGGGCATTGACCTCGTAACCAATCAGTCTAAACTACAGTAACAATAACTTTTTAACGTTACCCCGATACAATGGGTGTTGAGTTGCTTTTAATTTAGACTTTTTTGAAAGAAAATAGTCTTGAGAAGTCGGTCGTTGATGGTTTCATTTTGAGGTTTTGATTACGGGAAATGGTTGTCTTTGTTTTTGGTAGAGTTTGAGTGATATTGGGGCTACACTTTTATATTTGAGACCCGTTGGTATAGTGGCAGTGAGAGCGCTTACTGTGTCGGGGGTTGCGGGTTCGATTCCCGCCCGGAGTCAACAATATGTGAAGGCATAGTTGTTGCCGACGACGTCTGGGTGTCAATTATATATCCTTACTAGCAGCGCCCCGCGGTTTTACCCGCGTTGTGCCCGTTCCCGTGGGAATTTCGGGATAAAATGTAGCCTATAGCCTTCCTCGATAAATAGACTATCTAACAGTGAAAGAATTATTCAAATCGGTTCAGTAGTTTCTGAGATTAGCGCGTTTAAACAAACAAACAAACAAACAAACAAAACAAACTCTTCAGCTTTATAATATTAGTATAGATTCAATATTTGTGTATGTATATGTAGAAGTATAGCAGTGGGTTAGATTCCATACTACAAGCTTAGAGCTTAGTTTGGGTCTAATTAACCGTGTGTGAATTTGTCCGAGTATATTTATTTATTTATTTTATTTATATGTCTGTACTAACTAATACACTCGTAGAGGTCTATGTTTTGACTTTCATTTGTTTTCTATGTTTTGTACTCAAAGTTTTACCGGCGTTGATTGTTGAGCGATCTTCTGGGAGTGTCAGAACATAAAGCTGGGCAAATGCCCTTGATAAATCAGTACAAGTGTAATATAGCAAATCACAAACACGTTACCAATACAGAAACAGGTAAACCGAGGTCAAATTAACCAATCTAACGTGGCTATTTAACCACCAGCACTGTTTTGCCTTGCTCTATATTTATAGCTTCATTTACTATTCATTCATTTCGAGTAGGTTAGTAGCCAAACCTGGTGTCGGAGTTTTTAGACCGCCTAAAGGCCTCCGACATAGTCTAACGATTGAAACAACCGGGACCGACTGCTTAACGTGCCCTCCGAAGCATGGTAGGGTAACGCCACTATCGGCCATATATAGAAATGCCACTATCGGCCACCCATCCAAGTAGGGCCGAGCTGCGCGTTGCTTAACAATTGCAATTAACTAAGATCGCTTAGTCAAACATTAACTAATAAACCAGTCGTGATAAATCAGTACGGTACAGTTTAATTAAGCCACCGGAACCTATAATCAATTTCACTATCAATGATAGACAAAGTTAGATGCTAAGTGGAGTATAGGAGACTAACTTAACTAAACAAGAGCCATCACAGATTATGAACAAGACAGGTTTCTAGACTAGAACAAGACTAATTTGGTTGACGTAGACAAATCTGTCTTTTGCCAGGTGTTATTGATGTTGTTGGTATAATAACTAGAATCAAGCTTTTGAAGACAGGCTGTGCCCCGCGGTTTCACCCGCAGCGCCCCCGTTCCCGTGGGAATTTTGAGATTTTTATTTCTTATTTTTCATATATAAAAAAAGGTACACATCAAAAAAGAGTGCAGTCGTTCTGAAGTTATGCGCTTACCAACACATTTTGCGATCCATTTTTATATTATAGAAGATTATAGTTTCATAGTCTTATAAGTAACTAGCCACGCCCGCGGTGTAACCCTTGTTGTACCCGTTCCCGCAGGAATTTTAGGATAAAATGTATCCTATGTGTTATTCTGATTTAAAATGTAACGTTTCATCCAAATCCGTCCGTCGGTCTGTAGTTTTTTCCTGAAAGAATAACAAACATTCATACATTCATCTTCACAAACTTTCGTATCCTACTAATATTATAAATGCAAAAGTGGATACAGACGATTTCGTCTGCTTGCATGCGGCTTTTTCATTTAAAAACCAGTTTAACTGCAGTAGTTTTTAGCTAATAATCGGTCGAGCTGTTGATGCATCTTACCTAATTTTACCTGTACCGTACAACAGTTGTTAGACTGAATAACAAAACACTGCGTCAAACAAGTTAGTCAAGAGACTGGAATATCGTCTGCGATAGTCCTTATTGCAGTATATCTGGGTAAGCAAGAGTTTCTGTAGTAAATTTCTGGTCTATTCCTAAGGTATGTGTGCCTCGGGACGCAGAATTACTACCTTATTCGATTATATTCACGTGGGCGCGTTGAAAGGTGCTTCCGGGGAGTTACATTTTCTATGAATAATTTTTGGGATCGCACCGATTCTGAGATTATTTTTTACCCCCAACTGAGAAGAGGGGTGTTATACGTTTGAAGTTGATGTCTGTTTTTGTAGTTGCCTGTGTTTGTGTCTTTCTTAGGCACCATAACTCTCAAACGGATGAACTGATTTCGATGTGCTTTTTTCATTTCATTCATCCAAAAACGCATTACAACTACAAGTATGACCCAGGAGTCGCTAATGAAATAAAACTACTATACACGCTCCTAATGCAACAATCTAAAACAAAAATCTGCTACACACTTAATTAAGTAACAGACACTTAAAGCAAACTACTACCAACACTAAACTAGGTCCTAAACAATAAGATATGGAGTATAAAGAAAGCTGGACCTAACTTATCTCGCATTGGCGAACGACTAACAGACGCCGTCCTCTAAGTAGCCTGATAAAGCCCTAGTTAACTACATAACTACAAAACTCAGACAAACTTCTGTCTGTTCCTTCCAGTTTATGTGCACGTAAAACTGTCGTCCAAAGATTATTATTGGTAGCACATGATGTTTATATCGAGTTTTTCTTGATAATACGATTTAATATTATATTTTTCTTGGTTGAGATATAAAAAAGTATTTATGGATGTATTACATTAGAAGTTTTTCTATAAATAAGTTTAGTATGTTATGTATATATTTAATGTATGCAGTACTAGCAGCGTCATGTGGATATACCCAAGTTGTACACGAATTTTGGGATAAAAAAGGTAGCCCTGCTCTTAAATGTGGCTACTGTATACCATGTCCATAATGTCTATAGTAGCCACATTATATTTTCATAGTTGTTGGCGACAACGTCTGGGTGTCAATTATATATTCTTATAAAGTATTTGTGTATATATATATGTAGTAGTATTAGTGAGTTAGATTCCATGTTACAAGCTTACAGCTTAGTTTGGGTCTAATTAACCGTGTGTGCATTGTTCCGAGTATATTTATTTAAATCCGATCAGTAGTTGCAGAGACAAGTGCAAACAGAAAACTTACTCTACAGTATCAATAAATTAATACTTTTGACCAAAACACTGTTATTTACAAGATATCAAACTATAAATTCTATAAAAAGAATTCAAACGTCTAGGAATTTTTTCTTTTCCTCTAAAAATCGCTTGCAACTGCAAACTCAGACAATGTCAATCCCGCCAAGTAATTTCCCCAACAACATGGTTCTGTCAATCAATCGAGAGACGAAGCCGCAAACAATGCGATGTTACTAATCGATTCAGTTCAGGAATATGCGTTCAATTCCAATTGAAACCTGAGGTCAAAGATGTCAAGGTACACGTTTAGTTCATTATGATCTGAACTGGTGTAGTTGTCTGTCTATCTTAGCGCAACAGCCTCCGTGGTCTTGTGTTTTGAGTGGCCGGCTCACGATCCGGAGGTTCCGGGTTTGATTCCCGGTGGGGATATCTCACAAAAATCACTTTGTGAGACTGTCCTCAGTTTGGTTAGGGCATTGCAGGCTAAATCACCTGATTGCCCGAAAAGTAAGATGATTCCGTGCTTCGGAGGGCACGTTAAACCGTCGGTCCCGGTTACTTTCTACGGATAGTAGTCGTTACATGAGCCATGTCAGAGGCCTTTGGCGGCTCAATAACTCTGACACCAGGATTGGTCAGGTTGACCATCCACTCGATGAAGAAGAAGAAGAAGCGTGATACAGGAAGTCATAGCGCTCGTGGCGTAGTTTGACTAAGCGATGCTAGTTCATTGTGAGTTTTAAGCAACGTGCAGCTCGGCCCCTCCTTGGATGGGTGGCCGACAGTGTCATTTCTATCTGAGCGCTACTGTGCTTCGAAGGGCATGTTAAGCAGTCGATCCCGGTTGTTTCAATCATTAGACCATTTGAGAGGCTTTTAGGCGGTCTAAAAATTCCGACATCAGGGTTGACCAATAACCCCTACTCTAACTTAGTGCGCAGAGTAGCCGCAAGCGAACAATCGCGACCGTTCGTTTTACTTTGATGACTAGCTAGGCTGTTGAGCGCCAAGCAAACTGCCTACCTGCGCATTCGTATCCTTAGGCTTCGTAACTTAAAGGGGATATTATAAGGCTCAAGCAATATTGGCTGTGCAGTTAGTTAATTACATAGTTTTTGGTATTAGTTTAGCCGAATTAATTTGGTCCTAGTTTTGTCACGCTTCAGTGCTTGAGAAATTAAATTCTAAATCTATGGTATAAAAATGAATCGCTGAATCTGTTGCGCATAACTTCAGAACGACTGCACCAAATTGGATGATTCTTTTTTTAATGTGTTCCTTATTGTCAGAACAAGGTTTTTATATAAGAAAAATAAGGAATAAAAATCTCCAAAATTCCCACGGGAACGGGGGCGCTGCGGGTGATACCGCGGGGCGCTAGTGATAGATAAAAACATAGAGATTTGATAGAAGCTGGATAAAAAGTAATAGAAATTATTAAAAGAAAGAGTCTTTACAAGTAGTTTATTTAAAGGCTCATGTCTATCAATGATCTTACAAGTCATTGCATTCACCAATGATATCTTACAAGTAATGTCTTTCAAGAATTAAAAAGTATTATTATTGCTCGAAGACTATCAAGACGCTATCGTAAAACACTAGAACACTCCGTTGGAAGCTTTTAGTGCGGCCATTTGTGAGTTCAATTAGGTATTTAATTTCCGCCAGCGAGAATGCTTACGAAACTGTCATTTAAACTCTTGGTTATGTCATATTATGCGGGAAAGAGAGGGGTGATAATTCTGTTGATGTGATTGGTTAGAAAATGTTGCTGTTCTGCTTTGTAAATCGTATATCGCTTGAGGAAATCGTTCTAGCCTTATTTGATTACTAGCAGCGCTCTGCGGTTTTGCCCGATTTGTGCTTGTTCACGTGGGAATTTCAGAATGAAAAATAGCCTATATATTTTTTGTTGAATGTGGCTATCCATTAAAAAAAGAATTATTCAAATCGGACGGGTAGTTCTTGAGATTAGCGCGTTAAAAAAAATAATTTTTCAGATTTATTATATAAGTATTATATAGACTGCATCCTCGAGGGTAACAATCCCATAACAAATAGCTTTGTTATGGGATTGTTTTTAAAAATTCCAGCCCCTTGATGAAGGGAGAATAATATTCTGAACCTCTTTAAACTTTATCTTAAACTTAAACTTAATCTTCTTAAAACTTTTCAATTGTATATACCACTAGCAGCTTTCCGCGGCTTTACCGGCGTTGTGTCCGTTTTCGTAGAAATTTCAGGATGAAAAATAACCATTAACCTTTCCCTTGCATGTTGCTATCCATTATAAAATTATTCAAATCGGAATGGTAGTTACTGAGATAAACAATTACTCGTGCTATTGGTGTGCTTCAACCCATTCACAATCATAAATTTAAGAGCTAGGCTCTTGTCGGTGAGTCCGATGCAGACTTCTCCATCTACTCCTATTCAGTACAAGCTCCTTCACATCTCTACACGACACGACAGACACTTTTCTCAATCACCCCATTACTCCATATAAATTATAAAACTGCAATAATTCTCTCAATATCTAGGTTTCATCCATTCCCAGCCAAACCCTGTGAATAACGGAAGAAAACAAATGAATAAATGGCTTGGATAAAACTCGAAAAAGTTGGCAAAAGCCATAATAACGATATATAGTTGTTTTTTCTTGTTATATCGCCGTGGAATACCATAAGTAGCATTTTCCTTATGGAGTTTATGGGAAGCAGACTTCCATGCAGTAAAAATTTTGTAAGTATCTACTTGTTTGTTTTATTTAAGATAAGGCTTTTTGTTATGTTTTCTTGTTAAGAGCTTTGGTGCTTCGGGACTTTAGTTGCAAACCAATGGATTTAATCAGATGTGTAGTGTTGTTTTCTTTTAATATGTTTCCTTTCTTTCATAGCTACAGGATGTAACATCGAGAGCTATAAATTTGATTTGAATAATTCTCTTGTAATGGATAGGCGAATTCAAGGGCAAAGGGTTGTTTTTTTATCCCAAAATTCCCAAGGGAACAGGCACGAGTAGAACCACAGAGCGCGACTAGTCTCATATTAACACATCAAAAACTTTTGCTCTTGTTCTATTCAAATTAACAAATTAAACTCATGTTCTGATTTCAAAACCCGAAATTATAATTAAGTCCATGTATCAAAATTTAACAGCGAACAATTTTCTCAATTTCCAAATAATTCCCATAAGGGCCCCGATAGGGCAGTAGGTATACAACGCGGTACCAATCAGCCCCATGGGTTAATAAACGGATACACAGTATAGAGAAACATACAGTAGTGTACAGTCCGCGAGGTATAAGCTGAGCTTTGCAATTGTGTGAGTGTACATGGATAGTGTAGGTGTGATAACCGGCCTTAGGCCCATTCTGTCTCGCCGCGCTCCTGTACTTTTGGTGATCACTCACACTAATGCAAAGCTCAGCTTATACCTCGCGGACTGTAACAGCTTTGCTAATAAACCGTTTTCCTTGGAGAGGGAAAAATGTCGAAATTAAACTAGCCGTGCCCCGCGGTATTACCCGCGTTGTACCCGTTCCCATGGGTATTTTGGGATAAAATGTATCCCATGTGTTATTCTGATGTATAAGTTTCATCCAAATCCATTCAGTAGTTTTTACGTGAAACAGTAACATACATACATCCATTCAGACTTATTAGGATAATCAGAAAAATGATGTAACAAAAAACGGTTACAGCTCCATACATCAGAATAACACATGGTAAAGATTTTATCCCCAAATTCCCGTTGGAACGGGTACAACGCGGGTGAAACCGCGGGGCGCGGCGTGTTATCATACATCTGTATCATGTATACTGTATTCCTCTCACCACAAGGGTCCAGACGTGTTATAACCGCGGGGTTAGTGATAAGTTAACTTTCGAAGCTAAGGGTTGAGTTATTATAGATGTATTAAAGTTTTACCCCTTGTTAAGGGTGAATGTAGTCAGTGGGCTGAAGTTGGACTGTGGAGTCGATGTTCTTCTTTTTTTGTTTAGTTTTGGTCGTTAACCAACACTGCCTTGTTTACTAATTACTCGTTAGACTGGAATTATAAATAACGAACAGATCCCTGTGATTTTATTTGCGTTGTGCCCGTACCTGTGGGAATTTCGAGATACGAAATTGTTGAATATGGCTATATATTAGAAATTAATTGTTTAATTGGGGTGTTAGTTTCTGAGATTAGTGTGTTTAAACAAAAAAAATAACAAATCTAACTCAAAAGCCTTATTTTATTAGTTAAGATTAAATAGCAAAAGTAAACTAAAACAAACTAATAAATAACAAGTAAATTAAAACGTGATTGTGATAGTTTCGAAATCCGGAAACCGGAAGCCGAGTTAGGCACGAACGCGTCAAAATTGAAAAAGCCTAATTTACATCGTCATTCTGCTTTGAAGTTGGGTAAAATGTCAGCCACCCGATTAATAACCTACATTTACTTCAATCATTTGACCGAAATACTCAACTTCGAAATTCTAAATTCGAATTCAAAATGAAACACAAATTCCAAAACAAAAGACTGTAACACACACTTCGATATAGAGAAGTGTAACCAGTAAATACTTCGCTCTTCCGTAATATACACCAAATATGTATCGCTCGTGGCTTAGTTTGACTAAGAGATGGTAGTTCATTGCGATTGTTAAGCAACGTGCAGCTCGACCCCTACTTGGATGGGTGGCCGATAGTGGCATTTCTATCTGAGCACTACCGTGCTTCGGAGGGCACGTTAAATTGTCGGTCCCGATTGTTTCAATCGCTAGACCATGTCAGAGGGTTAAAACTCCAGGTTTGGCCACTGACCTTCTCGAACTTACTTACTTTACCTAATAATATTCCGTGGCTTCACTCTTTATATCACACTAGCAGCGCCCCGCGGTTTTACCCGCGTTGTGCCCGTTCCCGTGGGAATTTCGGGATGAAAAATAGCCTATAACCTTCCCGTTGAATGTGGCTATCCATTACAAAAAGAATTATTCAAATCGGTTCAGTAGTTTCTGAGATTAGCGCGTTTAAACAAACAAACAAACAAAACAAACTCTTCAGCTTTATAACATTAGTATAGATAAAAACTTATAAAGAAAACGTGACGTCATATATCTGTAAATGTATGTCATGTAAGCGCTTTTCAAAACATTTTCACGGTACCTCGGTCCGTTAGAACCCAACTTCGTGAAACAAGGAAAATATAAAAATGCGGTACGTCGCCATCGATCAACAATTTAACCTTTTTTTAAGGTTCAAACCGTTTTCTGTTCTCAGTTTAAGGGTTTTATTTATTGAGACTAAAACATCGTTAAGATTAGGGACTTTAATAGACATAGTTCGGTGATGGAGCGTCACAAATGTCAAATAAGTAATTTGACATTTGTGACGCTTGCTTCGCTTCCCATTCCTATCGCAAACCCACATCTTCCTTAACGTAAGGACTTTTTCAAATTAGTTTCAGTTGTAATGCTAGTATATAATTTCATACAAAACGAACGTCACAGTACGAGTATCCATGAGCTTAGATTGAACAAGAAGTGAAAAAGTGGAGATAACGTGGAAACGATATTACCTACTTACATTAAAAAATAACTTCGATGTAAATTTACACAGATATCTTACGGAGACTCTCAATAATATCGAATCAGTAGAAACAAACACATTTATACAAACAAATATACTTCGTATAAAAAAAAAACATAAAAATAGAGTTACAATACATAACCTCTCAGTTTTAAGTCGGTCAAGAGTTTAAAATGTGAAACTTCAAGGTGTTAAACCTATTTACAAAATTAACATTAATTATAATGTATAGTAACTTTCATCATACTTTAATCAAATATGAAATATTAAATGTGGGAATATTATGTCCCTTAATGCTAGACATCAAAGAGTTCATTTTCATAATAAAACAAGGTTAATTAACTTATATTCTCTTTGGGCTTGACTTAGATATTAACGATTGTGGACATAAGGTCATATTATTCCCACAACATGAAATTATTTTTAGTTCAACAGAGTCTACTTATATTCAGTTCGCATCTTCATCAGTTCTTAGAAAAGCAAGAAAAGTGCGAGCCTGTAAAGTTCCACTGCCGGGCAAAGGCTTCTCGTCTCACTGAAGATATCAGTACAGTGAGGAGGTTTAGGCGTAATCCACACTTGCTCAATGCGGGTTGGTGATCTCAAACCCGGGCTATCTATACTAATATTATAAAGCTGAAGAGATTGTTTTGTTTGTTTGTTTGTTTGTTTGTTTGTTTGTTTGTTTAAACGCGCTAATCTCAGAAACTACTGAACCGATTTGAATAATTCTTTCACTGTTAGATAGTCTATTTATCGAGGAAGGCTATAGGCTACATTTTATCCCGAAATTCCCACGGGAACGGGCACAACGCGGGTAAAACCGCGGGGCGCTGCTAGTGTTAAAATAAGTGTGTTCAAATCATTTTTGTTATGGTTAACCACATTCAAGTATAGGCTATTTTTCATTCCAAAATTCTTACGGGAACAGGCACAACGCGGGTAAAACCGCAGGGCGCTGCTAGTTAATTTGAATCATTTTTATCGTACGAAAAAATCATTTCTCTCAACGTAAATTAGTCGTTAATACTGTCGACCACACAAACAATAATAACAAACCCAATATCACGTCTCACATTCAGAAAATAATAAGTAATAACCATTACAACTGTGTATCAGTTAAGTTAATCATAATAATGATTAACACTTTCATTACTATATCGAGTTTACCCCTTCACTGAATGTGGTTCAATAAAAGTCTACTGTCATCTCTAACATTACCCCGCCTCAGAGGTAATTAGGTCAAATGATGTGCTTCAAAACCATCGGATACAGCTTCCAAATAAACCGGATAACTAGATCACGTACATTTAGGATGAGCCGGAATTAGTGCAATTAATAAAACTGTCTTACACTATTATTGTTTCAGGCTTTCATTATTTTTGGACGATACTTGCTGCGATAAAGTATTAATATTATCGTTTTTTTTTTTCATCGAGTGGATGGCCAACCTGACCAATCCTGGTGTCAGAGTTATTGAGCTGCCAAAGGCCTCTGACATGGCTCATGTAACGACTTCTATCCGTAGAAAGTAAACGGGACCGACGGCTTAACGTATTATCGTATTCAAGTCATATCAGTATAATTTGTCAGACTATAGTATAATGCTGACGTACTGGGTCAAATCAAAAGGATGGATCATACCAGTGCTAAAACTGTCATTTGATATTTTTATTTGTCATAAGATTCCTATTTTTGACAAGTTGAGGACCCCCGCCTTTATTTCCGGCGAATTAAGAACTTCTACCTTTATTTAGGTCGGTTAAAAATGACACAAGTTACGCTAGTTAATATATTAATATTTAAATGTCTTCACATATTGTTGACTCCGGCTGGGAATCGAACTTGCAACCCCCGACACAGTAAGCATTCTCACAAGCCACTGTGCCAACGGGCTTGTCGTTAAAACAGATATAATATGTCTTCTTAGTTGATATGTTTTAATTAATAATTACATAGATTCAGACCAACCGATTGCGCTGAAATATACCTTTCTCTTTCTAATTATATGCAAAAAAGAACTTTAATACCATTTCGCTTCAGTAAATGAAACTACAAATAGTTAAAAATGCTTGTTTGAGACTTGGCGAGCGTTCGAAGGATGAAGCCGCGTCCCCTTGGCACGAGTCCACACACTCGCCCAATCCAGACAATGTAACAACCTTTAGGACCGTTTTAAACTTAATTAGAACTGTGTTATCTAAGTTTAGGGCGTTTTTTCCGTTTGTTATGTGTGGGAGGTTTTCAAGAAATGTTTTTTGGAATTTTAAGTTTAGCTTTTAGATATTATATGTGGTGCTATTTGGGTGCTATGATGCACCGATAGTAGACCAGCGATTTTGTTTTAAAAAGAACATTAATTTTTTTAGCTCTCTTTGTAGCTATAACTGTACAATTTTCTATAAAAAATAATGGATACTTACTTGGTCACCATTATTGGCACGCAAAAAAATCATAAAGCTATGATTGCAAATAACCATGCGATGTTTACACGGCGTTACTAATATTTATTGTATACTTTGGGATGAGCACGTCCTTGTGGCTTATAAAGTCTGTTCAAAATGTTTAAAAATAAACTAAAAGTTTATTGAAAATGCCCGTACGTACATTAGATGTACATAATATCTTCTTATAAAGATGATGCAGAATCATACATAATATTGCGATTGAGTTTAAATCCAGATTCATCATGACTCCCACACTAAGCAAGCTTATGTTGTGGGCAGACATACCCGTACAGTAAGCCAGAATGTGCAAGTAAGAAACAAAAAAAAACATTTGGTAAACGTTTGACCAAACATTTGCTTTCTTTGCAAATCTGGTAAATATTAAAACCTCATATTCACTTTTTACATTATGTACCTATTCTATTAGTAGCAGTGCCCCGCAGTTTTACCCACGTTGTGCCCGTTCCCGTGGGAAATTCGGGATGAAAAACTGCCTCTTACCTTAACAGAATTATTCAAATCGGATTGGTCGATAATAAGATTTGCGCATTCACATAAACAAACATTAAAAATTAAAAAAACTAAAGCTTTATTATATTAGTATACATTATTAATTTTATTTAATTCAGTTTATTGTTAAACAATGCTTAGAAGTGAAAAAGAAAAGTCATTTAGTTTTTTCTTTGAAAGTATTTAAAGGGACCCGTTATTAAAAGAGTATTCAAAAGGATTCTGTAAATTACAGTCGATTGCTCTCTTTGTAATTATTTCTTGACGGCAAAGAAAGGGTTATAACTCGGCCTTTTCATTTTAAAGGTTAACAACCTTTTGGAATACAGTAAAAAATAATTCAATAAAGCGTCGTTGACATTCAGCAAGCTTACAAGCTCATAATACGCGAATTTTAAAGAGAAAGTTTGTGTGTTTTCTTAAAAGCGGAGCTGAGCGATGCGGAGCTCAATCGATCGACCAATCAGAACGCATTGAAATTGTCAAAATGTCATTGAACTTGTCAACACCATTGTGATTGGTCCATTGAGCTGCCCACTGCTCCGATCCGCTTCAATGAAGACCAATGGTTGCTTCCTTTTGAATTCACAGCTTGTAATCAGTGTCACCGACATTAATGATGAAAATAAGTTAGTAACAAGAAAAATATTTCTTTTTGATACGATATTCCTTAACAATGTAATACAGTCTTAATTTGTCAAAGGTCAAATATAGAATAAATTATTGAATTCCTTTTTGGACAAATTAAACCTTTCCACGGAATGAAAATTTACTTATCTGTGTTTGCTCAAAAAATGTTCTTTTAATAAAGCTCTTTTAATATTTTTAGACATAGTATTTTGGCCTTTAGTTCTTAGAGCCTAGAGTTTAATGTGATAAAATGAACTACGGCGACACGTCCTAAAAAAGAAAATAGGGTTACTATACTAAATGAAACGGGTCTGTATCGCGGTAGATAATTTAACGCGATACAGACTCGTTTCATTTAGTATAATGAGTGCAAATCGTGTGAGTTTAAAAAGTATAAAATAGGGTTACGACATAAACACATTATTTTTTTGTCCGTGCAAAAATATGGAAAACTCTTAAATATCCGGGTAAAGGACATAATTTATACGTTTAAATTACTTACTCATATCAAGAATATTCGGTCCATTGTTAGAGCAATCACCCAACGTTTGAACCAACATTGGAGCAAGCTTCAACGTTTGAAAGAACTTCGACGAACAACTAATCTAGGTGTGGTTCGAAGTGTCTAAATCAATTTACTAGTAATTGAGTGCGCTAATAGCTTTCCTTGAGCACGATTAAAAATCTTGGCTTAATTTACTCTGTGCTAGTTTGTGATGTGTGGTACAAGTATAAAGGTATAGCGACTTTATTGTCAACTGTTATTCTTATATTTTTACGTTTCTTCTTGCTATCAATTCAATTAAAAAATCTGTCTTAATTCTAATGTTTAATGACAACGAGACTTTTATATTCTAATTTTAAAAATATTACTAGACCACGAAATAGATTGTAAAACAATTGTGATCTATAGTAGTATTATAAAGAGGTAATTTTTTTTAGTTTGTTTGTTTGTAAGTTCGAGCTAATGTCGGAAATTTCCCGCCCGATTTGAATAATTTTTTTTGCAATTGATAGCCCCATTCAACAGAAAGGTTATAGGCTATTTATCATCCCGAAATTCCCACGGGAACGGACACAACGCGGGTAAAACCGCGGGGCGCGGCTAGTTGTCTATATAAACAGGATTTGGCACAAATTAATAATAAGAGGTCTGAAATCTGAAGAGTCTGAAGAGGTTGTCTTTTATTAATATCCAAGATTGACACACAGTTTTTTACAACTTAGTTTTTTCATAAATCAGTTAAAACACTTATTACGCTACTCAAAGACGTCAAATAATTTCTAAGAAGTTAGTAAGTGTTTTTTGACAAGGCCAAATTCACGGCCGAATTGCACAAACACTCTTAAATCTATTTCGTACCTTTTAATGTTTAAAAGCAAAATCTCACGATTAAAACTGTACTTTATTTTGCACGAACTAGCACAGAAATATATATTTATAACGAGCGTCTTTTAATTTATAAACAAATTAAGACTAAATAGATTTAAGCGTCCTTCTGCAATCCACCTTAAATGTTTGTAAAATAACGTTAATTAGTTAATTCTTAATTTAATTGACACCCTTAACTGCGTAAGTAATTAAATTGAGAATTTAACTTTCGTCAGTTAATTCGATTTCCGGACATTTTTGGCAGATTGAAATTATATATTTCTGGTCCAAAAAAGCAACTTCATTTAGACATTTTCTTGTAACTTGGGCCACCGTCTCAAACGTCATACGTGGCCCACATCTCCTATCTAATTAGAAGCAAGCTGCGATCTATGCTGGATTAATACCTTACACGAGCCTTAATTAATACAACACAGGGATCGCTGGAAGTAATCCCCAGAACATGTTTACTCTTTATTATTTAACGAAGGATTGATCAGGGGATTTGAAAGGTTTTATAATGATTTATGCTCTAGTTGTGATGTAAGAAGAATCTAGTTGTTTTGACAAGCCCGTTGGCACAGTTGCAGTGAGAGCGCTTACTGTGTCGGGGGTTGCGTGTTCGATTCCCGCCCGGAGTCAACAATATGTGCAGACATAGTTGTTGGCGACGATGTCAATCATATATTCTTATAAAATATTTGTGTATGTATAAGTAGTAGTATCAGTGAGTTAGATTCCATATTACAACCTTAACCCATTTGAATCTACCCTGTACAGTCTACGCGTAGGGTGTAACGGATAATTTACACAGAGCCAATCGATGGGGCAATCCCAGTAAACCAATATTGACGGCCGTCTTAATAGAAACAATCCACTGCATTGGATAGTTCTCGAGACTTTGATCAAGTATCAAGTTCCTTGAGGTGGAAATATTTTATTCTTATTGACTGTGTAGTTTGCGGACATTCATCGGTTGTGTATATAGCCTATAATCAACTTTGCAATTCTATTGCTGATAAATTTAAAAATATCGTGCTGTGGGCAGGTTAAGCTGGTGCTGGTTGTTTCAATCGTTAGATCATATCGGAGGCCTTTAAGCGGTATAAAAACTACGACACGCTGAGCGTGATCGACCAATCACAGCGCATTATGATTGTCACACAACTCATTAACATTGTAAACACTTTCCGTCATGCGTTGTGATTGGTTAGTTGAACTCAGCACAGCTCCACTCCGCTTCAACGGAAACGCATTCACCATTACGGGTACATAGCTAATAAAATATATTGCTTTATACTGTTGTTATATTGATTGGCATAAAGAATTTTATTGCCAAGGGAACATTTGGGTACATTATTGACCAATTTTGGAACAGGGAATACAAACCAAGGCAAAGTTAAACGCGCAATCTGAGGAATGTTTTCACTACCTACAAACTTTTTGAAAATGCCTCCAAAAAACCAGGTCATTTTCTTCCCAAATCTACAAGAATATCCAGTAACATTAAGAGTTATGTAACTTGATATTTCACGTAAATTACGCACGAATTCATAGTTTTCTCTTTGAAGTAATTTTATAAGATGTGGAATTTAGGTGTACCTATTCTGGTGTGACGAATGTATAAAACTAGCGGCCCGTCCCTTTTAACTTTACGTAATCGAGTTATCCCGTAGACATAAATCATGGTATAAGGACACGAAATACGGCTTATATCCTTCGTGAAGGTTCTTTATAAAACTAGTGTAAGACCTTTGAAACCATATGAATAGTTCCAAAGGTTACTCACCTCTTACCTCATAACAGGCTGAAAGTAATCTGTAATCTTTGTATTGAATAAGCTGTCATACACAAAAATATTGACCGTGAGCTCGTAATTCCAAAGATTAGTGGAAACACAATAAAAGTAACTAGTCAGAGAGTAGTCACGTAGTCAGAGACGTATATCTAATTTTTATTTGATTAACTGGCGTAATTTTTCATATTATGTATTATATAAAATGTCAAAATCACTAATTAAATCTATACTAATATTATAAAGCTGAAGAGTTTGTTTTGTTTGTTGGTTTGTTTGTTTGTTTGTTTAAACGCGCTAATCTCAGGAACTACTGGTCCGATTTGAAAAATTCTTTTTGTAATGTATAGCCACATTCAACGGGAAGGTTATAGGCTATTTTTCATCCTGGAATTCCTACGGGAACGGGCACAACGTGGGTAAAACCGCGGGGCGCCGCTAGTCTTTACTAAAAAAGCATTTGATGTTTCTGAGTGAAGACGTAAGTTCACTATAGTCACTATAGATCGACATTTTCGAATAAAGTCTTTAGTCAGACTTTCATTTTTAATAGACTAGACAGTCTAACTAAAGTCTATACCTTTGGCTCTAAATAAACGATTTAGATATGTATAGACATATAATAATAAAATCAATGATTCTAAAACAAAACCCAAAAGCTACCCGGCTATATGTAATTGATTTTCTCAAAAACTACTGAACAGATTTTGCATTCGTGTTCATCAACGTACAGAGTGATTCAAAACAAAGGTTTATGACTACTTCTCATGCCATAATTCTTCCAGGAACGGGTACAACGCAGGTAAAACCGGAGTACTGTTAGTATATTCTGAACGAAACTGTACATCTATTAACAAAATATGAAAAAGAAAAGCATTATAAAATATCAACGCTCATGTAATTCTCCCATTACTGCAGAACGTATAAAAACTACATATGAACCTAGTTAGGACCGGTAAGTAGTTTTAAAATCATTGATCCGATATGCTTCACTGGTCCGAAGGTAATACTGGCGCAGAACTAATCTCACGGGTATCGACTGTAACCTATCTTATAAGGCTGTAACCAAGTAACCTATAGTACCTACTAGCAGCGCCCCGCGGTTTTACCCGCGTTGTACCCGTTCCCGTAGGAATTTCGGGATGAAAAATAGCCTATAACCTTCCCGTTGAATGTGGCTATCTATTACAAAAAGAATTATTCAAATCGGTTCAGTAGTTTCTGAGATTAGCGCGTTTAAACAAACAAACAAAACAAACTCTTCAGCTTTATAATATTAGTATAGATTAATGTCATTACACGGATTTTTTTAGGTCATTTTCATTTGGCGTAGCGGTCAACCCTGGTGTCGGTGTTTTTCGACCGCCTAAAAGCCTTTGATAAGGTCAAACGATTAGGGCGGAGATTTTGTATCAGCCAGGTACTCAAAAATACCGTATACTTTCTACTGGCCAACAAAACAAGACAGATTGTCCTATCTATACTAATATTATAAAGCTGAAGAGTTTGTTTTGTTTGTTTGTTTGTTTGTTTGTTTGTTTGTTTGTTTGTTTGTTTAAACGCGCTAATCTCAGAAACTACTGAACCGATTTGAATAATTATTTCACTGTTAGATAGTCTATTTATCGAGGAAGGCTATAGGCTACATTTTATCCCAAAATTCCCACGGGAACGGGCACAACGCGGGTAAAACCGCGGGGCGCTGCTAGTTCATTATGAAACAATGCATAGATTTAACAGACACTAGCAGCGCCCCGCGGTTTTACCCGCGTTGTACCCGTTCCCGTAGGAATTTCGGGATGAAAAATAGCCTATAACCTTCCCGTTGAATGTGGCTATCTATTACAAAAATAATTATTCAAATCGGTTCAGTAGTTTCTGAGATTAGCGCGTTTAAACAAACAAACAAACAAACAAAACAAACTCTTCAGCTTTATAATATTAGTATAGATTTGACACCAACTGTAACCAGGGTTGGCCACTCACCTACTCAAAAAGAAAGAATAACCAACCAATTTGAATTGACACTACGTTTACGAATACACTTCGCGTTTATTTTACATTTTGTCTAACATTTCGCCCTCTTTACAGAAACCGTGGTCACAGACAATTTAAGAAACCAGAGTGTATAACAAACCGGTTGATACAACCCCTCCCTAGTACAGTGACATGACTTAGCAATATTACGATACAACCTAAGCACTAATAAGACCTGTACTTTAGTTCTTCAAAGCAACATGACCAAACGTTTTTAAAAGATGGTTCTAAGCCTGCGTAATGAAGCTGAAGCCGATCCTAAAATATCAGCAGTTTCCCTTGTCGGTAAAAGGGTTTTAGTATCTAAGACTATTTACTTTAAGCTAGCACTGTGTAATGGTTTGGAAAGTCTGAGGTAATCGGTTAGAAATAAAATTCAAATATTATTATTATTTTTATCTAACTTTTTTTAACATCGGATAAGGTAAAGAAAAAACATTATTTCCTAACTATTCTAAAAAGTCAAAACAGATTTTGAAAGCTACAAAGTAAATAAAAACATACACAAATCTTGGTATCGAGATTTTAGACCGCTCAATGGCTTCCATCATCGTCTAACGATTGAAACAAGCCAAATCATTATACACACTACATAACATACAACGCACAATAAATAGAATATTATAATGGATGTACAATAGGTATTTTTATAACACTGCTATAGTATAGCTAGTATATATAGTATACTAGCCGCGCCCCGCGGTTTCACCCGCGTTGTACCCGTACCCGCGGGAATTTCGGGATATAATGTATCCCATATGTTATTCTGATGTATAACCTACATTACTGTAAAGTTTTATGCAAATCCGTTCTGTAGTTTTTGCGTGAAAGAGCAACAAACATACATCCATACATCCATCCTCACAAACTTTCCCATTTATAATATTAGTAGGACTAGACTAGACAATATGTATATTTTTGGAATAACCCGAGATAATCTTCATTCAAAGAGAATCACCTACATATAACACCTACATATCGCAAACCACACAAAAACCAGTTTTCAGAACTGCTCAAACAACAAAATTAAATCCCCTATTTGCTCAAACAGTGGGCCATTCGTACTCGCTCTTTATGGACTATAAATCTCTGTTTCTAATTGACTTCGGATTTGTATTGCAGTTTGAAGTTATCCCAGCTTAGTATGGACGCTTCCTGAATATAATATAGTGACCACAGACCTCGTAATACATAGTTCTGTGGTATTTCACGTGTTTGAGGATTATTCAATTAGTGCGGAAATTAATTGGTATTGGATTTCATTTATAAACTAGCAGCGTCCCATGGTTTTACGCGTGCTGTGACCGTTCCCGTGGGAATTTCGGGATTCAAATTACCTTATTATGAGCGCGTTGAATGTGGATATCTATTTCAAAAATAATTATTTACATCGGATCGGTAGTTTCTGAGATTACTGCGTTGAAACAAACAATCAAAGTCTTAACCATAATTATATTAAAGTAAAGTAAAGTATTAGCCTGTATTGTCCCACTGTTGGGCAAAGGCCTGAGGAGGAGAGTGAGGAGGTTATAATTATATTAAGTAAAGAATAATTCAGTTTAATAGAGTTATGTCCACTTATGTTTTGTGATTATAATAATTATTTATTTAATGCCAAAAAGTTGAATGCGACATCCCAAATTCAATCATATATATACATATAATACATATCTAGAAATTCACATAATGAAATTTTGCTCCAACTCTAAAGGGTCTAATTAGAGTTTCATCGTGTCCACGCGTTGATGTTTCACTGACACATCTATAAACCGATGTGAGTATTATATTACTGAAAAAGACGGTAAGATTCTTAGGTTTACAATAATAATTTCAAAAAGTAAAGGAAAATCATAAAATACATTGTGTTAAATTCCCGATGGAATCTGTATACAGGATGCTACGCTTCCGCTTGTTAACAACTCATACTTTTATTGCGATAATCTTAGCGTTATATTTCATTGACTAGCAGCTCCCCACGGTTTTACCCGCGTTGTGCCCGTTTACGTGGGAATAATGAGATGAAAAATAGTTTATAACCTTCCTCATGAATAAAGCTATCCATTACAATAAGAATTATTCAAATCGGATTGGCAGTTTCTGAGATACGCGTTCAAACAGAAAAACAAACTCTTTCGAAGTATTAGTTTTAACAGCGCCCCGCAGTTTTACAAGATAAAACAATATTCAAATTGAAATTGTAGTTTCAGAGATTAGAGCATTCAACAAACATAAATCAAACTCTCCGGCCTTATTATTATTAGTATTACCCCTGTTGTACCCGTTCCCGCAAGAATTTTGGGATAACATTTATCCCATGTGGCGGGACGAGCTGGACGCCTACAAAAGGGACTGGCAACTGGTGGCCCAAAATCGAGAAGAGTATCGGGGATGGGGGGAGGCCTTTGCCCAGCAGTGGGACATTACGGGCTAACAGTAACAGTAACAGTAATTCTGATGTATAACCTATATTTCTGTAAAGTTTCATCCAAATCCGTCCAGTAGTTTTTCATGAAAGAGTAAAAAACACACAAACATTACAAATACAGACTCACAAACTTTCGCATTTATAATATTAGTAGGATATATCGATCACCACCCACTAAAAGCTAAAGCTGTTAATAATTTTAAGATTTTTAAGTAATATACCTAGATCTGTATTAGTTATTTCAACGGGAACTTACGTACGACGGAGACTACTGTCGAGAGTTCCTCGACACGTTTCGGCCACATAACTAATAATGATATTAACGTACGTTTCAATTAACAGAATATAGATCTGTAACTTCCGTTAAGGATAAATGAAAAGTAGTATTAAAATATCATCGTTTCGTAGGGAGAGTTGTTTGAAACGGTTGGTTAACGTAACATACGTTAAATACGAGCTTACATAGCCGTCTGTTAAACATTACTGGTGGGTCAGCGTAAGCTGAGGCAAACCGCCCTTAGTAAGATAGTGTTAGTTAGTAAGTTCGAGTAGGTTAGTGGCTAACCCTGGTGTCGCAGTTTTTACACCGCCTAAAGGCCTCTAACATGGTCTGACGATTGAAACAACCGGGACTGACTGCTTAACGTGCGCTCAGAAGCACGGTACCGCTCAGATGAAATGCCAGTATCGGCCAATCCAGTAGGGGTCGAGATTCACGTTGCTTATCAGAAGACGTGATGTCACAGCAAACATCTAGTTTCTAACATAGTATAAAACAAAGTCGCTATTTTTGTCTGTTTGTTTGTCTGTTTGTCTGTATGCTTAAATCTTTAAAATTACGCAACGGATTTTGATGCGGTTTTTTTGTAATAGATTGAATGATTCAAGAGGAAGGTTTTTATGTAAAAAAAATCCCGAAATTCCCACGGGAACGGGCACAACGCGGGTAAAACCGCGGGGCGCTGCTAGTTTCTAATAAAGTCTTTGATTTATTGTAACACCTACATTTTATCACTTCACAATGTTTTCTTAAAGCTATAAAAACTTAACATTCCCAAACAATAAAAAGTCCAATGAAAATGTCATCACTATTAAAAACTAAACTGAAATCAAATAAATTAATGTCGAGAATTTAAAAATACGATTCTCCACCTTTTATATTTTGAAAAACAACGCGTTAAGTTGTTAACTAACTAATATGGAGCATAAAACTTTTGTCAACGCTTTTGATGGCGCGATAAAATGTTAGTTATATAGTTTTTGTTATGGCACAGTTCATAATTATTACTTTTTTGTGATTTCGAAATAGAAACTTATTCTTTGTAGTTTTACTAGTATATTACCTACTTATTGAGAGTTTTTTTTGCTCACTGTGTTCATATATTCAGTGTAATAAGATTTGATAATGATGGTGACTTTGCCCAACAGTGGGATATTACACATTAATTGTATAACGCATTACGAAAATATTTTAACAACGTTTTGAATCAAAACTACGTTTACGGATACACATATTTTTTATTTTACATTTTTATCTCACGTTTCGTCCGCTTTACAAGAACCGTGCTTACAGAGCACTGAGGTGATATGCGTACCTTCAAGAAAAATGACAATACGTTGTTTGACAATTTCAATGCATTGTGATTGTCTACACTAATATTATAAAGAAGAAAACTTTGTTTTTTCGTAATAAATAGGCTCAAAAACTACTGGACCGTTTTTAAAAATTCTTTCACCATTCGAAAGCTACATTATCCACGAGTAACATATTGATCGATAAAGCTCTGCGCAGCTCCACTCTGCTTCAACAGAAACGCATAAAACCGCCGTCTACCGCTAGTAAGCAAATAAAACACAATTTATTGTTCACCAGTGCTACATGACATGTTTACGTTTGCATTAGCGTAAGCTTGCTTCACTAATCAAGTACGAGTATATCGGATATAAATAGAATTACGAGATATCTGGCTTTATTTATATTTTAAGATATTTTCGTTAGTTTGTATTGAATGCGGCCCATCGATGTGAGTAGGGAAAATGGACAGAAGAACAAGACTGTAACTCCGTGTTTTTGCACTTGGTTTATCTGTTGTTTTTTACAGTGCCAGTTATTTTTATCGTTTGACCATGTAGAAGGCTATGAAGCAGTCTAAAAACTTGACATCAGAGTTGGCCCTTAACATACAAGAACTTACTTTAGCTAGCCTCTAGCTACCTAAATCTCGAATATGAAAATATGCTTAGCTGTAAATACGGACTTATTTTTCAGCCTAAGATCAAGTTTTTTTAAATACCTACTTATACCGCTATTATAGTCGGCAGTTGGAGTGCCTTAGTTATTTTTCTTATGATTTCTTACGTCCGTTTTGGGTATATTGGACTATTTAATATAGAAAAAAAAAGTAATAGTTCAAACGTCAAAGCAAAAAAATAGAATTTCAAATATTGAATTATTCGGACTGAACTATTGTACCTACATAAAGCTTAACCAAACCTGTTAGAATAAAATATTCCTCCTTTTTTATTTGAAAACGAAATATATTTGTATTCTATTCCATATTTAGTCCAACATTTCCCTTAATTTGATATCTTTAAATGGATTGTATTGTCTGATATTCATAATAACACCTACATCTAAACCCACGTTTACAATAGATCACAATGAGCTAAATAATTATGAAGTAAGGAGTAAACAACTTTTTGGATGTGTTGTTCAAAATGTTTCAGGTTTGATAGCTGATAAAGCTTTATTACTACACAAGCAGCGCCCTGCGGTTTTACCCGCGTTGTATCGGTTCCCGCGGGAATTTCGGGATAAAATGTATCCCATGTTTTATTCTGATATTTAACCTATATTACTGTAAAGTTTCATCCAAATCTGTTCAGTAGTTTTTGCGTGAAAGAGCAACAAAGACACATCCATACATCCATCCATACATACGTCCATCCTCACAAACTTTCGCATTTATAATATTAGTAGGATAGACCGCGCTTACGTTATTTTCCCAGATTTAATGGGGTCACGCCAATACGTTTTTTTGAGCAGGGAAAATTCTTCCTGTTTATAAAATTGGTAAAGATAAGTAGATGAATCAGCATTTGTTCTTGTGGCCAGAGTTCTTCTATTTTACGGTATAAAAACTTGGTTGAAGAACATAAGATATTTATCATAACTAGCTGCGTCGCTCATTAGACCTTTGTTGAATGCAAAAGTTTAAAAGTACTTTTTCTCTAAGAAACTTTCAACGCAAAATGTCCACGAAGTAATTTAACTCATTCCTGTCGACTGTACATTAATTAACAACGCAAACAAAACAATTCTAATGACTTTTGTTTGCAACTGTACCTATACGAAAGCTTAGGGCAAACGCACCGAATTGCGGCACTTTATAATCTTACTTAAAATGTTTACAAACCAGAAATAATTACCATCATGGCGGTGTCATAATATGTGACCTTGTCAACGTTTATGAACTTTGATAATTTATTACGTAACTGCTGAGATAAGCGTAGTATGTTACCGCAATTTTTGGCTTCGTGTGAAATCTGTCATATATTAGTTTTTGAGGTAGACTTGTTATTATTTGGTTATGTTTAATACTATCTATACACATGACACAATTTGTTCGGACTCTAAATATATTTCAAAAAGAGAGAGCAAATGCTCTCTCTCTCTCTCACTCTCTGTGAAATGCAATGCGTTAGACAGCAACTGAATAAAATTTGATAAAAAACTATAAGGTAAAAGCTCCACTAAAATTTGAATACATAATTAGACAAAGGTATTGAATTAAAACTCAAATTATAATAATTATAATTAACTGAAATATCAAATACTAGTAATAATAGTAAGAAAACTAATCTAAATTATAAAATTAACCCTTGTTAAACTAGTAACACTATAATAGTTTAATTAAATTTGTAACACTGTTTCACTAACGAATTCACTTTTCATAAACGTAGCATCACAACGATCATAATTGTAGAACCGTTCTGTTTTCTTTGTATAATCAAGACGAAATCACTCGTAATGAATAGGGGTCAACATGAAAGAAAAACTTTGTAGGAAAAAATGAAAATTTCCAACAAAAACTCTGTAATTACTGTATTGAAAGAGAACATTTTAAAATTTCGTTGAAAGATAAAACTGTATTGAAAATAAAACATTGCTTTGGTCGTGAAAAATTCTGACTTATGAATTCAATAAAGTTCAGTTGGAATATATTTTATTAGTCTAAAGAAGAGGCACTTGTTTCAAAACGTTGCTGAATTGTAAACCAAATTACCGTAATTCAATGTGAAGGGATTTTTGTACGTTACAAGCAAATTTATTTTTTGTGTACTTCGTTCTCTTGATTACTTCTTTCTTTGTTTGCAGCCCGCATTCGATCGGGAAAATGTGTCGAATGAAATTATGCTACAATTTTATTATGTAAACGGTTCGATTTGTGTACGTTTCCCGTATGGGTTTACAAACGAAGCGACGTTTTATTTTGTTACCTTATGTAAATTGCTAAACGAAACTAATTCTATTAGAATTTGAATAAGGAACTGTAAAAACGACGAAAGAAAAAACGACTTGAAATGCCCGGGAAATCACAAGAACTTTGTAGGCAAGATGGTCTCATCGGCAATTATAGCGATTAGTGCCTAAAACGCAAAAAAAATGTGCAATGTTCGGAAAATACCTTTGTTCCAATAGTACTCGTTAAACAAACAAGAAAGGGCGGAGTACACAAGCGTTTTAAATCAATTAAAAACCTAATTATGATTCCGTTCATTCCGAATAGAACTTTAATATGCACCAAATAGAACATAATTTAAAACGAACGTCATTTGTTTTAGTATGGTACAAAAATACTTCATTTGTTCTCGTCATCTTCAATTGTTTTTCATCAATAATATACCCGGACAAATTCACACACGGTTAATTATACCCAATGTAAGCTCCAAGCTTGTGTTATGGAATCTAACTCACTGATACTACTACATTTACATACTCAAAATACTTTATAAGAATATCAAGTCACAGAATTCACACATATCTAACGAAATAAAACTAACATTATAAAGCGCCCAACATCAGGGTACTTTACCCTACCGATAGATCGAAGATTGAACTTAATTAACGAAGGAATTGGAAAAGTTCCTTCAATGAACTTTTTATTCGTGAAGTGTTTGTATTCTTTGCAAATAGCATTTCGGTTCAAGTTCTATGTAGTCTTTCTATAGAGAGAACTAAGAAAATAAGACTGAATGCCGCACTTAAAGACGTCTACTAACTCGACACTTAACAAATTACCGTATTTTTTATACATTATTGTAAAGTTTCATTCAAATCCGTCCAGTAGTTGAAAGAGTAACAAACATACATACACACATCCTCACAAACGTTCGCATTTATAATATTAGTAGGACTTAATAAGTAAGGAAGGTGAACGAACGAAGCTACATTCCGTACAGTACCTCTCAGTCATTAAAAACTAAAATCCGCACATAATTTGAGCTCAAACGAAAACTTAACCTTTGAAAGGGCTAAGAAAGGCGTTATTTAATTTGAAAAAGGTATTTCATGACTTGTTATTTATAAGACCTTGAGAGAGCCCAGTTTAATTAGAATTAGGGGTAAAAGGAATATTTTACTAAGAAACGGGTGAGAATATGTAAGGGGACGTATTTACTGCTTGACTCATTTTATGTTTCGACTGCCAAAATAAATCTCATTTAATAAATGAGTCTTGTTTTTCCCTGTTTAGGAGTCATAGCGTACTATAGTCAAGACAACATTGTTTCTGAAAACATATGAAGGAGCGCCCTCTAGAAACACCGCGTCTAAGACAATGTCACCCTCAGAGGCGTTCATTAAATCGGGACTTAATTAATTGACTTAATTTTTCACACATTACGTGTCAAAATCACTCATTGAATCTCTAATAAGGAAGCTTTTGACGTCTCTGGGTACGGGCGTGTTGGAGATACAATCCGTTAGAATTGGATCTTATTTGTTTTGTCTATTTTGGTCTGTTTGAATTTCGAATTTTAAAAGATTTGTACCAAAAATTACGGATGAAATTATAAATTGGTTCATATCGAACAAACCGTCAATTTCAATACAAAATATTAATAACATCAATATTGATGACAAAACAAAAGATTACTACGCATTTTCATTCTTGTAAACCTTAATGAATAACGGTATTTTGGAAAACTGGCAATCACTTGTCTAAAAGAAAAAATGTCAGCAGAAGCCAATAACAAAATTTAATTTAACAGATAAATACATAGAATATCATGTTCCGTTCCGAATTCAACCAAGGAAAACTTTTCAATCTGAAGCAGTATTTTGTGTTTTCAAACTCAACTTTTGTGGGTCAAACTAGACCAATTTATAAGCATTCCCATAATATAATGAAAAAACTTGTCAAAATCGATTCATAAACGACGAAGATATCCGGTAATACGAGTACACATACAAAAAAAAACAGACGGTCAAATTGAGAACCGATATTGAACTTTGAAGTCAATTAAAATTGATCCCGGCGAATTGAGTCCTTCTTTTTTTAAATCTGATAAAAATACACACCATAATACATCAAAATTGTCCGCTTCACCAACTAAGCTTATACAAGGTACATAAAAGCTCCGTTTGAAAGCTACCTAACCTCGTTATTGGAAGCTTTTCAGGTCAATCGGTCTATCCAGGTTTTCTAGGACCCGTTTGTTAAAGCTGCCACTTCATAAAACGCCACCGGTGGACATTTTGTAAAGGTGTTTTTTGAAATTGGTACAATACTATAGAAGAAAATCCTTTGGTGTCGGCGTTTTGTTGGTCTTTTATAGTGAAATCTTTATATATAAAAATTACGTGTCACGTTGTGTGTTCGCGATGGACTCTTAAACTATAGAACTGATTTTAAATTTGATTTGCACACCGTGTGCAATTTGATCCAACTTGAAAGCTTACTTTTATACTCAATGTATAGTGATTATGGCGGTCCACCCATTAATTTCTACGCCCTAATTTTATATGGCAACACAACGTTTGCCGGGTCATCTAGTCATTACATTTAGAAGAAGGAAATGATGCTTCTTTTCTTTTTTTGACTATCTCGTGGCTGCACCGTGGCAACCCTAAAAGGCTGCAAGGTCTTGAAGGGCTTGGTTACCTTTATTATTTTAAAGGTAAAGTTAGGAGACATTATATTTGATCTGTCAAATTAATTTAACAAAAAAGAGGACTTAGAAAGTAGGATGGTTGGCCGACAGTGGCATTTTTATCTGAGCGCTACCGTGCTGAGGACATGTTTAATACGTCCCGGTTGTTTCAATCAATAAAATAAGTCGGAGGCCTTTAGGCGGTCTAAAAACTGAAACACCAGGATTAGCCGTTAACCTACTCGGACCTTCTTACTCTAGCCAGTATGAATACCTACCTCGTATTATTTTAGATTTTGGTATTTTTTTCATTATTGAGCTTATGACAAAGTATTTCAAGGTTAGTGCCCGACCCTGGTATTAGAATTTATTGGCCAACGACATGAAGTAACGGTTGAACCTACCAGGACCGACAATTGAACGTGCTTACCAAAGCACGGTAGCGGTCAGATACAAATGCCCTTTTGTTCACCCATCCAAGTAATGATCATGTTGCACGTTGCTTAACAATTGTGATTTATTAAGCTTAGTCAGTCTTCCATATTTCTTATCAATACTTGTATAAAAATCTGATTTGTTTTGGTTTGAACACGGTAATACCTATCTAGATTCGAAGTAGAAAAAGAAAATAGAAGATCTCTAGTCGGGTTTAAAAAATCCCACGGGATAATATGCGGGAAAAACCGCAAGACACTGCTAGTTAAAGAATAGAACGTAATAAATATGTGCAAGAATGATAATTAAACATATTTACCTTATTTTCAAAAAGGTAAACTAAACCCGCATAAAATATACCTATCTTCTTAACAAGATGAATTTGAGGGTACGTTGACTTTCATAAAACATCCCCTTTAAATATTTATAAGTCGGTTAATATAAAGTATGGTTACTGTTTATATTAACTTCAAAGTCATTTATGATTCAAAGAGTATTTATGTAGGTATATAATTTGGTTACATGATAGGCATGTCGGTTTTTTCAGCATAATTACAATTAAATTAATTACCTCCATCATCTATTTTAAACGTTTGTTAGAGAAATTATTATAATTATTTTTTTATATTTTTTGCGCTCATTAAAAATAATATAGTTTTTAATTTTGACGCTTTAGAATTCATATATGTTTCGATATTAAAATAAAAGAAAAATATACCAAAATACTTCACCGGGATTCAAATTGTTTGTTATAAAATCACGTTTAAAAAAACTCATTTAACTAAAAACAAAAAAAACGCAGTCCTATTATTCATTTCAACAGAACCATATTTTCATATTCTCCCATAAAATATTAACAACACCCACAAAAAAAGAAAATAAACCTCCAAGGAAACACATTGAAAAATATTACAGAAATAAATTACCGGCATTACTTGCTAAGAAAAACAGACCATCAGAGGTGGCAAACATTTTCTGAACTCACCATGTATGGAATCAATGATTCCTCACGCAATCCGATTTCACACTAGCATGCACGATCACGTCACTGAAACGATGCGTTGACACGAGCGGTTTTCGCGAGAGCACGGCACGTGCGTTCGGCACGGAGGGCAGAGACATACTGATCCCGGAGTTTGCGTATAAGGCTCCCCCCTCCCGCGTTTGATACCATAATTTTAGTCCACACTACCACCATAAAAATATTTACTTGCGACCGTATTGCGCAATGCATAAATTTCGGGACCTGCATGTAAAGACTTGACGTTTATTAAACGTCCTTTTTAATGGTTTAAGTGTCACGCGATGGTTTTTCAGAGAATCAATTATGTTTGGTTTATGGAGGCCTTTTTGTGTTGAGTTTTTTCGTTAATTTTATTTCGTAGCTTGTGCTGGCATGATTTGGTATACATTTAGGTCGTTTGGCTAAGCAAGTTTGTTAGCTACGAGTGTTTCTGACAGCTTAATATTGTTGGTTTATAAATCCAACTAGTAACTGTTAGACAGATTATACAATTCTAATAAAATTTATAATTTGTTTATTTTTAACTAATGTAACTTTTTAAAGAATGTTATGCTTTTAGTAAATAAAGATTTATCATTTATCAGATTGTGAACTGTACAAAACATTTACAACTGAACGCATAATTTTTGGTATGTTACTGTCCATAGCAAACCGTGACATTCTGAACTTTCATTAAATAGCGCGCTGATTGAGCTAATTTCCTATGTCGCGCGTTGATTTGTGTATCAATACTTGTACATCAGAAACATAACAGCCTCCGTGGTCTAGTGGTTTGAGCGCTCGGCTCACGATCCGGAGGTTCCGGGTTCGATTCCCGGTGGGGATATCTCACAAAAATCACTTTGTGAGACTGTCCTCAGTTTGGTTAGGGCATTGCAGGCTGAATCACCTGATTGCCCGAAAAGTAAGATGATTCCGTGCTTCGGAGGGCACGTTAAGCCGTCGGTCCCGGTTACTTTCTACGGATAGTAGTCGTTACATGAGCCATGTCAGAGGCCTTTGGCGGCTCTATAACTTTGACACCAGGACTGGTCAAGTTGACCATCCACTCGATAAGTAAGTAAGTATCAGAAACATAATAAATGTATTTTTTCAAAATCGACAATCTCGTGGATATATGTTCATTGATTGAATACGCTAGCTAACAAACTCGCTCTTGTAGGTTATAAATGATGCCATTTACATAGCTTTAAAAAAAATTATTTATTATCCTGTAAATAAAAACAAAATGCTAATTAAATATTTCTCTTGTATGGCCTATTTTATTTCATTTCTGGTTTGAATATGAATACTAACACGAATTTACAATTGTATTACATTTAAAGATAATTATGATATTCTATATCACTTGTTTATACGTGAAATTAGTTTCTTCCTTTCAATAATGAAATAAATTGAATGAATTATTTACCACGCAACAAAAAGGGAGAGAAAAGAGTGTACCTAGTCATTTATTTGAGTCGCTCTTTTTGTGTTTTGTGTTCGTGTTCTTTTATACCTTGGTCTGAAATCGGTTCATCCGTTTGAAAACTACAACGGAGCCACAGACACACACACACAGAAATACACGCGCACACACAGACACACACAAAAACACACATACACACATACACACACGCACACACAGGTATACACGAAAACACACAAACACACATGCACACACACGCAGACAGACACACACACACACACACACAAAGAGAATAAACTACACTAAAACAATTTCACAAAACTCGATCACACTTAAAACAATACCGGAATTAAAGTACATAATGTTTCACTCAGTTAAAACACTACATATTCATTCAACCGTGTTTTAATTTTAAATGCTTATAAATAATTAATTTCATCTCTTTGTTTTCACACTAGTCACTTGCACAAGTGAGTTGTGCGGTTACTGTGTGTTTAATTTACAAAATTTTCATTTTAATTATTTAACAGTTCAGGTTTGGGCACCCCTGGAAATGGTAGTTTGGCGATGCTGTGAGTTTTTGTTAAGGATTTTGATAATGTTGAGATTTTGATAATTTCACTCACTCATGTCAAATGAGTTCCGCACCGCTTGACTCCGCTTTATTGGAAACGCACCCTTAGATAAGCGATGCTATAAGTTTTTTATTAATTCGATTTCTTATGTAGCCTAGGGTAGGCCTAATTTACTTATTCGTAAAGTAGGCTTAAAGCTTGAATGCTTCGATGCATTTAAAAGATATAGTGAGTTCAAACAACCAATAGAATTAAACACTTCACCTTTATTATAAGACAAAATATGATGGATGAATCGCGCCCCGCGATGTTACCCGTTCCCGCGGGAATTTCAGGATAAAATGTATCCCATGTGTTATTGTATGTATAACCTATATTACTGTAAAGACATACAACTTTTGTATTTATATCAGTAGGATATTAAACTTTAAGAGTGGGAGATGAGAACCGCGTTACAGAGCTTAATTTTCAATTTATAAATTGACTCCATAAAAATATAATCTAAATGGACAAAAATCTCAAATGGCGAGGACTGGATTAAGTAATTAAAAATATTGTCGCGTTTACGCGAGCCCTTTAGGGCTCGAAATCGGACATCGGAAGAATTTCTAATAGGAATTTGTGTCGGGGTACTTTTTTTGGATTTATGGGTCGAATTTAACAGGGCTGTACTGAGGAATGGCTTCTATTAGGATGCTTCTACTTCTTCTTCTTCTTCTTTATCGAGTGGATGGTCAACCTGACCAATCCTGGTGTCAGAGTTATTGAGCCGCCCAAGGCCTCATGTAACGACTACTGTCCGTAGAAAGTAATCGGGGTAAGTACTTAGAGCACACTATAGTCACGGTAATAGTAAGTGTAACAGTAAAAGTCTTAAGACTGACTTATTCGATACTTAGTAGCGTTAGTGCCGCAGCTTGACTAAGCAATGTAAGTTCATGGTAATTGTTAAGCAACGTGCAGCTCGACTCCTACTTGGATGGGTGGCCAATAGTGGCATTTCTATCTGTGCTTCGAAAGGCACGTTAAATTGTCGGTCGCGATTGTTTCAATCGTCGGACCATGTCGGAGGCCTTAAGGCGGTCTTATAAAACTCCGATACAAGGGGTTGACCACTGAACAACTCGAACTTAATTATACTAATAGAGGAAACGAAACTGGCGACCGTATTAGCGCTTGAGGCGAACACAGCAGCGAATTTAGAGTAGGTATATGGTTCAAATTGAACAGGGGTGTACTAAGGTACATCTTATATTACAGTGACGTAATCAGTAATCAGTGTCACACTAACCCATTTCTGGTTGCTAATCTCAAATGATTATATTAACAGGAATGAGTTATGTTTGCGGTGTGGGCTTAGTGGATTATTCAACACGTTAATTTGTTGCGCTAGTGTGGGTGAAGCGATTGTTTATATATCCACAGTCATTGTTTTCTTGTATAATTTTTAGGACTCTAATCTTTACTAATGTATTAAAGCTCTAGAGTTTGTTTATTTGTTTGTTTGTACGCGCTTATCTCAGAAACTACTGATAAGATTTTAATAGTTTTTTATGTACTGGGTAGCCAAATTAAACGGAAAGCTTATAAGCTATTTTGCATCCCGTAATTCCTGCGGGGACGGGCACAACGCGGGTAAAACCGCAGGGTGCTGCTAGTCTTGTGTTAGGTTGAATTGTATTTTGTCGTCGTTGGGAATAGACTTTCAAGCAAGAAAATAAAGAGAAGGAATGATATAAATTATGTATATTTTGTCATTTTAATGGGATAATCGTACGAGCTTTTGTAAAGGCATAGCAACGGCAATTGGGATGTTTTTGAAAAAAACTGCTCCACTACTTTCTCCACTATTGTGTTCTGTCGTCGTTCGGCGTGATATCATCAAAAATAATATTGAACAATTTACATAAAACTAAATTCCTACGTACGACCGTAAAATATTCAAAGAAAAGACAAAAATAATATTTTTGAATTATAACTACGTTTACGGAAACTTCTTCGGTTTCTGTAAAGGGGCCGAAACGTGAAAACTGCGATGCGATGCGATGCGAACTGAAATAGTTATATCTATCGCCATTACTACAGTACAAAGAAAAGAGATGAATATATTAAATGGAATTCGCATCGCATCGCATCGCAGTTTTGTGTGGGAGCCCGAAGTGTTCGCTTAAACTTTACAAACCAGTATCTATACTAATATTATAAAGCTGAAGAGTTTGTTTTGTTTGTTTGTTTGTTTGTTTGTTTGTTTGTTTAAACGCGCTAATCTCAGAAACTACTGAACCGATTTGAATAATTATTTTTGTAATAGATAGCCACATTCAACGGGAAGGTTATAGGCTATTTTTCATCCCGAAATTCCTACGGGAACGGGTACAACGCGGGTAAAACCGCGGGGCGCTGCTAGTATAATAATAATAGCATAATGATGTGCTATTTTCTCCATCGTTAACGAGTATGTAGTTATACATTTTTTACATCTTTCTGTACCCAAGATTATCAAGACTACTTCAGTAAAAATTGTCTGGTACATTAATTAATAATACAATATCAGTATATTTATGAATATTTTCAGTATTAGTCACTTCATTATTTAATATTAATACCCTGTTCATTACACACTTTGATGGAAATTATGAACATCAAACAATTTGAGCGAATATAGTTTTCCGGAAAACATATTTCATTACAATTTGTAAATTATGTTCTAATAAAATAGAGCCTTGTTAACTCGTGAAGTAATTATGTAGTTGGCAGGAAAACGTTAATTGGAATACAATGTATAGTTGTTTAATTTTGAGTTTAGAAGTCTTCTTCATCATCGAGTGGATGGTCATCCTGACCAATCTTGGTGTCAGAGTTATTAAGCCGCCAAAGCCTCTGACATGACTCATGTATCGACTACTATCCGTAGAAAGTAACCAGGACCGACGGCTTAATGTGCCCTCCGAAGCACGGAATCATCTTACTTTTCGGGCAATCAGGTGATTCAGCCTGTAATGCCCTAACCAAACTGAGGACAGTCTCACAAAGAGATTTTTGTGAAATATCCCCACCGGGAATCGAACCCGGAACCTCCGGATCCTGAGCCGGGCGGTCAAACCACAAGACCACGGAGGTGTTTTGAAGTAATTAAAGTATTAGCCTGTAATGTTGCACTGCTGGGCAAAACCCTCTTTAAAAGTTGACGATTTTATAACAACATAAACTAACAACTTAACACGAATTTCATGTTACTGCAATATAACTGAATTGAATCTCAAATACATAAGTTCGCCGGTCGCATTATTTGCTGACGTCGAAGTGTTGCAGTCGAATGTGTCGATTGGTCGTTTTATAAAACGTCTAGACAGTTTTGTGTCACGCTTCTGAATTGCTTTATGTTTCTGGGTTCCATAGCGTGTTGGTAATGTTTTGAAATAGGAGTGAAATAGAGTCTATCGAAGAGAAATTGTAATTGTATTATTTTTGTCATACGTTTCATAGAGCAAGCAAGTGATTCAATACTTGGTTAATATTATTGTATCATAACAAAGGCATCATATGATTATGATACGGTACGCTATTAGGATCGTCCTAAATTCGTTAGTTCGTAATTCGTAAGCACAGTTTAGATAACTCCGAAGATCACTCGGAGCACAGGCAATAAATAGCGCAATTGACATCAAGCAACAACTCGCAATTTTTTTAAGAGAAAATTGAACATTAGCTTTAATCCAATAATTTTGTGCTAATTTTCCTAAAAAGTCACTAGTCCCACTCACCCGCCGCGCGCCGTGTCGCCGTGACATACCAAAAATAAAATAATCTAACACATATTTTACGTATCACTAATTACCAGCTCTCAATAGTAACGCGTGACACTTGACATTTCCTCATTACGTCACCGTCACGTCGTATCCCAGCGTGTCATCCGTGTCCCGCCACTCTTACTCGCCGCGCCAATTTGCAACCGAGAATGCAAACCACTTACGTCACGTTTATCAACGATTTTCAGAAATTGTTGGGAAATTTACATAGTATTGTGAAGGCTAATTTTGAATTTACGTAACGAGGTTATTATAGGACATTCAACGTGAACTTTTATTTACTTGTATAGAGATTGCATTTACTTCACTACATAGCATAAAACAAAGTCGCATTCCACTGTCTGTCTGTCCCTATGTATGCATTGATCATAAAAACTACGCAACGGATTTTGATGCGGTTTTTTTAAATAGATAAAGTGACTCAAGGGGAAGGTTTATATGTATAAAAATTCCCGAAATTCGTACGGGAACGGGCACAATGCAGGTAAACCCGCGGGGCGCTGCTAGTAAATAATACATACTCGTATAGTGAACCATCCAATCTCCTTTTGGGATAAGTAAGTATAGAGTTATGAACGTTTTACTAAAATGTAGTGTCTTATATACTCCACTCTGCAAAAACATCACTTGCTTTTGTCTAGACAGTCTGTCTGACTTGTTGCACACAGACATGCCATAAGTCAGTCATGCAATAGTTGTAAATATAATTATTTGCGCTACTGACGTAGATTAAAGAATTAAACGTAGTGCTCGTGTCTTAGTTTGAATAAGCGATGTTTACTCATTACAATTGTTAAGCAACGGATAGCTCGACTTCTAGGTGGATGGGTGGGCGATAACGGTATTCCTACAACACTTTTCTTCCTTCAAAACTTCCCACTGTTTTAAGTCAGTTAAAAAGTAAACAGTATAATATATTTACCAGATACTTCCGCATTTAATACGCGCAAACTATTGTTAGAATTTGGATAAATGCCAATCACAGTTTTAATTGTTTCTTTTTATACATTTCCCGGATATTTCCAGTCCAATTTTAAGTCTATAAATCTATACACCACGCTGACAATAATGGCTTTTATAGCCTACTTAATAGGGTTTATTTTTGTATTAATTCAAACGTATTATGGATACATGTAATAATTTGAGTCGGGTAAACATTTTCAAATGACTTTTAAATGCTTTGATTTAGATGTTTGTATTTGTTTTTGTGATGTAAGATTACGATTTTGGTTAAATTTGGATATGTAGTCCTAAATATCACACTTTTGATAAATACTATAAACTATAAGGAATAACAATTAAAGATTGAGGAAACGATTTTAAATGTTCAAGCAAACTTCTTGATGCTGCTTTTTTATGCCAACAACACTACATACATAGTATAAAACAAAGTCGCTATTTTTGTCTGTTTGTTTGTCTGTTTGTCTGTATGCTTAAATCATTAAAATTACGCAACGGATTTTGATGCGGTTTTTTGTAATAGGTAGAGTGATTTAAGAGGAAGGTTTTTATGTAAAAAAATTCCCGAAATTTCCACGGGAACGGGCACAACGTGGGTAAAACCGCGGGGCGCTGCTAGTTTTTTATATTTCATAGTATTTAAATTCCTAAAGAAGAGAAAGAGAGGGAAGATTAGAAGAGGATTAGGTATTTTAGGTAGTTTCAGTTCATGTAGGAAAGTGGCCAACCCTAGTATCGGAGTTTTTAGACTGCCTCAAGGCCTCTGACTTGGTCTAGTGATTGAAACAACCCGGACCGACACTTTAATGTGCCCTCTGAAGTACGGTATCCTCCAGAAAGAAAATGCCATTATCGGCCACCCATTTAAGCAGGGGCCGTGATACACGTTGCTTAACAATCGCAATGAACTAACATCGCTTAGTCAAACAACGCCACGCTACTAAAAAAACGCAAAAACACACCTCAACACAAACCCACAAACATAACATTTTTAGAATTAGTTCAATCGTTTTTAATTCTAAATTTAAACTAGTCATTAAACGTTTACGTTAAAGATCAAAGACTATTGGTATCTGGTTAATTTAATCTCAGTTACGTTTCGGTTAGTGTTACGTTTTACAGTTAACGGTGTTAATCTTTACGCGTAATGTTGATTGGGTGTAATGTGTCATGTTACTTTTTTGAAGGAAGACTGTGTTTTGTTAAGGGTTTAGTTTGTATGGAAAGATAACGATTTTTTTGATGGAAAGTTTCTTAATAGGCATCACTTTGTATATAGGGAAGTTATTATCAAAATATTCATATAGATTACCATACGTCTATTGATGGGTCTTCGCCCATGTGTTATTTGAATACGAGTATATCCTAATTATTATAAACTAGCAGCGCTCCGCGGTTTCACCCGCGTTGAACTCGTTCCCGTCGGAATATCGGTAATTTTTATACATATAAACCTTCCTCTTGAATCACTCTATCTATTTAAAAACCACAACAAAATCCGTTGCGTTGTTTTAAAGATCTAAGCATACATAGGGACTGACAGCGGAAAGCGACTTTGTTTTATAGTATCATATGATATTATGAAGTTCCTACGATGATGATACTAACTAGTTTAATTACAAGTTTCCTAGTAAAAATTATTGTTATAAGTTATTGGAAATAAGTATTAAGAAGTGTATATCCACGTGAAGTTTTAAGAAATGTACATAAACGGTCCGATATTGAGTAAAATAATAATATCATTTTTAACGCATTAAACCGATTTCATACCAGGTTTTTATAAGAACTACTACCATTATAAAAACTGGGTTGAAATGGGACCAATCTGCAATTAAATAGATTCAGTTCATATCTTTAAGATAGCTTTTCCGAAGTTCGTTAAAATACCTACAAAAATCTCTTTTCATAAATGATATCAAAATCAAAATAAAAACACCTGAGATAGACCAATATAAATCTTATGAAGGCAGAACTAGGCATTTGAGTGTCCTAGGTATCAACCCAGAATACCAAACAAAACATTTCAGTCTAGGTATAAGAAATAAATCATGGACTAACGTATTGTTCGGGTGAGTTATTACTGAAGCCTAGATAAAATATTAATATCTTTTTGAAAGGCTATGTTTTACTCTGCTATTGATTTCAGGTAGAATTGTGATGTTAGCTATTTTATAGAGTTGGGATTATAATGGTTTTTAGGGTTCCGTACCCAAAGGGTAAAAACGAGACCCTATTACTGACACTTCGCTGTCCGTCCGTCCGTCCGTCTGTCACTAGGCTTTATCGCAAGTACGGTTATAGCTAGACAGTTGAAATTCTCACAGATGATGTTTACGCGAACACTAATCATTTTGAATTGACACTATTTATCTGATATTTTGGCCCCTTCAGGGGAACCGTGGTCACAGAAGACTGAGGTGTTATTCGTCTATACACAAAAAAAAATCTTGTGGGATAAAAATGTAAAATAAAAGCGAAGTGTTCTAAACGTTGTTTCTATTCAAAAAGAATTAAATTAGAATTTTTTACAACTTATAATGTGGAAAAAAAAGGTCAGAAAATATAATCAAAACCTTGTTAATTTAACAGAGGTTTTTAATAACTTACTTAAGTGTTACGCAAAGAGCGTTAGTTGAGACAGTATTTAGATTGGCTTCTGGTCAATATTAGCATACTAGCAGCGCGGAATGAAAAATCGCCCATAACCTTTCCGTTGAATGTGGCTATGCGATACAAAAAGAATTATTCAAATCTGATTTATAGTAAACTAGCCGCGCCCCGCGGTGTTACCCGCTTTGTATCGGTTCCCGAGGGAATTTCGGGATAAAATGTTTTATTCTGATGTTTAACCTATATCACTGTAAAGTTTGATTCAAATCCGTTCAGTAGTTTTTGCGTGAAGGAGCAACAAACATACATCCATACATACATCCTCACAAACTTTCGCATTTATAATATTAGTAGGATTCTTCAACTTTATTATTAGTATCGATAGACAAAGAATCTTAGAGACTAGATGACCTGATAGCCCACTATTGGGCGTTTTTCGATTACCCGGCACCGGCACCGGCACCGGCGCCGGGGTTTCGTTTTTCCACTGCGCCGGTGTCGAATGTCGATGCCGGTTTACGCCCGGTGAGTGGTACAGTACTGACACCTTCGATAAAATACTTTATTTGTAGGTCGTTAAGGTTGATTTCACACTAAATGTTGTATATTCGTTTCTAAGTGACAGGAGTAATTTTAAATATTTGAAGATTTGCTTCTTTCTTGCTAGGTGTCATGGTTGTAATTAGGTTGAACTTCGAACTGTTCGACGGCGCCGGCAGGACTCAATGCCGGGCCGGCGCCGGTGCCGGTGCCGGGCCGGGTAATGGAAAAACGCCCATTCTTTACTTCAATGGCTTAAATATTAAGCAACCTTCTCGTATTAACCATTAAATACTAAAATTAAATAAAATTAACTGAATTGTAAATGTGTGTCGACTAACAATTTGATTACTATGTATTTTGTCTGCGACCCCAAATAGAAGTACAAACTAGCGAATGAAAAGTCGATCAAAGTCATTTTAATTAAAGGATTTCTACTGATTACAACTTAATTAAGGGGTTGATGCCTTAAAGTATATATTAACCGAAACTTTATTAAGCTTCTGTTAGTTAGGCTGGTTTCAAATTAAGAGTTTCAGGCGTCCTGCCGCGTGGGTTTTGTGTGAAAAACAAAAGA